>JARFXV010000324.1:430000-825000 GCA_031761425.1 Cosmopolites sordidus
TGATCATTATTTCTTCAGTACTGCAGTGATTCCACTGAGAAATATTCATTTAATGGTTTTTAACAAAAACGTTAAATCGAGTGAAATAAGTTGCAAAATTAAGGTGAAAAGTTGCAAAAATAAGACATTGTTTTAAACAAGATTTCAAAGCCACTAATACCGCTCGTGGGATTTGCAAAGTAGAGAAGGAGGAGCTGGTTTAAAGAGTTCTGGGAGTTGAGGATAGGAAATTAGATCGTTCACGACCTTTCGATGCCGACTGTTTTAAAGCAGCTATAGCTGCAAATTATAGAATAAAGATGGGGAAACTTTAACGGGAAGTAAGAAGTATCCCATAGTACCGTTAACCAGCATTTTGAAGGCTAGTTGAATGGTACCAAAGAGCTGTAGATTTTTTAAACAGTGAATAACACAATAATAAAACACAAGTACTGTTGTTACATTCTAGTACAGGGATGGCAAACTTTGATTGATCTACGTTTCATTTTTTTATAGAAAAATATTTAATGAGACCATGGCGTGCCCTCAAAAAATATTGACTTAGTGATTAATGTGGAGAAAAAAAACTAAATACTATCAACTTAAAACTATTTATTTGCAACCAAAAATATACATTTTGTACAGCAATAGTAACATTAGCAGTATTATGTTTATTTAACTAAAAGAAAAACACAGCGCAACTTCTGCTGTTGCAAATTAGATGCCAAATAACTTATATTCGGTTCATATTTTGTTACTTTTAGCAGAATGCTAACTGAACTGGAGTTATCCGACAAACGCTTTCTAAGTGAGTCTTTAATATTATTGATTCACAGGCATAGGTGGTTGAAAATATTATTAAGATAGCAAGAGTCAACTTCTTCAGACAGCTACATGTGTCTGGAATTGATTTCCACGTTTCCATAATTTGGGTATTGCCATTTTTACTCATATTGCGTGATAGTCTTTCTATTTCATGTAATTCCAACTCTTTCTTTGATTCGATAAATGTTTGAATCTGTACTGAACAACCAATCAAATTTGGACAATAAACTCGCAGATATTTACCACTAAACATCAAATAACTTTAAATCTTATCATATTAAATCATCTCCTGATCATGCTAACATGATTAGCGAAAGGTGCGTCGAGATGTTTAAAAAAGTGATTTGGTTTTAGTGGAAAATCTCTTCGAGTTTAATGTATCACATCGAAGGTTCCAACAGAAGGATTGAAATTTGGACAAGTTCAGTGTGGTCAAGTGAAGTCACATCAGGATACGTAAACTTGAGTGTTTTGGATAATTCTTTAAACGGAGAAAATTTTGATAAACATTCTTTGACTGAAGAATTAATTTTCGTGTAAATCCAAATCTCTGGTGATTTTTTCGTTTGGGAAATACTTGTAGTTTTTGGTAACAATATCGTTACTGGAAACTTGCAGTTTAGCCTCAAAAGCACGAATGAGATCTATCATAATGATAATTATTTTATTTGCGCTTTAAAGCTTTAAGTTCAATTCACTGAAATGCTGCCAAATGTCTGTAAAAACACACATAACATCCTTCAATTATAAGTATTGTTTAATTTTTCCTTGATTGTGAAAAAACAGTCTGATTTCTTCCAAACAATCAACACATCTTTGAAATACGTTACCGCCGCTCAACAACGCCGCGAACATTATCACTAAGCCATCATACACCGAGTTGACTTCATACAACAACGCATCCAACTTTCGCTTATTTAAAGCCTGCGAGGATATGAAGTTCACTATTTTTGTGGCTACGGCCATTATATTATCAAGGAAGGCAAAACTTCACCACGCAGTTGTGTAAACGAAATTAATTTAGAAACAGTAAAAACTATGCGTAATTGATAATTGCAGCCCATCTTCGCCCACTCCGCAGCTCACTCCCGCCCGTTCGTTCAGAAATTGGCACGAAATCTACCGATCTCTGTCGCATAATCTGTTGCCGTTCCGTAGGCGAAAAAATAAATTATTTCGGTAAGTAAGTAACTAAATTCCTTAAGTAATGCCATGCCCAAATTATTTTGTCATGTGCCATTGGTTCGCCATCGCTGTTTTATTAACAATAGTTTTGATTGATTGCGCGGTTGGCTCTTGGTGAAACATAGTAACAATGATAATAATTAAAACACTTGGTACCCTTGGTACAAATACCAAGTGTTTTAATTATTATCATCGCTGTTTTAGTACATTAAAGAACACATTAATGGAGGGCAGTTCGATCATCATATTGCACACTCAACGGCTGGATGGGAAACCAGGGCAAGGACCGTGGTGGTGCACGGGCTGGTAAGTCTGGGCACATCAACACATGGCTCATAATGTGGGTCCGCTCGCAAGAGAACTTGTCAGGTCAGGTCAGTTTGATATTCTATCTCAGCAGGTTTGCCTCACCAGTGTGGATCCGGAGTCTATTAAGGGTTTTCCAAGTGGCCCAGCACTCGCCCGAGTCAGTTGAGAGGTACTCTGTTAGGAGTACAGCTGTTAGGAAACTGCTTCGCGACTTTAAGTTTGGGCTGTGCAGCAGTTTTGTTAAATGGCGGATGGTGTAGGCCAGTTTGTTGATGTTTACTCTCGGACATACCTGCCACAACTCTCTTAGTTTTAGATGGTGCCATACCACACAAAAATATGAAGCTGAGTACCGGTAGTAGGTTTTAGACACCCAGTAATTAATCTTCATGCATTTGTGGATCGTTTTTATAGTGCTGTCGCATATTCAGCTACTGAGTAAGATAGAGCCAAAGAAGATGTTCTTAGTGTTTGAACCCCACCTACTGCATGTTAGTATTTGCAGCAGGTTTTTTCTTATAAATATTTTGGCTCTTGTATTTATTATGTGTTATTTGTAGGCGAGTCTTCGGTAAAGAATATTTTAATATTTGGGATACCGCCGAGATATTTGGGATAGCTACTAAAATCAAAAAGTTGTCCAACTCAGGAAATTGCCAGCTCATATTCCGCTTTTTTATTATTCAGATTCAAAAGGATTGCGTTTTTTTTGCAAGACTCTTATTAGGGTTATGGTTCTATAGTTGTTGCAAATTTACTTACATCGTTTTTGTGTGTATTACTACATATTTTGGGCAGTTACTGATAATAAATAAATTTAGCCCATTAATAGGGTTAACATTGGCTATCTTCTAATTGACTCAGTACTAGAGTATATAACTATAGATAGAAATTGAAATTGTTATACTATATTTTCATCTAGTATTGTACATGACAAATAAAAATCAAAATACATATTAATATCAATAAAAAAAACCCAACGTAGTGGCCTTAAATAGGCACACGTACTTCCTACACATCGAATTAACTAGTTCCATGACACTAAATTACCTAATTGTTTAAAAATATTCCGCTGCACTACCAGCAAAGCAATATCATCCATTTAATAGGCTTTTACAGTCGGTATGTTATCTTGGCCGTCGTTAAAACTATACAAATAAATATTTTTATTTAGTTTGGTGGAACTAGAGTCCTGCTTGTGTCGTATGTAACTGTATTGAAACAGCTTTGAAACTCAAAAATGTTCATTTCATTGAAAAAGTGCATTATTATATAGTTTCAGATGCGAACCGCGTGTACTTTTATCCAACGTTTACTTTCTGATAAGGTAATACTATCATCAATATTTTTGGATACTTTAAAACAGAGATAAGGTTTTTAGTATAACCATCATTATAAATGAATAACAGATAATCATACATATATACGTTTGTTGGTAATAAGATTGGCATTCATTAAAGTTGTTTTATTTAGAATAACAATAATGGTAATATATGTAATTTAGTAGTAACGATTTGTTGCAATATCTGATGTTTGTCAACAATTATTAAGCCAACTGTCCAACTGTCATTCATGTCAGTGACAGATAAAAGGAACATAGGTAAGTTACACATTAAATTTTATTTTAATTTTATATCGTTTCAGTTGGTGATTTTAAGCACATTTTTTATAATTGAATACTGTAATTTAAACGTAATAATTTGAACGTATCTTCATTATTTTACAATGGAATAAAAATAGATTTGATTAGAGGATGAAATATATGTATGTATAAAATATGTTTGTTCGGGTGTTTGTCCTTCAATGATTCTAGATGTTGAGTATATACATATATATATATATATATATATATATATATATATATATATATATATATATATATATATATATATATATATATATATATATATATATATATATCAGCCCGTGTCGATCCTCTGCAGGATGAAGGCCTCTTTTTGACTTTGTAGCTTTTCTCTGTTACTCGGGTCCAATATACTTAACGATGCCATCAGTCCATTGTGCTTTCGGTCTTCTTCGCGGACATTTGCGCTCAAGCGGTATCCACTTCAGGATTGCCTTGGTTCATCTGTCGTCCCATCGCCTCGCTATATGGCTTGCCGATCTCCATTTCAATTGCTTTACTCTTCCAATGATGTCACAAACTTTCGTTTGTTCCTTGATCCGTGCGCAGGGCTTTTTGTCTCTTCTTGCAATGCCAAGCATACATCTTTCCATTCCCCTCTGTGCTACCCGAAGTTTTTGAATTGATTTCGATGTGAGTGTCCAAGTTTCATTTCCGTATGTCATAACGGGTAGAACACACTGATACCTTTTTTTTTAGGCAAAGTGGGAATGTGCCCTTAAACACTATGTTGAGCCTGCCAAATGCCTGCACATTTAATAAGTCGTTCCACCTCCCGGGCGGTGTCCCCCTCCATTGAAATCATCTGCCCAAGATATATAAAGTGGCCCACAATCTCCAAATCCCTTCCTGCTCTTGTATGCATCTTTGAAGCTCTTCTGGGTCTTGTGAAAGGATAACGATATCATCTGTAAATCTAAGATGGTTCAAGTTTACACCATCTTAGATTGATAGCACCACCATTGATACTTACACCATCCTGTTCCCGATCCAGTTTACGGAATACTTCTAAAAGGCCGACCAAGAAAAGAATAAGCGATATTGCATCACCCAGCCATACACCTCGTTCTACATTAGTTCCCACTTCAAGATCATCAAGGTGAATTGTCGCTGTAGCTCCATCATATATCGATCTTAATAGGTTTACATATGCTTGATCTACTCCCTGGCTAAGTAGTGAATCCATTATGGCATGCTTTGAAATGAAGTCAAATGCTTTTCCGTAGACGATAAAAGCCAAGCACATATGGCCTACTGTACAACCTGGATGTAATCCATTGTACTGAATCCACTTCTGAATTTCAGAATTGGAACAGCAAGAACTAGTGAAAATGCAACTGGCTTATATGGAACTGGTGAGCGGAACAATAGAGGTGACAGATTAGTTGATTTTGCTGAAGGACGAGGACTTTATATAATGAATTTGTTCTATAAGAAAAATATCAGCAGAAAGTGGACATACAAGATCCGGAGGAGAGGGAGATATCAGTTCAATATGAAGAAATCACCAACGATGTGCTTCAAACGGCTACTTCAATAGCACCACAAGAAAAAGGTCCCAAATAGACAAAAATCTCCATTGAGACCATCGATTTAATGAAGAAACGGCGGACAATGAGAAATGCAGGGAGTTCTTTTGGCAGGGTCGAGTAGGCTAAGCTCTACAAAACTATAAGAAAACTAATCAGAGAGGACACGCACCGGTTCAACATTCAGCTAGTGCAAAAAACCCCGGAAGAAAACGAAGGAATTAATAAGACTAAGCAGAAGCTGAGAAAGAAAAGAACGCAAATGTATGCCTTAATGCATGAGGATGGCACAGTATGCAGGGCGCGTACGCAAATATTAGAGGTTCTCAGAAAATTTTATTCCCAGTTATATAGAACTAATCAAAGACAACAATACCCACGGAAGAACAAATGCCAGATATCCTAGCCGAGGAAGTAACAAATGTTATAGAATTGATGAAAAACGGCAAGTCTTCAGGAAAGGAGAGTGTAACTGTCGAAATGCTAAAAGCTGGTGGTCGGACATTACATAAAACACTGGCAAAATTATACTCAAAATGCCTCAAAGAACAAAAAGTACCTGACTTATGGAAAAAATGCGGAAGAGATCCTTTTACATAAAAAAGGAGCACAGGAAGATTTAAAGAACTACCGTCGAATAAGCCTCCTATCAGTAATGTACAAAGTTTTTAATAAGATAATATCTAAAAGAATATTAAAAATACTGAATGACGCACAACCAAGAGAACAAGCAGAACAGAAGTGGATTCAGTACAATGGATTACATTCAGGTTGTATAGTAGGCCATAGAAAGGCACAACGAATACACCATGTCACTGTGTCACTGTGCTGCAATATATATATATATATATATATATATATATATATATATATATATATATATATATATATATATATATATATATATATATCTATATGGACCAAATATATATATATATATATATATATATATATATATATATATATATATATATATATATATATATATATATATATATATATATATATATATATCTATATATGTATATATATTTGGTCCATGTTTTTTTCAATTCAGTTGGTCCAATTGGTCCTACACCATACCATGAAAAAGTTTCGATACTTTACTGTTTTAATAGCATGTTTTGGTAATAATTCTTGGTTGGGTGGTCTTCTAACAAATCGCCAATCGCAAATCGTTATTAAACTTATTTCTGTTTCATCGCTCCATAAAATATTGCGTAATTGCTTGAATCCCTGTTCACCATACCAATTTAACTGATCGTGGGCAAACTTTAAACGTTGTTTTAAGTTCATTGTGGATAACAAACGGACTTTTCAGGCTGCTTTGCTATGTAAGTTACTTGCTTGTAGCCTTCTTTGAATTGTACTTATTTCTAACCCCAGTTCATTTTTAATTTCGGTAGATGATTTAAATGGTTCGTTTTTTGAAATCCGGACAATCTGCGTGTCAGTATGAGGTGTCGTTTTTCTTCTAACTCCACGGTTTTCATAAACTGATTGTTTTTTAGGGCATTTTTCATCATTTTTTTTAAACGATTGACGATCCTTACAATTTCCCTTAGACTTTCCTTCTTTCCGCAATGTTAAAATCTGCACTCTTCGGTAGCTGTACAATGGACGCTACGACGCATTTCTAACAAAAGTATTATTCGGCCAAGTAGCACTTACTTTTCGCGAATTCTCCGAAACAATAAGACTTTCAAACTTAAAATTTGGCAGGAATGTTCCCCATGTATCGTAGATGTTCCCTTACTCGTTCGTAGGGTTTATAAAATCAACTCTTAAGGGGTATTGTGGAGGCGTAAAAGATAAATATACTGCCGTTATTGAACTTTAAGTCCTATAGACCGAAAATACCTGACATTTGAAATAATTGTCATATAGAAATAATTGTCAAATAGCAGATAAAAACTATGGAAGTCTAAAAGTAATTTTATCATAAAAAAACAATTATTATTAAAGTTTAATTTACGCCCAGCGAAGCGTGCGGCTAGTGATATACTAGGTGTCCAATATTGTTGTTCATTTTTGTAGGTATAATTAATAGAAGTCAAGTCAGAAGCATAAATAGAAATATTGAATTTTTTTTGGTCAAAAATAATTTTTCAATGTCGTCCCTTTATAGCTTATCTAAGCTATTAGCTATAATCATATTTTCCTTTTTCAAATTATCAATAGAGACATTGCCTTGCAAATGTTCGAAAACAGTGTACGTTACCTTTCCGGCTGATATAATTGTCTTCGTATTCACACCGCTGTGAAGTGATCCCCATAGATTGATAAGTGGGACCCATAGCGTCGATAGCTCTCTTATACCCAAATGTCCATACGGAAATTCCGTACGCATTCGCCCTAGATATTTATCCTTTTAATAATCTCCCTAATCTTTATTCTGCGCTCTGCCAATATGATATCTTGGATTGTGTTGATTATTTTTTCAGTAGTGACCTCTACTAGGCGTCCTGAGTGCATAGCGTTACTCGTGCTGGTTCGGCCAAATCGAAAGTCAGTAAATCACTTGTTAAATATGAAATGTAAATGATTAGAGTCCCCATAATATGTTTTCAACTTTTCTTTGGTTAGCATTATGATTTTTCAAATCGAAAAGTAATATTTAATTAACATACAAAATTGGCATGATAGAAGAAATTTTGTCAGAACAAAACTAAATGTCATATGTTGTATTGTCAAATGCGAAAATATTCTTGGAGAGTATTACTAACAATGACGATAACTCCTTAAGGGAAAGAGACCAGGAGATCAACCTCGTGTTTTAATATTTTAAGGAATATAATATCCATCTTCATCAGTGTCTTTGATCTGGATGATTCTGTTCATTCTTCTAATAAGTTTAGAAATTATACATTTTGGTATATAACTACAAATTATTTTGCTTAATGTTAGAACCTTTGTATTGATTTTTTTTGTAAATATTGCCTGGTAGAACAATTAATAGTACGAAGGACCCCGAAGAAAGGTGCATTGTATGTGGCAAGAGTAAGAGGAAAGCGATATAACTTTCGATTATAAAATTTAACCTACGATTCTTAACATGATTTGAATGAAAAAAGTTCCTTACAACAAAAGTGAAAAAGCTAAAGGATTCCACGAAAAAAATTGCAGTATTATTAAAATTGCAATATATTATAACAATATTATTGTTAATTAAAATTAACATTTTAAGCAAATATATGTAAAAGCATATTTGACAAATGTTAATTGGTCATTATCTAACAACTAAACTATAAATAAACCAATGAATATTGTTAAAACATTTTTTTTTATTTAGAATCATGCCCTACGTCAGTCAAGAATAAAGTGACAATGTCATAACATTTCTATAACAAAGAATATTATTTCAAAATGACGACCACAATTATTTGTCAGCGTGTGAATTTAAGTTTTATTTATTATAATAATGAATTCTGTACGCGAATATCACGATATGCTTTTTTTTATTTACGGAGAAGCTCGTATTGAGAAGAATGTATTTTTGTTGCTGCCGAGCAGATTAGAAATATGCTAGGACTTTTTCAACGTATTCGGGGAAACTGGTCACCACGCTTGCATAGACTGAAACGGTGAAATTTTGAACATTTAATTCTGAAAAACAATTAATTACGTGTTTCTAATGTGACATGGATCGTTTAAAACGTATTATGATGTGAAAAATTAGTGTTAGTGTCAATTTTGTCAACTTTGACATTAAATGACAATAATGTGTAAGTTTTTTTTTTATAACAAAACAAACCAAATTATTGTTGAAACGCATGGAATACACATATATAAAAATGTTACACTATATTTTCAAATAGTACTTTAAGAGAAAATAAATGCGAAATAAATTCGACGATGCGACGTTGCCAGTTGTTTTAACAAAATGTTTTTTACCTGTTTTCCCTTGAAATGGTTGCCTTTTGGGTACACGTTTAAAGAAACTTTTTATCCAAAAGGATATAAAGAATCGTTTAAATACACGAAAGTTATTTTCCTTACGCCCTGTATAATGTATTATTTTTGTCTTTCCGACCTGATACCGGAGCAGGATCTACATGTTTGCTGGACTCTTTGTTAAGAAATTAGAAATAAAAAACAAGAAGGACACGACTGACATTTTATATGTGATGAGTTTCAATTAAAATGTTACCCTCGAAAGCGAATTAAAACTAATATTTTTCCTCTGGCATAGGTATTTTCATTTCAAAACCTTTCAACAGAAAATTTCCAATAATCTTCACTGATATAAGACTTATTAAGAGGGAATTTCACTAACTCAATTTTTAATCATGCTTTCTTCTTTTTCAGAATATTTTCAGAAATCATGGATTGTGAAAAGTTTGAACCTGTCATCAAGAAAAACTGGGTACAAAGATCGTTGACAGCCACAGTGTTGATCGTAGGGTTTATAGCAGTGACCTATGTTGGAGTGCCAGCCTTACTGTTCATGACACTCGTCATTCAAGTGACATGTTTTCAAGAAGTCATCACAATAGCTTACAATTACAAGAAACTGCCCGATATCCCTTTATTTCGAACCCTAAACTGGTATTTTGTTTTTGTTTTAAACTCTTTCTTTTCTGGTGAAGCTTTCGCTCACTATCTGGAAACCTACATAAAAAAATATTACATTTTGGAAAGGTTTATTACGCATCACAGATTTTTTTCGTTTTGTCTCTATATAATGGGGTTATTTTGGTTTATAAATTTGCTTAGGAAGAAAGTAATTAGAGAACAATTTACTTTGTTAGCGTGGACTCACTTTTTAGGTATCATTATTGTTCTTCAAAGTTACATGGTGGTGCAGAACATGTTTGAAGGTATGATCTGGCTTGTTATTCCTATAACTTTAGTGTTTCTTAACGATATATTTTCGTACATTTTTGGAAAAATGTATGGGAAAACTCCTCTTATACAATTATCACCGAAGAAAACACTTGAAGGCTTTCTAGGTGCTGCTATTAGTACTTTAATTTTGGGAACGCTATTGGCGTACTTGTTTTGTCACTTTGAACATTTAGTTTGTCCAACAAAATTTATTTTAGTAGGAGAGAAAATAAAAATGACTACTAGATGTTCTCCTAGTCCTTTGTTTCAGCCAATATTGTTCGATCTAAAGCTGTTTACCATAAACTTGTATCCATTTTTGCTTCACGTGCAGATATTGTCTTTATTTGCTTCACTGATTGCGCCTTTTGGTGGATTTTGTGCTTCTGGGTTTAAAAGGGCCTTCAAGATGAAGGACTTTGGTGATAGTATTCCTGGACATGGAGGTGTTATGGACAGATTTGATTGTCAATATTTGATGGCCACTTTTGTCAACGTTTATATTACTAGTTTTATAAAAAACTTTAGTGTAGAAAAAATATTTTCTAAAATATTGTATATGAACGAAGACAGTCAAGTAGAATTTTATAATTTATTAGCAGAACATTTGAAAACTCAAGGATTAATGCAGACTTAAAAATTTCTTTATTTTATCTTGATGTCTGAAACGTATAGTTTTATGTGAATATATCTTTAGTAAGTCGTAGATGATTATCTACAGCTACTTTATAAACTGTTTTCGATTTGACTGATTATCTCTGATGTTAGAGCTAAGTAACGTATTGTAATGTTTGATTTCTTATTGTTCAATAAAAGTACATTTTTAATGACATAGTTTTTGTTCCCTTTAACTTTTATATATGCCGAAACTGTTAAAAAGTCACTTGTTCGGACACTACGTCGATTCAGGCTATGATATAAATTTAAAAAAGAACAAGTTATTGATGTGGAAGAAGCAGGTTTAAGTTTTCGTAAAATTACAAGTCGATTGGAAATTACTATTTCTGTGGTTATGAGAACATGAATTGTAATGATTATAGCGTGTTCATAAATTTTCTTGCTTGGACTAATGAAAAACTATGTCGAAACCATGGACAAAGAAGGTAATGTAAGTATTGTCTGAATGATTGTGGCGTTTTCATATATTTTTTTCTTTTTTTTTGATTTTTCGACACGATCTAAAACTAAAAAAAATATAAAAAATATCTGTTCTTATGTAAATAATCACTGGGTAAAAACGGAGACAAGTTTCTCAGTGATTCTTTTCTGCAATAAATTTGCCTAACAAACAAAATTTTTAATAATATGAAAATGTTCTAAAATAAATACAAACTTTAAACGTTAACGTTTCAGAGAGTCTTCTCCCCCCGTTTTCAAAACGAATCTAAAAAATATATTATATTAATTTCTATTGATAAAGTAAAGATAGGAAGTAAATATATTTTTGTGTAAGTCAACGATAATTATTATCAATGTAAGTATCGTTGACATACACAAAAATATATTTACTTTCTATCTTGACTTTATCTATAGAAATTTATATAATTTATTTTTTAGATTCGTTTTGAAAATGGGGGAATAAGACCATCCGAAGCGTTAATGTTAAAAGTTATTTATTTTAGAACATTTTTATATTTGTAAAAATTTTGTTCGTTAGGCAAATTTATTACAGAAAAAATCACTGAGAAATTTTGTCTCCGTTTGGTTTTTTGTTTTTACCCAATGATTCTTTATTTACATAAGAACAGATATTTTTAACATTTTTTGAGTTTTACATCGTGGCGAAAAACCAAAAAAAAAATATGGATAAGATGGTTCAGGATTAGAGTTATGCACGAGTCTCAGATTCTAGTCATCCTAGCAGTCCAAGGATGTGACTGGCGCTATCTGAGGCTTCTTGTGCTACGAAATGGAGATAAAAATTTCTGATAAATGCTTGATGCTTTTATTGCAGCTATACTGAATTACAAGGTCCGTCTCACGGAAAACAGGACTTTAGAAATACAAATATTTATTTTTTCAGTAAAAATTATTAGTTTTATTCAAAATAGTCTTCTTGCGAGTAAACATAACGTTTTATATATAACATAACGATTAAACATAACGTTATTTATATATATATATATAAATATATATATATATATATATATATATATATATATATATATATATATATATATATATATAGATATATATATATATATATATATATATATATATATATATATATATATATATATATATATATATATATATATATATATATATATATATATATATATATATATATATATATATATATATATATATATATATATATATATATATATATATATATATATATGTACAGGGTGTTAGGTAAACATGAGCAAAAATTAAAGGGGTTATTCCTTGACTTATTCTAAGAATATTTTGTTGTATGATGATTTTTGAAAAACCCCTTTGTTTCGAAGATACAGGATGAACAAAATTTACGACATTAACAACATTTTATTATCAAAAAGTACATGTAAAGTTGCTCAATCTGCTATAAATGTTCGAAATGACTTCCTCCAGCCTTGATACAAGCATTCAATCTTCTGGTCATTGACTGCCGAACTCTTTCAAACACACCAGGGTCGTTTCTAATTGACTTACATCCAGCAATTATCCGATTTCGCAAATCATCCAAATTCTTCAATAGAGTAGCGTAAACTAATGACTTCAGAGATCCCCAGAAGAAATAATTCAGGGGGTTTAAGTCCGGGGATCGAGCAGGCCATGCGTGTGGTCAACTTCGACCAATCAAGCGATATCCGTATGTCATGCTTTGTTGCCAATGGTAGCTCTTCCAGAAACTCAGGCAGCGTTGCTTCCAAAAAGTTGCGATATACCTCGCCAGTAAGTCTTTGTGATAGAAATACCGGTCCAATTAGATAGTCACCTACAATTCCAACCCAAACATTCAACGAGAACTGATGCTGAAAACTATCTTTGCATACCTCATGCGGATTTTCATCTGCCCACACATAGTTAATATGAAAATTCCTTATTGCATTTCTTCCGAAAGTGACTTTATCGGTGAAAAGAATTTGTTTCAGGAATAGAGAGATGCGAAGTAAAGTTTGCAATATCCATTGACGTAATGCAATACGTGGAGGAAAATCAACAGGTAGTAGTGCCTGAACGCGTTGAATGTGGTATAGATATTATAGAATTTTCCAGACTGTCCAGTGACTCACATTCAAAGTATTTGCAATTTTTCGCGTAGAACTACCAGGCTCTTCGGCTATCATGTCCAGCACATTCTGTTCCAATTGTACCGTTCTTACAGTCAGTGATCTTCCTGACCCTTCAGTTCGTTTCAATGTGCCTGTTTCACGAAGACGTCGATGAATGTTTTCGAAGATTTTTCGGTCGGTTACATTACGGGCTGGAAATCGTTCACTGTACAATCGCCTAGCTTGTAATGCATTGCCATCAGCAAGTCCATACATTAAGTGCATGTCAGTCATCTCGCGTTTGTATACATTATGATAGAGGACTTCACTCACTATTTAAGACATGTTAAACAGCCAAACGTCACTCAATCTATGTAAACAAATGCGACCCATGAAATCCACTTACTAGATAAAATAGCCGTTCCAAGTGATCGAGATCGAAAAAAAAATTTTTTGTACTTAATAAACTCATTGACATACACCCTACTTTTATTTACATTTATGATTTCAACAAATATCGAATATGGTTGTCGCAAATTTTGTTCGCCCTGTATCTTCGAAACAAAGGAGTTTTTCAAAAATCATCATAGGACTAAATATTCTTAGAATAGGACAAGGAATAACCCCTTGCATTTTTGCCGCATGTTTACCTATATATATATATATATATATATATATATATATATATATATATATATATATATATATATATATATATATATATATATATATATATATATATATATATATTTTTTTTTTTTTTTTGGTAGTATATCACTGTCAAACATTGTCAACTATTATTGTCAATGTAACTATCATTGACATATACACAAAATATATTTACTTTCTATCTTTTCAGTATATATAGAAATAATTATCATTTATTTTTTGGATTTGTTTTGAAAACGGGAGGAGAAGACCTCCCGAAATGTTAACGTTCAAAAGTTTGTATTTATTTTAGAAACTTTTTGTATTTTTTAAAATTTTGTTATCTCCGTTTTGTTTTTTGTTTGTTACCCAGTTATTTACATAAGAACAGATATTTTTAATATTTTTTTGAGTTTTAGATCGTGGCGAAAAACCCAAAAAAGGAAACAATCATCAGACATATTAGTGAGGAGTACCCCCTACGATCCTATCGGGGCAGCTGGAATGGATTGGAAACATAGATGTTAATATTTAGTTCGTCTGCGTGTTGTTTGTGTATAGTTTGTCTTTTTTCCCTTTTTTAATGTACACTTATTTCACTATATGATTATATGTAGTATGATGCCATACAAATAAGTAAATAATAGATTAATTATTTTTTTAGTATGTCTCCTACTCGCGCGGTCCCAGGTTTTCCTGCCATTTGGGTTCAATATACTTGATAACCTCATCAGTCCATCGTGCTTTCAGTTTTCTTCGTGGACGTTTGTGATCAAGCAGTATTCACTATAGGATTAGTTTAGTCCACCTGTCGTCACATCACCTCGCTATATAACTCGCCGACTTCCATTTCAATCAATATAGTCTTTCGATGATGTCACATGCTTTCGTTTATTCCTTGATCCATGTGCGGGCTTTCCATCCTGCCTTATAATGCCCAGCATACACTATTTCATTTCTCTCTCTATTCTACCCGAAGTTTTTGAACTGATTGTGATGTATGTATCTAGGTTTCATTTCAGTATGGTATAGTTGGCAGAAAGTACTGATAAAAAACTTTTCTCGTCAAACAAAGTGGGAGTTTGTTCTTAAACACTATGTTAAGTTTGCTAAATGCCTTTCATCCAAATTAACATGCTGTTCCACCTCTCAGCCGATACCTCCTTCTGATGAAATTTTCTGTCCAACTTAAATGTAGTGATTCAAAACATGTAAATTCCTCCCCGAAATTGTTCTATCCTCGGCAAATTTATTGAACATGAGATGGTTATTTTTCAGATTAATTTTTAAGCCAAAAGGGTCTTCAGCTCCTTGCAGCTTTTGTATGTGTTTTGTAGCTTCTTTGGGCCTTGTAAAAGAACGCGATAACGTCTGCGAATTAAAGATGGCCTAAATATACACTTAGAATGCACTTAGTCTAAGTATGCACACTATGATTTGATCTCAAGATTATTAATGTGAACTGCCACTGTATTTTCATTACACGCTGGTCCTAGTAGGTTTAGATAAGCTCCGTCCATATCTTGGTTAAGCAATGCATCCATTATGGCTTGTTTTAAGAGAGAGTCAAATTAACATGTACTCATTGTGTCTTTCTATGTTTTGGATAATCTGGATGTGATCTATTGTTCTGAATCCACTTCTGAATCCTATTTGCTCTCATGGGTTGCTCTCATTCTTTGTGTTTTGGAAGCTTATTGGGTGGTAGACTTTTACATCTTCCTGTGCTTCTTTTATGTAGAAAAATCACTTCAGCATTTTTCTATAAGTTAGGTACTTTTTGCCCTTTGAGGTATTTTGAGTAAAATTTTGCCAGTATTTTATGTGCAGTTTAACCATTAGCTCTTAGCATTTTAACGCTATTCTGTTCTTTCCTGAAGCCTTATAATTTTTCATCGATTCTATAGCCTTTGTCCCTTAATCTACCAGGATATTTGGCACTTGTTCTGTCGTGGACATTGCTGTCTTTGATTGGTTCTGATCTACATATAACTTTGAATTAAATCTTCTGATGTCCTCTGACATTTTCGTACGCGCCCAGCACACTGTGTCATTTTTCCGCATTAAAGTAAAAATTTGCGTTCTTTTATTTCCCACCTTACTTTTATCTTTGTTTATTCTCATGTTTTCTTCTAGTATTTTTGCCGTAACTGCAAGCTGAACCTGATCGTTTCCTCTGGAATATATGTTCTTATAGTTTTGTAAAGTTCAACGTACTCGATCCTACCAAAAAATCTTCCTGCATTCTTCATTGTCCACCGTTTTTTTCAATTAACATTTCACTTTTTTATTGATATTAAGTTTTTCTTTTACTCGTTTACGTAATCATCATTTTATTACAACTCTTACTGGTACCAAATAAAACTCGATACCAAATGATCAATGTGTGTAAAATTGATTTATTATTTTGGAGTCAAAAAATTACAATGTACCAATTGCCTTCAAAAGTAATTTAAAAATAAAAAGAACAACTTTCAATAAAATTATTAAGCAGTAGTTCTTGTTTATATATACATGCATGCCTGCAGATGATTTGGCATGCTGTCGATTAAATGATCAATTTAGGCTTGTCCAATTATCTCCCATTCTTTACAAGCATGTTCAATGTCCCAATGTCCCAAGCATGTTCAATGACATACTTGTCAGGGGAACTTGCTGGCCACCTTTACTTGGTTATTCCCTCTTTTTCAAGAAAATTTTGTACTGCTGCTGTTCGTTGAGGAAGTGTGTTGTCATCCATGAAAACAAATTGGTCGCCTACTGCGCCTCGGAACAGACGCACAACAGGATTTAAAACTACCTCGCTACTACCTCGACTTTTTTCGCTAGAGCTCTTCAAACATATGTGTTTCATGAATCAGAAACCAAGGCAATTCTCGTTTCATTGGAGATCATCACGTTATTCGAGCTAGAATTATAATCCACCATATCTCGAGCTCATTGCAATCTTACATTTTTTTTGTTGAATGGTTAGTATGGGAACACGTAAAGCTCTTCCACGATATAAATTTACCGTTTTCAGTCTGTATGCTGTCGTTTGTCGTGAAACATTTACTCCTTCAAGCTTAATAAGCCCCCTTGATATACCAGAACAGATGTAGATTCCAGACGATTTCTTCGAGCTATCATTGATATCTGCCGGTCTTGTACATCGTTTTCTGCCACTTCTGGGGTGATTCTTTACGTCATTTGCCTCTAGAATTTTGTTATGAATTTTCGATACAGCACTTTGGGAAAAACCTACAATTTCCGCGATATCAATTTGATTAAAGCCCTGTTATAATAAAGCAAGTACTTTTTATCTCTTAAAATGTTATATCATATTTCTAGGTTTTTTTGAAACGGATTGATTGAAAAATGAAAAAGAATTGAAATAATGTGTAAATATCAGTATCAACGGAATGGAGATAAACCTGTATTATCAGCAAAACAATGCTTTTGTTATTTTTATTTAAAAACGGTCTAAAATAAATATTCATCATAATTTTTAAAGTATAGTAGGCTATTTAAACTTTTCGACATATGTGTAGGTTCGCATCGTCCAGTCTCTTAAACATAAGGTGTAAGCTTTGACAGGGAAAATTCAGCTTACACTTCAGGTCAATATTAATAAAAAACCAATAAATGATTAGTAACATATGCAAGTTCAATAATATATGGTTAAAACCATTAGGGTTCATATGGGGAAGAGACAAAAATAAATAGAGGTACTTAGATTTAGAACAGCATTATCGAGCATTGCCTCTATAAATCATGAAATTTCATATACTATAAAAAATTAAAGAAAAAGCTAATAAAAGTGTTCAAAGGTATACAGTTTTCATTATATTTATTGTTTGAAAATTTAACCAATGTCTTTACTACCCAGTGTCATATTATTTTTGATATGTTTTAAAACAATTTGAACAATTTCAAACAAAATGTCCGAAAAATATTCGGAAACTGTTTAATAAAAATATGCCCCAAAATCCCAGTATGTAAACAATCCAGACATTTTCATAAGCGGAGCTTTTTCCCTAGCGTATCGGTCGGGAATGCGGGGAATTCCCGGCTGAACGTTGGAATCCTTTAACGAACTAATTTAATTTTTGTGATATTGCATTCCGCCGCAAGCCCTCGAATATTTTACTTCGGCCTTTATATCTTCCTGAGGCATCGACACACACCGAGTGCCTCCCTTCTTCCAAAAAAAAAATTAAAAAAGAATGCCTTAAAATGTGCGGAATCTTTATAGATTATGAAAAACGATATTTTTTAATTATTCCCGCTGGGTTATTATCGAATCAATTACAAAAGAGTACGATTTGCTGTAGCAGAAAACCGCTGTCTTAAATAATTTTAATAGTTAAATTTGCATTGAGTTAAATATTAGACATTAAAAATGTTCCAGGTGTATTTTTATATACTAAAATAGTTTTCAAATAAGAGCGTTAAAACTTTGAAACATAATAGCTGCAACACTGTTGAAATGTAAATATCGATAATAGAGTGCTGTATCCAGTATATTAAGTCATATCATCGAAGTATAGACAATTTAACAGCACATAGAAATTGGAAGTTGGAAGGCTACAGCCACTTCAGGCAAAATAATCTTTTCTGACGAAGCATACTTTTGGCTTCATGGATTTGTAAACAAACATAGCATGCTTTGAACCTATGAAAGTTCTCAAGTGATTCAGGAGTCATCTTCATCTTTAAAATATTACTATTTTGAATGAAAAAGGGATTGGGCTTTATTGTTTTAAAGGTGATGATGGAAATCGTGCTATTAATAATAGTGATCGGCTGCCTGACCTGATAAATGTGGACATATACAATGTTTTTGTTCAATAGAACGATGTGACTAGTCACTCATCTCCCTAAACAATTGATTTATTGCAAGAAGACTTGCCAGGGCACGTTATTTCGCGAAAAGTTAATATCCACTGGCCATCAATATCATGCAATCTCACTCCCTTGGGCTTAATGAAACATTCAGGTTATCCTGGAAAATATACAACGCGGTATGTGTGAAAGTGTAATAGAAAATTGGCTCACCAGAATGCATTGCACTAAACAAGCCGAGGGGACCTTTGAACAGATTATCTCTTACAGTATAACTTGTTCGCATTTGTCATGATATCGTTGTTCTTCTTCTTCTTATTCTTCCTACTTTTGCTTGAGCGGACTGTTTATTTTCCGTTACCTTGTTTTTCGCCACCTACTTTGTTTTTGTCATTTCATTCAATTGCTGTAGCCATTCCATTCCTTTTTCGTGTCCAGTGCACAGTTATTAATATTCACCATCTAGTAAGTTTTTCTTATAATTTCGTTTCTTTCTCTGCGCCAAATTGTTGTCCCATCTGTTCTCTGAAGTACCTTTGTCTCCAACAGTTGTTTAGGTTTTAAATGTGGCGGGAATTTTCTCTTAACCAGAAACGGCTAACCTGGTTATTCACTTGACTACTTAAATGAACATGAGCTTCATGGCTCATTATTAATTTCGCACGAAAATAGTCAATATGATGAAAGTGGTTTATGATGGCGTTACAATGTTATAGTCGATTATTATTATCTATAGGCAACAGGGTTTGTACAATTTAAATCTTACAAGGAAATGTACAAGTTACTTTTTAAAATTAGGCCTAAACTACGTGGAGACATTCTCAATTATGCATCATGTCGTCGAATCAACGTATATGAAGACTCCTGCACGCTTCACACTGTTCTTAGATCTCGATTGCGACCTCTGTGTATCCATAATAAAACTTGTAAGTCTGCACTATACAACTGATACATATATTACGACAGAACTGGCCCAAACATAATGGAACCTGATACTTTCCTCACCCATTAGATATTTCGGTAGAATTTTTCTTTAATTTAATCCAGAATTTAATATTGTCAAGTTAAACCGAAGATGGTTATAACACTAATATTATATTTCACACAATACAAACTGTTTTTGTAAATTGATTCAAATTATATGGTGGATGAATTATTTCACAGTTTTGAGAGTATTCAACATTGATTATTAGTATTATGTTTTCTAGGTTATCTACTTTATTTTTGTTGTGGTTTTTCACTGTTTTTATATTTCCATTAATTTATAATTATTTATAAACACAGATCAACAAATTAAAACTTTTTTGAGGTAACATTGATGAAAATAGGTATATATAAAGTATTTTGCAATTCTAAATTCGAAAATGATAATCTAATTACTGTAACACCTACAATTTTTTTGTTACAGGGGGTCAGTCGAGGAGAATAAAATGACATATTTTACAATATAATATTTATTTAATATTATAAACATTTAAAATGTTTTAAATATATGCAAAGACATTACTCAGGATTATGCGAATAAAATATATATTACTCGAGATGTCATACAGCGACAAAAACTTTTCGTTTCTTCTCTTGTGTTCTGTTACATCATCTCTTTTTAAAAACCAACAGTAACCGCCCAACATAGATAGATTCCAGCATCCCTGGTATCTTGCTTCTATCGTCCTGATGTCCTGGTGAAACCTCTGTCCTTGTTCGTCGCTTACTGCACTTACATTTTCTAGAAAAAATCTCAATGGGAGTGTAAAAAATTCATTTATAAAGACATGCAACACCATAGTATTTCATAGGCTTTCAAGACTAAAACTATAAAAACCTCATAGATATGAGGTTTTTATAGTTTTCATCTTTCTTATTACCCAGAAATCCTTTCACTACAACTTCTAAGCTGCCAATTTATTTTCATTTATTTTTTCGTAAAAATTAAAATCACCTTGAAACTTTCTTATTTGAGGTCCAATAAATATGCCTTCTTTTAGTTTGCATCACTTAAATGAGGAAATTTTTTTTTAGGTACGTGAAACCATTACCTTTTTTAATTTTTTTCTTTTTTTTTGGGTTTTTCGCTACGATCTAAAACTCAAAAAAATATCAAAAATATCTGTTGTTATGTAAATAAAGAATCACTGGGTAAAAAAAACCAAACGGAGACAAATTTCTCAGTAATTCTATTTCTGTAATAAATTTGCCTAACGAACAAAATTTTAAAAAATATTCAAAAATTTTCTAAAATAAATACAATCTTTTGGACGTTAACGTTTCGGGAGGTCTTCCCCTTCTGTTTTCAAAACGAATCTAAAAAAATAAATTATATTAATTTTTATATATACTGAAAAGATAGGAAGTAAATATATTTTGTATATATGTCAATAATACTTACATTGACAATAATAATTTTTGTGTATTGAAATACTTAAACATTTTTAATTGTATTCTTTAGAATGGGGAACCATATTGAATTTATATCTATCAAAGCAATACAGTTATTTTTATTTAAATTACTTATAGCGCTAATATTTCTAAATAATACAATTAAAAACGTTTAAGTATTTCAATACACAATAATCAAACAGTAAACCTCACCTATATATTTTTGTGGTAGAATGTCACTGTCATTAAAAACTATTATTGTCAATATAAGTATTATTGACATATACACAAAATATATTTACTTCCTATCTTTTCAGTATATATAGAAATTAATACAATTTATTTTTTAGATTCGTTTTGAGAACGGGAGAAGAAGACCTCCCGAAACGTTAACGTTTAAAAGTTTGTATTTATTTTAGAAAATTTTTGTATATTTTTTAAAATTTTGTTCATTAGACAAATTTATTACAGAAAAAGAATCACTGATAAATTTGTCTCCATTTGGTTTTTTGTTTTTTACCCAGTGATTCTTTATTTACATAAGAATAGATATTTTTGATATTTTTTTGAGTTTTAGATCATGGCGACACGATCCTTCAGACAATCTTATATTACCTTCTTTGTCCATGGCTTTGACAAAGTTTTTCATTAAGTATCTCAGAGTATCTCGAGAAGCGAAAGTATCTCGAGAAATCTACCGACTGGCGAGTGGCCAACGTAGAAAACCTCTCAGAAGGCATCCGGCCTTACCCAGCCTCAAACTGGCGTGATTGAGGGGTGATTCCTAGTCAGATTTTACACTCTTACCTAGAAACATTCACAAGAATTTTAGAAAAACTTTTTTGCCTACGGAATTCGAACCCGCTCCACATTAACAGCCGTAACGTAAGGCTAACGCCTTAGACACCATAGCTAATGTGGCTCCAACACGGGGAGTATATGTTTTGTTTGAAGTACTAGGTTAAAATATAAAAGTTACGCTTTTTGACTTCTTCGGATATAGATCTAGCTTGTGGCTTTAAAATAAATCGTTCACATATATAACTAAACTTCTCCGCTGGGTGTTTGCAAAATCAACGACTAGAACTTGCCATTTTATATAAAATCGACTTAAATACTTGATTGTACTGTAAATGAGACCGAAACAAACTAAAATAAAAAATCAATAAAACTGCCCTTAAAGGCTCGTAGAATACTATGCAGGGCGGCTCGTGGGTTTTTAAAGTGGGAGAACGTTGAAGAAAATAGTGCTGCTGAAGATTATTTTTTGCTTTTCCCTTTCTCCGTTTTACTTTTCGTGCTATTGAAACCCTATACAGGAGGTGAACTAGGAAAATGAGCTAAAGGAAAGAAATTGAACGGAAATAAAATATAGTGTTTTGCTCTGAAAAATTGTTTACTGTGATAAATGCTGGAGGGACGGCGTCCCAAGGTCCTACCTCGCGAGCCGCCACTGTTACTGTGGAAATATCCCCTCTACGGTCTTGTAGTAATTCCTACATAGTCCAGTCTAAAGTCAGGTACACATAATTTCAATCACCCCATGATATAAAGGAGAAGCAGGTACTTGAAAATGGGACGTGCAAGGTCATTTCTGTGAAAAGGTGTTTTAATAACTACCTAAATGAAACGCAAAAAATGTCGACCTGTGAAATAGAAAAGTTTACAGGTCGTTCTACTATGAAATATTTTCTGGTAGGGGAAAACCCTGAAGTGGTCATAATGATCAACTGCAGTTCGAAGTTACAAGAATCTAGTTCGAGTTAGATTCTTATCAAATGATAATTTTAATTGAACATTTTAAAAATTGCTATCAAAAGGACTCCTCGAACAGAAATACAGCCAGTGCAAAAACTGCACCCGAAATTTATTATTCCTGCAGAACTACATACACAAAAGCGTACACGTTTCTGCCAGGAAACAAAGTTGATTTCGCGGCCATTACCAATGCGTTGCAACTCTATCATTTAGAAATTACATGGACGCACCGAGGTACAACGTTGAAAATTATCACTATTATTTCGCGATGCGCCATGTAAATATTCCCTTGATATTAATAAATAAATTTTTTTTGTTTTGATCAGTTCCGCTTTCGGGTCTTTTTAAGTCTGCACGCAATAGGTGTTTTTTCGATGGTTTTGTTATCGCTATTCTGAAGATTCTTTTATGACTGTATTTTTGAGCAAAGGAAGTTTAGAATGCTTTAATTAATAAAAGAAAAGGAGAGATTTATTTACTGTTATGTCTAGCTTTATGACTTGCTTAGTATAGAAGTTATTTAAGCGATGGTAGGAAATTCTAGTTGATTAGAAGTTTAAAGTACAGTACATAAAAAAAACTAAGGACACTTCGACGAAATATTGAATATCTATTTTTAAGGGTACGGTCACCTCAGGCGCTGTAGGCATTGAAATTGTCATTATAAGATTTGAAAATTATTACAGAGATGTCGCCAGGTTAAACATAAAAGATTTTAATCTAAATATTGTTACGTAAAATTTACCTTAAAGGTAATTAAAGTTACAGCGACGGCCGCCGTTCGCATGAGGCAGTTTGGTCGTTAGTTACGGATAGATTGTGCAGGCACCATAATAGGGCACCACCCAGTTCTCCAGAATTATAAAAGATAAAAAATTACTTACTAAAAAGACCCAGTAAAGGTAATAACTATTTAATACACACAAACACAAATTCATAGTCCAACAAAAAAAAAACAAAATTTAAAAAATAAAATACTATAACACAAAGGAAAATGATCTAACTGTGGTGTTCACAACTGCCCTACTTAACTAGGCATATAGCAAACAAACATTCTCATAGTATTAGGACTCTTGTCTAGCGTATAAAGAAAATTAAAATAAATTATCTTAAATCAATCTATTAAATTAAATGAAACCAAATTATCATGTTATTAAACGGTGGTAGGCGAATTGTGATTGAGTAATCAATGATGCATATTAATGGAAGTAATAATAAGATAATAATAAAGTAATATCTGGCCTTGTCTTTTTGTGGTGTTGAAAGGCTATCCAGCCTCTGGAATGTCCCGTTACTACGATGGCCAATTACTGAACAGTTCAGTGTTCAAAATGCTTGGATTCGAAGGAGTCTGTAGATTGAAAGGCCCATGAACTAAGATGATTATAGTTCAAGATGACTGGGTCCCAAAATGGTCGTGTCCCAAGGGTTCTATAACGAGCCGGGTCTAAAGCGACCGGGGTATAAGATGACCGATTTCTAAAACCCTCTGAAAAAATACAAAAAGAATAAGCTGGCTGTGTTGGGCTTGGCCAACTAATTAACGTATCTCAAATGGAGAGATTACTCAAGCAGAACTATCAACGGCGTCGTTCTTGACGGCTATTCGTCCCGCCGATGTGTGTTCAGCACGAGGCGGGATACTCAACTGCCTCGAGATTTGTCCCGGAATATACAGGAATATACAGGTACGCTCAGAAGTAAAACCCGCCCAAAACAATACTAACTGTAGCGGTCGATAATTTGTAAACGCTAAAATATCTATCACTATTTTGTATGATAGTCGATTTTTCGCCTGGAGTTACCCATGATCTTTTTACACTTAGGATTCTCAAAATACATCCACTTTTCATCGCCAGTCATAATTCGATGGAGAAATCACTTTCTTTTGTATCTGGCGAGCAGTGAACGAGAGAGCGAGAACGAGAGCGAGAAGTGACTTTTCGGTTTTCCTGCTCTCAGTCATTCAGTTCATGTGGAATCCATTTTCCCATCTTCTGCATCTTTTCCATGGCTTTCAAACGTATAGAGACGGCTCCTCGTGTCACATTTAATTGATTCGCGAGTTGTTGTTGCATTTAAGCGTCATCCTCATCCAATGCTTGCAATTTGCTGTCTTCAAACTTTTTCGGTGGTTTTCTACGTTCTTCGTTTCTCATGTCAAAATCGCTAATTAATCTATCTTCTAGATATTTGGGGACATACCATGGCCAGAAAGATCGCTAGATATAACAGCATGAAATTTTTATTTGTGGGATTATTTGAAGAACATACATTGACTCCTTATAGATTATTATGGAGCTGAAACCCGGAATTTAGCAAGAAATAACTTGAGTTCCAGTAGAAATGGTGCGCCGTGTAAATCAGAAATGTGCAGTTAAAATTGGAAGACATTTTACGAAAGAACAACCTTAAAGACATTATTAAAAAAAAAACAATAAAATGCTTTTCTTTCAAATAAGATTTTTCACTAAGACTGTCAGAACTTTGAAATATAGGGGGGAGTTGCCGAATTTGGACCACTTAAACATTTTTTTTATATATGAGCTTGTAAAAGCATTTTTTATAAAAACTTTTAGGTGAGAAATAATTGTATTATTGTAATCTTTAAACTAACATAACTCTTTAAATTTTTTTACTTATTATCACCATAAAAAAATAATTTTTAAAAATTGAGTGTTCGGTCCATCCAAGGAAACCGGTTTCATGCGATGGATTAAGTACAAGTAAAACAAAAATACTTCTTGATCTTTGGACTCACACCAGGACATTTTATATGAATCCAAGCGTGACATGTAATGCATTGAATCATCTCGTCTTCCCTTATTTTATCACATATGGGACAAAATCTTGTATTTTTCATTTGTACTCTTTGTTTTTTCTTTTTAATCTTCTCTTCTTTGCCACATCTTTCCTTCCCAATATTTTATTGTTTTGTCTTTTTAGTCTTTTCTTCGATGCTACGTTTTAATCCCAGAAGGTTATCAATAGTTGATAATAATTGTGCTTTCTGAGCAATGCTTTTTTGTGTTCGAGAAGATGATGGATATGGCTGTGGATTTTGTGTTGGTAGCGGTGATATTTTATGAAGAATATCCTTAAAGTTTTTACGCTTTTTCTCCTGAGAAATATAAACAACAGCGGAATCACTGCCGCTTTCACTGTCATTGGCTATGGACGTACTTGCTGAATTTCCAGTAATTATTTTAATTTCAGTAACATTACCACAATGTTGAGGTTGTAGCATATATGATAGTGCAAACCGGTGATCCTGAAAGATATGTCTGTTAACTGGCCAAATACCAGTGGCACGAAAGGCATTTTCAAATACTGCCGCAGTTGCCGCTCTGCCATATGCTTCATTTGGTAATTTAGAAATTTGAGTTTGCTATATCTTATCACCTTTATATTGATGAAAAAAAGTGTCTTGCGCCTTAACAAAATATTTCTGTAGCGGCCCAAAGAAAGCAACATCTAGAGGTTGTAAACAATGGGTGATATACCCAGGCAACTGCAGTAATACTGTTCCATTTTCTCTAGCAAATGTACAAATAAGCGTTTAAGTTCTTGCTATGAGTCGTATGTCCATCAAGCAGTAAAACGACTTTCTTATCTTGATTACAGTTTACATGATTTTTAAAATGCTTTAACCACTTAACAAACAATTCGGAATTTATGTAACCTGATTCTGATATAGTAACAAAGCTTGCCGGGGCTGCCCGAATTTGAAGATCTTTGTTGAATTTTTTTCTTTTAAAAATGACCATCGGAGGGACATAAAACCCAGCTGCACTGAACGCCACGTTCAGCACGCCTCCCATTTGTCGTTTACCTTTACAAGCAACTACCTTTAGTAGGGTTTTTTGTACTGTCGAAAATCCCTATTCATCGACAGTAAAAATAGTTTCTGCAGTGAAATTAAACTCGTCCATAGTTCTTTCTGAAATAACAAAAAATGTCCTTTCTCTCTATTGAAGCCCCGTACTCTTGCCGTTAATAAACCTTCAGATTTTCGTATTAACAGCTGTGGATTTCTGCGCATAAATGAGTAGAACCACTTTTTCCCTACTATTTTCTTTTCTTTATTAAATGTATGTGGCAAAGAATATTTTTCCGCGATCGAAAGCTAGTTTTCGGACTTCTCGGATATTCAAACCAAAAAAATATTCTTCAAGTTGAAGAATATTTTTGGTTAGAATTGTTTCCATGTCTTTAGTAAATGTGGGCTATCTACCAAGTGCTTTCACTTTATTTCCAGTAGTATTTTTGTATCCGCATATTTCTTTATAGTTGCTTTAGGTACATGAAAAATACGACTACACTCGTTCAAACCAGTATCACCATTCCTATAAGCTGCAACAGCCTTTAATAAATCACTTTCGGATCAACGTCCATAATGTCCTCTTTTAGCTCCTACCGAATAAGGACCCAAAAAGACATAAAATATTAATTCGGAATTGTAGTTTATCAGGGTTGCCTAAACTGAACCGGTCCATTTTGGGCAACTGCGATGTGGTCCAATCGAAGCAATTTGACTAATAATTCCAAAATATACTACATAACCTTACTTTTAACTTGTGCTAACAAAACTATCACACTAATTTTACCTGAATAAATTTGCTTTTAAAACATGTAATACAATTTGTTGTTACTTACTTTAACAATGACCAAATGTGTTTTGTGGTTTGTTAAATAATTTAGTTTATCTCTTAAAACACTAGATAGAGTGGCGATCCGACCTAGATAGAGTGGTGGTTCAATCTAAGCGGCGGGGTAATTCGGCGACTCTCCCCTAATAGCAGCAGCACTATCTGAAATAACACTCATAGACTGTTGTGTGCTGTGTATTGTGTTAATTTACCATGGATAGATACGCAATACATGAATTGAGCTCTAGAGAAGTTGGAGGGCGACCCGCAGTTTGGGGAAAAATAATCTTTTTTGACACAGCGCATTTCTGGGTTAATGGAAATTTAATTCATAAATTCACTGTTTGGTGCGGTATTTGGACTGAAGGAGTTATAGGACCCTTCTTTCTTTAAGGGATGATTGATGACGATTAATAATGTTACTGTTAATGGTAAACGCCAGAAAAGCCAGACATGGCATCACAGACTTTAAAACAACACATAAGTCTTACGAGGAAAAAATCCACATCCTAACTGTGAAAATTGACGATGTCACAATAGTGAACATCTTAAGCCTCTAGGCTCTCATTGGCCAAACACCTCACTTAAAATATTACCCCACCCTACCCTATATATCGGCAACTTTAACTCCTATCACCGCTCTTGGAGATCTAAACAGGCTTATCAAGGAAACACCCTCGTAAGCTGTGAGGTGGCACTACAGAAAGATGTCCAAGCCCTAAGAATATTTCCACAGATGGCAACTCCAATTGAACCCCACCAAAACAGAAGTGTGCGCATTTAACTGAAACAACAAAAAAGCACACACTCACTTACAAGTAAACCGAAATACCTCGGATTGACATTGAATCGAGCCCTTACCTATAAACATCATCTATGAAAAGTGCTAAGAAAGTTCTCTCCAGAGTCAATATAATCCAGAAATAAGCCGGCGCAAAATGGGGCGCAAACGCTGACGTACTCCAAACTGCTACACTCTCAATTGTATACTCGGCTGCTGAATCTTGTGTACCGGTATAGCTTAATAGCGCATACGTATCCCTAGTAAACATACAACTGAATAGTGCTTTACATATTATTACCGGCACATTGAGACTCACGCCACTTCAATGGCTCCCAGTTTTAGCCCCATCTCAAATAAGAAGGCAAACAGCAGCAGTGAGGGATTTTAGTAACTGCCATACCCATACTAACTCAATACTTTATGATGAACTACAAAATCTCCTCTATGATTCAGAAAACCTCCGTGGACTATGGACCCAACAATAACAAGAGAAGGTTTCCACCTGGAACAGAAGTGGAGAGAGGTGTGGTCTGCTAAGTCTCCATAATGGATACTTTATACACGATCCTTCAAAACGTGTTTCCGGCTTCGAAATGCCTCATCGAGAATGGATCTCCGAACGAATAACCGTTTCCGAACTGGCCAAGGAATATGCAACCACTTAATGTACCGATGGGGTAAAACCTTCCTTCCTGTGACTGAGGCGCAAATCAGCACACCATGAACCACATAGTAAATGTTCCCGAAGACTCTTCGTTTATGGTCTCATCGAACTACACCGAGCACCTGCCTCAGCTGTGCAATATATTCTTAGTTTAGATTTAGTGTTGTAATAGTTTGTATACTAATTTTAAATTTAGTGTCGTAATAATTTATATTTCTATGAGTCTATCTTTGGTTTGTTGTATACTCGATTTTATATTCATTCTTGACATGTTATATGAAATAATAATATGTGTGAAAAAGTAAACGAAAATAAGGTCTCCAGAATGAATTCCACTAGAGAAAGTTGAGAGGAACACATTAACGACACATTATTTTTAAAAGCATAATGCCATTAATGGTTCTTAAGAAAAAATAAAAATTACTTGATTTTCCGTTGTAATTATCATCATGCCTCATTTTAAAATGCTGACACTCTTTTGGAAAACCCTTTATAAAGTTGAGTATTTCGATTTTGTTAGAAAGTGTGACTCGTTTCTCTACCAGACCTTGTGTAAATTTAAATGATAAATAAATTTAGGAATAGTTTACCATTGTTCCTGTAGATAACGACGAAATAAACAAGATCGCCACGAGAGAACCAATTAAAAGAATTTTTCTCAGAGTATAAAATTATATAGATAGTGACAAAGCCCATAAATAATTCAGTGTCGTAGGGAATGCACCTTCAATAAATAACCGATTAGTAATCGGGTAAAAAAGTTGCACAAATGCCGGCCGAACATCGGAATCCAATCGGAATAATATGTATAGCTTCGATTATGCTCGAATTAGCGATGACTAGCTTCGAGTTCGGATAATGTAGACGTTCCAAAATGGCGAAAATTAATTGAATTTGACGATATCGGTTAGAAGTTAGAAAGTCAATGTATATTAAGCTTTATGTTTGTTGTTGTTTATGTATTTGTTTCTGTAATTCAAATGTTTGATTTTTAATATCAAGTTTCAATCAATATGTTCATTTCAATTTAATCTAAAAAAAAAACTTAGAACTATTTATAGGAAAATAGAATATTTGCTCTAAAAATGTCATGAAAGTTAAATTAAAATTGTAGAGGGTTTATGTTGTATCATTCCTGCGCTGGCGGCTCGTGGGTTTTTAAAGTGGGAGGGCGTAGAAGAAAATAGTGCTGCTGAAGAATATTTTTTGCTATTTTTACATTCTTTTTGAACTTGACTCAAATTCAACATGGGCGTGGAACGACCGTTAGTTTTTAATTGAACTTTCTCCCCCAAACTTAAATTAGTCATTAGTAACTGTTTTAAATCAGACACCTTCATGTTTGCAATTAAAAGTTGATTATTTTTATTTAAAAAGTACTACTTACTTTGTACAAACGTATCAAATACCAAATGAAAACAAGTATTCACTAGGCGAACGAAATACGCAACGCGAGACATATCAAACGCTCCGTACCCGTCAAATCAGCGCTTAAAACTAATAACCGATATGCTCGGTCGCAGGGAATCTACGTCCAAATCGCATGTTTTAGAAAGCAGTTAAACCCCCGAATTCTGGCAACCAACAAAACATGTAACGCCAACGACGAGATAAGATGAAGGTGGCGTACGATCGCTGGAGGTAAACGTTCGACCAACAATGTAAAAATTGTGGCGAGAGGATGGAATTTTTATCCGCATTATTTGGTGTGATGGGTCGACAGACATTTTTCTACATTTGGAGATTTTAATTTTTAATAATATGTTAAAATGAGTTAAAGGAAAAAAAAACTAAACGGAAATAAAATATGGTATTTTGCTCTAAAAAATTGTTTACTGTGATAAATGCTGGAGGGGCGGTGCCCCAACGTCCTCCCTCACGAGTCGCCACTGCATTCCTGAATATATTTCGTTGCAGATACTGCTTTCGAATCTGAAGAGCTGAATCCTGATGCACTGAGTATCTGAGTATATAGTAAAGAGTTTTCCAATAAGATGGTCAGAATTTTAAAATGTAATACCGACAATACTCTTTGAAATGTAAATGTCACTGAAACCCTCCTGTGTTCAGTTATATTGTATCAATTCACCATCGAAAGATGTACGATACACGAATTGGGCTCTAAATCAGTAGAAAAGTGATCTCCACTTTGAGGAAAAAATAATCTTTTTTGACGAAACGTACTTCTGGCTTCATGGATTTGTGAATAAACATAACTGCAGGATTTGGACCGATAAAAATCCTCAAGTAATTCAGGAGTTACCTTTTCATCCTAAGAAAGTTACTGTTTGGTTAGGTCTTTCGGCTAAAGAAATGATAGGACTTTATTATTTTGAAGGTGATGATGGAAATCGTGTTACTGTCAATACTGAAAGCTATAAAAATGTGTTAATAGAATATATTTGGCTTATACTGATAAATGCTTATACATATAAATAATGTTGCGACTTATTAAACATCTTGCCAGACAATCGATTCACTGCAAGAAAATTTATTTGGACGAGTTATTTCGCGAAATGGTAATATCAGCTGACCACCAAAATCATACAATCTAACGCCTTTGGATTATTTTTTGTTGGGGTTATGGTAAATCTCTGATTCACAGAAATAAACCTCGAACAATCCTTGACCTTGAGCGAAACATTCAAGCCACCATTGAAAATATACCACGTGATATGTGTAAAAAGTAATTGAAAATTTCCAGAATGCATACTATCAGAAGAAGTCGAGGGGGACATTTGAACGATATTATTTTCAAAACATAATATAATTATTTTTTCTGCAAGATCTAATAAAAATTACTGGTTTATCACCTGTAGTTATTATTGTCCCTAATTTTAGTTCTGACACTTTTTACAAACCCTGTGTATGTTATGTTATACTTTCTTCTAAAAAACCACGGCATAACCCTATTTCATTTTATCCTTTGGAATGGAACACTATTTGCTTTATTGGTGAGATTTCGTTTAGGTGGAATATAAGAGGCGAGGGGTGTATAAGGATCAGACGTTTTCCATATTAAAGGTGAATTTTTTCTTTCATATTAGAAAGGAGACAGGTTTAACTCCATGATTATGTCATGGGGAACTATGTACTTGGGAACCAGTTTATTCCTAGTACTCACCTCAACAACATGTATTTGCAAGTTCGTCAAAATCTTGCATTTCAGCGCGATAATGTCAGACTCCAAATACCTGATTAAAAATGGGCAGTTTTTAGAATAGTCTGTGATAACGGCCAGGAAGATTTCCAAATTTATCAGCTATAAAACATTTATGGGATAGCAGTACTAGATATTTCAGATAGCAATCACTATAAACGAATTTGAAGGATGTATATAATGTGATGATTTCCTTGTCACATAAGACGACATCCATTACACAGGTCAACAAATTTAAACTTTTTTGAATAAACATTAATGAAATTAGATGTATAGGAAGTATTTTGTAGTCCTAAATTCGAAAATGATAAGCTAATTACTGTAACTTGTACGTACAGTTTTTTTTGTTACAGGGAGTCGGTGGTGGGGAAAAAAAGGAGACGACATATTTGTACAATCTAATATTTATTTAATATAACTTTTTCAATTTCACTTTGTCCTCTTGTGTTTCCTCTGTAGCATCATCTCTTTTTAAAAACCAGCAGTAGTCGCCCAAAATAGATGGGTTTCAACGTCCCTGGTATCTTGCTTCAATCATCCTGATGGTCTGGCGAAATCTCTCTCCTTGTTCGTCGCTTACTGAACCCAAATTTTCCGGAAAATAATACAAATGGGAATGTAAAACATACATTTTTAAGGACATGCGACACTTTAGTATTTCAAAGGTTTTCAAGAGTTTATCTATAAGGTTTTGATAGTTTTCATCTTTGTTGTTGCCCAGAAATCCTTTCACTACAATTCCACACAACACTTTTAAATTGCCAATTTGATGAGTTGCCAATGCATTCAAATGCCAATTGAAACCATTACCTTCTTTGTCCATGACTTTGACAAAGTTTTTCATTAGTCCAAGCTTAATATGAAGAGGCGGTTGAAGTACCGTTTGTTTGTTAACAAGGGTGGTCTATTTTATGTTTGAAGTACCAGCTTCAAAAGAAGTTCTATGAGGCTAATATTTCTTACTGTAATGTTCTTTTGTTGGCCTGGTGTCCTACTATCGTAGAATATTGTGGAAATCTCTGCGGTCTTGTGGAAATTCTTACATTGTCCAGTCCAAAGTCAGGTAAAAATAATTTCAATGATCCCATGGTATAAAGGAGAAGTAGGTATTTGAAAAATGGGACGTGCTAGGTTATATCTATGAAAAGGAGTTTTAACAACTACCTAAATGAAAAGCAAAAAGAGCATTCTCATCAAATGTTACAAAGATCATGTCGACCTGTGTTATCTATTATTTCCTCAACTTAATTCCCCGTTTATTTTTGACATTTATTTATAAAAACAGTAATACAAACTGTAGTAATTGTAGTAATACAAGCTTTCAGGTAAGCTCAAGATTTGCGCTCGCAGATCGGATCGGAGTGGTTTTAAAGTGATAAGGTCATTGAAGAATTTTTCGATTTCCTCAACACATATAAAGCTGCTATCAACCAGATGATATTGGAGCGATATATAGAGATAAAAAACCGAAAGGGCTAAGTCTGGAGACTACGTAGGGTGTAGTAAATCTCCCTCTCTAACTCGGTGATCATTTCCATGGTCCTGCTGCCCTGACCGTGCATTGCCCTGAAGCAAAATGATTTCCCTTCCTTCCTTGCCACTACGAGTATAGGGCATTTTTTTCCTGTTGAGATCCAATAACACGAAATAATTGCTGCAGGTAAATGTCAGCAGAGATCATTTGACCAGATTGGAGCAACTAGTAAAGTACGACGGCAAATTGATCGCAACATATCCACAGCAGCACCTTTTTTTGGATTATCATATAGCATCCACTTTTCGTAATAATAAGTCACAATCTTATACAGATTATTTTTTCTTGAATCTGAAGAGAAATAACTATCTACCCTTATTCTCAGATGTTAGTTTGTAGAGGACTCAGTGACTCTCCATTTTCCCTAGTTTGTATAAACATTTAGAAACTTTTGCCATGTTACTCCGAGTTCTTGTCCGAGCTCTAGTAATATATGACAAGGATTTTCTTCCAGCAGTGCTTCCATTTCAGCATTCCCCACTTTTTTTGGTTGTCCGTGAGGTTATGCATTATTTAAATTAAAATTTCCAGTTCAGAATTATTAGAACTACTATTTACAAGTACTATTCTAAACAGCTTTATCTCTCAAAGCCACACAAATGATGTCCTGAGTGCTTATATATTTTTTTCAGATGTAAGGCGAAAAACAGGAGGTTCTTCAAATGTTGCTTTTCGAACGACATCGTGTCTATTCTAGACAGCACTTGATTAGGTTTGGGCGGTTGATTAGAGGGTAGAAGGGGAATTCTGTAAAGGAAATATGAGATTCAGCATGAGATTCAGCATGAGATATAAGAAGAATCAGAGATAGACTAATAAATACCTGGAACTAGAAAATTGAACAACTTCTTCTAACGACTAGAGGTAACATTTCAAATGAAGTTATGGGACAGACCAAAGTAAAAAAAAATAGAAGATCTTTACAGAATACATCGACATCTAACGATATAAGAGGATCCCTATAAAAATTTTGTTATGCCATAGAAGAACAAAGGGCTTTTCAATTGGCAGCGATTTGATATTGATGTTGACATGATATTGGGTCATGGCAATATCCTCTGTTTATGTCGGTTGATGTTGCTTGTTGTTTATGTTGCAGTTTTTAATGTATATTATCGAAACATAATAAGCTGTTATTGGTATAATGTTATGAAATATTTTGATAATAAACCTATACTGTGGAACCTCATACACTCCATCATTGAACGGCCACATGGACTCTACAAAATTAATATTGAGGAAGGAAATAAGCGCATCAACAAATAGAGTTGGGGGGTGATCATAATGAGTTATTTATTGTCCACATTATATATTTTAATATATTGGTTAGGTAGAGCAATATGTTATCAAATGTTGATAAAAATCAATGATGGTCTTAAAAACCAGACACCTCTTGAAGCAATAACAAAAAAAAAATGGTTTAATGTCACTGAATTTTTTTCTTGTTTCTCTATTTCTTTATCCGTCTCGTATTTTAGTGAATACGTACCTGCAACAAAGGTCCATTCTACTCAAGCTCTCTGAGTCATTTAAAACGATATCCGCTAATAACAACGCTAATCGTGCGCTAATTAGTGGCAGGTAAGATTCCTGCGTTTCCACTTACTAATTCCCTACGTTTGGGTTTAAAAGCTTCGATGTCAATGGGACGAAATTTGTTGAGAAGGTCTCGTAAAAACAGGACAAATTTTGATTGTTCATTTGTGTTTTCTCCGAGAGTAAAAGTATTTTCCAGAAATTCCCAGAAATTTCATAGTCTATATTGTCTTGTTCATTCATAATTACCCAAAACGTGATAGTGCCTCTTGAGCGTCAGTTCAACGTGCATAGATATTCTTGAAATGATTCAAATTCAGTATAATCTTGAAGCAATAAGTCCAAAAACGTTTGTAAATAACGTGCAAGATTTGGTGATGCACGAGAGACCCTTGAAGATTGAAGACCAATATGTAGTTAGGGTTCATGGAAGTCTTTTCTTTTTCTTTTTAATTCAGTTTGACTTCCCAGTTATTTAGTGTGCCTAACCTTATATATTTCGAGAAGCCTACCAACTGATGAGTTACAAACATAGAAGATTTCTCAAAATGTATCTGGCCTTATTCAGCCTCTAACTTCTAAAGAACGATTCCTTATAGGATTTTATACATTTGCTTATTGAAATGATGTATGCAGCAAGCCTTATCTCTCTCAAAAATAAAATAAAATGTAAGTTAGTGCTGTTGAAAAGTATTTTGTTTTAAGGGGCCAAGTGACATACAAAAATATATTGCGCCACTTTAAAGAATTCTTCTTCTTCGTTTTTATGGTAAAAAAGTGGATCGCTGGATTTAAAGGTGATTGAACATCCATTGTAAATTGTGAAAGCTCGGGATGTTTAAAAACCATTTCTAGTGACAATATCATCATAAAACTCTACTATGTCGTATTAAATCATCACCGATATACCGAAGGTATGTGGCTTGCTGGCATTGTAATAATCTCGAAAGACCATATCCACCATATTTAACCCGATGTTTTGGGTATGAAATCAATTTCTGCTCGATGGTATTCGGGCATCCGGCTTCACCCAGAGTCATACTGATGTTACTAAGGGGCGATTTCTTGTAGAATAACACTTTTGCCATGATGATTAGAATTACACAATTACAATTACAATTTTTGCAAAATTATAGTTTTGACAATGATTACAAAAAATCATTGTGTTACATATGGTTTATCAGGACCAACTTATCAACTTATAAATATATTTTCCTTTTGATGAAAAGGTAAATATATAATCATAATGTATCATAAAATACTATTTTACTAGAAACTCTGCTTAGAAACCATGGATTATACAAGGTTATAAATAGCTATAGGCAGTATGTTTAAATTTTTAATGAAACATGTGCACGTTTGAATCAAATCTTCGAATTTTTGCTTTTAACAACACGCAGTTCGGCGTCCTCAAAGATTTTCAGATTATATGTTCTTTGTTATATAGTATAGATTTTACTCACCATAAGATTTATATGTAATTTGATTTGTTTTACCTGCTTTAAGTGATTCAGTTTTACGAAAGCTACGCAAAGTAAGCATCAAGTAATTCGTGCATAACACTATTTGAATTGCTTTACAACTATGCTTTGTGTGGCTTTATAAATATGATTTTTTCAATAATAATGATTAAAACACTTGGTATTTGTTTCACTATATATTCAAGATATTCTTTGACATGTTTCGGCCTTCGACCACTCTCAAAGAGAGTTATGTATAAACTAAACTAAAATTTCAAAGTTCTGTCTAATGAAGGAGTGTTTTTTCTTAGACTGTCTGACATTATTGGTGTTAGAAAAATGGTTCTGGTCTATACAATGTTCGGCAAATTATCTGATTATGTAAAATTGTGTATTGATGTTCTTTTAGCCTAACATTGAGAGATCTGCCCTTTTGGTCTATATATATATATATATATATATATATATATATATATATATATATATATATATATATATATATATATATATATATATATATATATATACAGCGTCATACACATTTTTAAATGTCACAAAATTTGGCTATTTCTTTGTTATTATTTAGCATCGATGCAAAATTATTCTTATTAACTGAGATAGTGTTAATATTTTCTTTCTTTAAATGATTTGTGATTTTGGAACATAATTTATGAATATAGTTTATAGCATGCCAATTTTTATAATCTTGTTCGGGTGTTGTTGCAGCATAAAAATGTTTGATTTCATTTTGTTGTTTTGTTTTGTTTGTTGTTGTTGTTTGTTGTGTTGTTTTTCTTAATCTTGTTTTTTATGATTTTATCTATAATGCTGAGCTGATATCCATTATTCTTTGCGATATTTTTAATTATATTAAATTCTCTTTCATAGCTGTTTTTTTTACGTGGAATCGTTAGAAGTTTGTGAATTATACTATCAAATGTGGACATTTTTAGATTCCATGACTGATTTGAACCTGTATGCATAATTATATCGGTATGCGTGGGTTTTTTAAATTTTTTGAGTTCTAATATATCCGGTGTGCTTATTATTTATATATCTCAAAAATTGACCCAATAGTCTTTCGGTACCCGTCCATATGCAAATCATATCATCGACATACCTAACCTAAAAATGTATGTGTCTTATATAATTACTGCCCTTAGATAAATTGTTTTAAACATTAACCATATACATTTCTGCCAGGAGGGGACTTAGGGGGCTTCCTATTGGTAGACCGTTCGTTTGTTAATAAATTTTTGAATTGGGCAGAAAATAATTTAGTTCGGTACATATATTGAGAGCTTCTATGAGACCATTTTTGTGTACGATTTTAAGATTACATTCATAAATTCTTTTATTGAGGATATTTTTAAGATCTTGTACCGGAATGGAGGAAAAAAGGCATTTTATTTAACGAAACAAACTTTGCATCAAAATTTTACTTCTTTGTAAGGATGTAAGTGTTGTTCTGAGAGTGCGTGCTGCAACAATCAAAATACGTGGTAGTAACGTATAGAAGTCCGAAGGGGCTAGGTCCGGTGAATAAGGCGGGTAGGGTAGGATGTCCCATTTGCCATTTCCAAATAGTTTTTTACACATTTTGCAACATGGGGCCGAGCATTGTCATGTAGAAAAATGACTTTATCGGGTCTTTGGGCGTATTCTGGTCGCTTTTTCTTCAATTCTCGGTTCAATTTTATTAATTGTTGGTATCGTTGTCGGTATCGATCACCAGTAATTGTTTCACTAGGTTATAGCAATTCGTAACACAACAGCTCCCCTACTATCCCACCAAATGCACAGCAAAGTATATTGGCTGGCCTGGGTCTACCCATGATTTTTTGCCTTTTGGGTTGTCAAATTAGATCCATTTTTCATCACCTATCACAACTCGATGCAAAAATCCTTTTCTGTCAGGCAAACAACATTTTACAAGTGGTTTTTCGCCTTTCAATATCTCGTCCCTTCAATTTATATGGAATCCGTTTTCCTTCCTTCTAGATCTTTTCCTGTGCGTGTAGAGGATCGGAAATGGTGGATTGCCCAACATTCAATATTTCTGCCAATTGTTTCAACGTATGAGTTGAGTCTTCATCCAATAATGCTTGCAATTCTGCATCTTCAAACTTTTTCGATTGTCCTGGGCGTTACTTGTTTTTTGTATCAACATAACCACTTTTAAAGCGTTTAAACTATCGTTTACAAGTTTTTTGGGTTAGAGCATGTTCACCATAAGCTTGAATCAATAATCGATAACTTTCAGCAGCAGTTTTTCCTTCAAATGAAAGAAGGTTATTAGACTTTCTCGACAAAAGTCTTTTTCTGGTACATAATTCGACATATTCAAAGCTATGAAAAACTATGTTTTTTGCACATTGATAACTAATAACGAACTGGCTTTTGTTGACGTATATTTACCCTTCAAAACGCCATAGATGTCATGACTCTATACCAACCAATGTATTAGTAACGCTATTTCTTAGCAAATTTAATCGACATTATTAAACCTATTTGTTTGCTGTAATTTTTTCTTGGAGCAACGTTCATTTTTTTTTTGACAATCTGTGTCTCCTGTAACATAATCCACCAAAACCCGGACAAATCATCTTAAAAAGAAATATATATAAATTATCAACGCCTCTTTTTCTCAACAAAGAGGCGTTTTCACATTTACCATGGCACATCTTCGTCTAAAATAACTAAAACCAAAACAAATCCTAAGAACACTCAATTGTTTCATAGATCGATAAGCTCCTGGCTAGCATTAGATTTGTCTGCGGTTTTGTCTTGGTACCACCAACTGTTCTACCAGATTTTTATTTACTTAAAACTATCGTACCAAATAATCTCTACACTAAACTAACGATCAAAAGCAAGAAGGAGAAAAAAAAGAGGATCGAAATAACATAGAAACGTAGACGTTAAAATCTTTATTAAAAGACGTGTAATTTCGTTGATGCGAAACCGATACTTTAAAAGTCAATTAAAGTGGGATTTTGTTATAAACGAACTAATGACGCTGATGGGCCGCAGTGGTAAGCAATGTTTTGGAGGCGGTTGCCTGGGAACGGACCAACTGCACGGATACATTTTTTAAGGGTATTTTTAATACATTTTGTGATAATGTGAAAATACACCATAAAATTACGAATGCTAGGAGAGTTTGTATTGCGTTCGTGTTATTGCGTCTGTTATATCGTGATGTCGAATAGCTGTCACTGAAAAATTAATATTGGCATAGATTAATTTATTCTTCCTTATTATAAGTAATAGTTTTAACATTTTTTTTTAATTCAACTGATATATCAATTCTTTTATTGGAACTTTCGGTGTGAAATACTAATCTCGAAGAAATTTACCACTAACCATGTTAGTATTATCAGGAGACTAAATCAATAAATCGTCATTAGATTAAATCATCAGGAGGTCATTTAGATTAAATCATCTCCTGATGATGCTAACATGGTTAGCGAAACGCACATCGAAAATATTAAAAAAGCGATTTGCTGTTTAGTGGTAAATTTCTTCGAGTTTAGTCAATTGATATACATAAAATTATAGGCATTGTAAAATTTTTAAATCTTATTTAACCTAACTTAAATAAAAAATTACTGCAATATAAAAACAAAAATATACCGGGTCGGACAACATACTTTCAGAACTGCTGAAGCATGGGGGTAAAGCATTAGTTCAAGCTCTTCATCAATTAATAATCAACATCTGGAATAACGAAAAGATGTTTGCGGGGTGACAGCAGACGGTAATATGCCCGATTTATAAGCAAAAAGATATACTGAAAAATAAGGAGAAAAATTATCGTGGCATATCATCGCTTTGCACAACTCACAAAGTTCTAGCACACAGGACGAAAATAACGTAATTTGATACTCCTATATTCCAAATGTTCATAGACTTCAGACAAACGTACGACCGCATACAAAGAGCTGTAGTATGCGGAGTCATGGAGGAAATGGTAATACCAGTTATGTTTATTGAATTAATCCGACGATGATTAACTTTAAGGTTACAGTAAAAATCCAACAATACACTACGGTAAAATTTGAGATAGAAAAATATTTTAAACATTTGGGGATGGACTGGTACCAGTTCTGTTTAAGATAGTAACAAACAAAGTAAACGGAACGGTGATAAGTAAAGAAAAACATTAGATTGAAATAATCTAGACATATTAACAGGACAGAAAAGGTTGTTAAAAGGAACCTACATTGACTTAAAGGAGAAAGCCAAATGAGCAGTTCTGGAAATAAATATCATTGATGACGAAAAAGAAAATTAAACTAAAAACAGAAAACTGAACTGAGTGATCGATGAAGACAACATTGAAGTTGTAAATGAATTTACGCATCTGGGGAACAAACTGCACGAAAACAACATCATTATAGAATAATTAGAACACGTATTATGAAGGTAAGGTGAGGTTTTAGGGTTAGAGATGCATCAGAAACTAACAGGCTCTTTAGCAGACTGGTCCTACAGCTGAACGTGGGTTTCGAACCATGGTCATCAGTCAGCGACAACCCAGGCCAACATTCCCCTCAGGCTATCAACCCTTGGTTCTGTGCTTACCCATAAGTTTATCAGGAAACCTACCGACTGGGGAGTGATGTATTATGAAGGGTAATAATCCTGCTTACTTCCTGCAATTTGTTTTAAGATATAAACTTATACAAAGGAACACGAAAGTTAAGATTTATAAAACACTCATTTGGCTAGAAGTTACTTATGGCTGCGAGACGTAGGCTATTATAAATAAAACTGAAAGAGGAGCACTGAGAAGAATGTTTGATGGTGTGAAAGAAGAAGAATAAGAAGAAGAAGAAGAAGAATAAGAAGAAGAAGAAGAATAAGAAGAAGAAGAAGAATAAGAAGAAGAAGAAAGGCGCTGAAGGGATACTGCACATTAAAAACTGGAAAGGGGTTGCCTGAGGTCGACCCGGCTATAGGCGAATGTTGAAGGAGGCCAAGAGTCAGTAACGAGCTGTAGCACTACAGGAACAAGAAGATGCGAGATAATCGATATCAAGATATAGGATCTCCATTGATCCATTTTAAAAGAATGAAAATCTTAGGTGGAATCCAGAAAGGATTGCGTTGTTGTGTTCCAACCTTCTCTAATGACGGAGATAAAATTTACTTTAAATAAGAGCTTGTAGTAGGACTTTCTTTGCCTTTCAGTTTGAATATAATGGAGACGTTGCTATCTGTTAAATACTCGATCGTTATTATTAAGGGCGTGCTAACACAAAAGTTTGGTGTGTTAAAACAATCATTTCAAGCCAAATAAAATGAAAATAGTGTTTGCTTTATAATTTTGAAATATTTAATTGAAAAGTTAGGTTTATTTATTTCAGACTTTTTAAGGCCAATGCGTTATTTCGTGACTGGGCTTAAAGTGGGCTCTAAACCACTCATTAATTATGGAGAAACCCCGGTCAGCCCCCTCAATGGTTATCAATATTAAGTTTGTTCTTTATCTGTAATTTTGTTAAAAGCTTACTGACTGGCAAGTGACAATTTTAAAAAAGCTTTCAGCAGCGAACTAGCATGACTGATGGGCGTTTTCTTGTTGGATTCTATACGTTTGCTTATTGAAAGTATGCAGTATATAAGCACCGCAACAAGTTAAGTTGCAATTTTACATCCGAATCATGGAATTTCCACCTTCAGGTCAGATATAATTATGCCATAATTTAATTCTGCTTAATCATATTTGGTATATGTTCTTCATATAAAGAGAAATGTTGATGCCAAAATAATGTGCATTTTTAAAGATCGGGTTAAATAAGACCCAGTTGCAATAACCTCAAGGAAATTTTCCCGATATATCAGTTTACATCACAAGAAAAAACTGAGCAATAACGTAGTTTGTGGAGACATTCCATTTGGGTATGTAGGAAGAAGCAATAAACAATAAAATTAAAAAAATAAAACGAGATAATATTTTTAAGATTGAGAACAGATAAAATAGTTATTACTTAATTTTTCAGTTCGTCAAAAGAGATAGAAGCGAAAGACTGGGTTAGCTAGGATGGTTTATGAGTGAAGAAAAATATGTTGGAAGAAAATATGAACAAAATAAACCAACGGAAATTATAAATGAATGAAATATACAAATATACAAAATTTGAAAACTGCTAACAAACCAATCCAACATAGGAAATAAAGCCTACATGAATTGGAATGTTAGCAAACATCCATGGGAAATAAAAAAGCCAAAAAAGAGAGATATATTAAAATGGACAATATCTTAAGAATCACAAATATAAATTGAATAAAGGTAAAGGTAATGATACAATCATGTTAATTAATAACATAATGAATTATAAATACTATTCCGGCACCGAAAAGTGTGTATAATATAGGTGCAGGTTATCCACAACCCTGTTCAACCTGTGCGGCCTAATACGTGGCTGCAGGGCCGGCTCAATGATTAGAGGGCCCGCTTGACCGGTCCGCCCCTTCCCGACGCCTGACCGCGCTCTGGGCGACCACAACGCAGAATTTATGTGAATGAACCGACTCTTTGGAGAAAGAAAATTGTTTGCAGGATGTACGGGTACACGAGGTAGACAACGCAAAAAAAATATATCGCTACAGAAAGTGATTTATAACATAAATGGATTATCAAACCTGATGGTCGGCCGTGATATCCGAACGAAACAAAGTTGCTACGTTGTATTTTTGATTGGGATCAACCAACAAATGAACATGTGCTAAAATTTTATTATTATTCACGTATGGGCCCTAGTGGACCACGCGAAGTACAATTAGAGGCGTTTGTTGTTGTTAGCCTTCCTTTGTGCCCATACTAATTTCATTCTTTCGCTATGAGCTTTTTTCCTTTCATCAGACCAAGTTGTTCCAGTCTTCCTACATTTTTCTCTCTGGCCAACCTTCCAAACGTTCACCTTGTGTCTGAAACAGCCTCTATCCTGAATTTCACTTTGTGAAATATTTGCTGACCTTAGGTCCTCTTTAATTGCAGCAATCCATTTAATTATTTCTACTTTAGCTTTACTCCTATTTTCATAAAATTCGACTATTTGTCTAGTTAACCTACTCGGATTCATCCGTTTTATGTGTCCGTAAAACTTAAGTCTTCTTTTTCTCATATCGCTATGTATATCTGTGTATTGTTTGATTTCTTCGTTTTCTCGAAGTCGGTATGTTGTGCTATTTATTTGTTTGGGGCCTAGGATTTTCCTTACGATTTTTCTTTCCTTCTTTTCAATGTCCTCGATGTCCCTCTTTCTATTCAAAATGAGCGTTTCTGCAGCATATAGACATTCTGGCTTAATAACTGTGTTGTAATGTCTCAGTTTTGTGTTTTTAGATAGGCATTTTTTGTTGTAAATATTTTGTGTAAGTCTCAATGCCGTTTCCATTTTTTGACATCTACCCTTATTGGCCGCTTTTTCCAACCCATTTTCCATGATTATTTCACCCAAATATTTGAATTGAGAGACTCGTCTGATGTTACCATATTTTGTTTTTAGAAATGGCGTTCTTAGTCTGTTGCAGGTCATGTATTGTGTCTTTTCAAAGGAAATTTGGAGTCCTACATTTTCTGCTGTTTCTTTTAGGATTTCAATCTGTTTCTGTGCCGTTACTACATCTTGAGCTAAAATTGCTAGATCATCAGCAAATGCCAGACAATCAATTTTGATGTTGGTTCTCCCCAGTTTAATGGGCTGGTCAATATTCAGGGCCGACTTTTTTTCACGCCACTCCTGTATTACTTTTTCTAGAACACAGTTAAATAAGAGTGGCGAGAGTCCATCCCCTTGTCTCACTCCAGTTCTAATTTCGAAGGGCTCTGAGATCTCACCCATGAATTTAACTTTTGACCTTGTGTTAGTTAACGTTGCTTTAATAATTGCCAGCGTTTTCAGATCTAGTCCTTGTTCTTTCAAGATTCGGAATAAAGATTCGCGGTCAATAGAATCATATGCTTTTTTGAAATCCACAAATGTACAGACGAGATTTTTATTGTACAGTTTTTGATGTCTTAGAATCAACTTCAGATTCAGGATCTGTTCAGGGCAGGATCTGCCCGGTCGAAAACCTGCTTGATATTCACCAATGTTAGGTTCTAACTGTACCTGTGCTCTGTCTAGTAGACATTGAGATAGAATCTTGTAACAAACTGGGAGAAGAGATATCCCTCTATAGTTGTTTACATCCGTTCTATCTCCTTTCTTATATAGTGGATGGATTAGAGCATCTTTCCAATCTTCCGGAATCCGTTCGGTTCGCCAAACTTCTTGTAGAATTTTGGTTATTTCCTTGATTGTACCTGGACCAGCGGATTTCAAAAGTTCAGCAGTGATTCCATCTTCACCAGAAGCTTTGTTATTTTTAAGCCGCTTGATTTGCCTAAGTATTTCCTCTTCATTCGGTGGTAATGAATCTGGGTTTGTTTGTTTAGGTTTTAGTGTTGTTAATTTATTTAAGGGCTCAGAACAGTTTAGTATTTGTTCAAAATATTTCGCAAGTTCTTTGCAATTGTCTTGGTTATTTAGAGCTAATTGTCCGTTTTCCTTTTGAAAGCATAGGCTCTGCGGTTGATAGCCTGTTAATTTAGTTTTAAATGTTTTGTAAAAGTTTCGGGTGTTATTTTTTTGGAAATCTTTTTCTATTTCATTAAGTTGATTGTTTTCATATTTTCTTTTAGTTTGTCTAATTAGCTTCGATGTTTCTTTTCTTACTTCCAAAAAGATGTTATAGTTTATTGCTGTTTTTTGACTGTTCCAATCTTTGAATGCTTTACTTCGGCTTAATACTGCTTGCTCGCAAACTTCATCCCACCACGGATGTTTTCTACGTTTTTGTAAAGGGACCAACTTTAAGGCCGTTTTAATAATTTTTTGTTTCAATTCTTGCCAGTTCTGTGCTGGTTGTTTATCAAGCTCTTCTGTTAGGGCTGGTTTTATTTTCGTTGGGTCAAACTTTGGTATTAGCAGCCTCTTTTGAATAAGTTTTCGAGGTTTTAAGCTAAGTTTGATTCTAGTCAAGTAGTGATCCGTGTCTATATTAGCTCCTTTCCTGACTTGAACATTCAAAATCTCTTTATAATTGGGGTACGAAATGGCAACATGGTCAATTTGAAATTCACCCATGTACGTGTTTGGGCACCTCCAGGTCTTTTGTTTTGATATTTTCTTCTTAAAATGGGTTGACATTATTTTTAGATTAAACTGCGAACATAGTTCAACCAATCTTCTACCATTATGGTTAGTCCATTTATGAGCGGGAAAACTGCCGACTGTTTTCCTGTACTTTTTTTCTTTCCCTAGCTGGGCGTTGAAATCACCCAATAGGATTTTTACATGGTTAGAGGGAATTTTAGAGATAGTCTTTTCTAGAATTTCCCAGGACTTATTTACTTTTTCAGGATTAGATTTATTTTCTTCATTAACTGGGAGGTGTGCATTGATTAATGTATAGTTTTTGTTAGCACACTTGAGGGATAGTGTCATAAGTCGATTATTTACTGGCTGGACATTTGTTATAGAACCAAGAATGTTTCTTGAGACAGCAAAAGCAACACCGAGATGTGGTGTATTTTTGAGTATTCTTTTGTCCGTTTTACTTTTAAAAAGTCTGTAGTTGCCGAATTCCAAGGTGTTATCATCTGTCAATCTGGTTTCTTGCAAAGCTAAAATTTGGATTTTTTGCTGATTTAATGTTCGCCCCAATTCGTGTAGTTTTCCTGGACGCAGGAGAGAATTGATATTTACCGTTCCAAAGAAAGTTTTTGTTTTTGGTTTCAGACGTTGGCCAGAGGTCTCCGACTCCCTCTGAAAGATTTTGCGTTTAAGCCCGGACGCCCCAGAATCCGAAAGTCCGGTTGTACCAGCAAAGCTGGCAGAGGATTGTCTACCTCCTGGGGTAATTTTGTAATTACTAGAACGCTTCATCTTGTACTTTGAATTAAAGGTTGAACCATGACGGTTCAGAGGTTAAGACTGGAGGGGTTAGTTCCAGAATTTAAATATCAGCCGCACCACTGGTGAACAGACGCTGACCACTCAACCGCTTGATACAAGTCAGACGCTAAGTGGATTTTGTTTTTTTTGCCTTGGTTCGGGGCTGCTTATTTTGAGATATTCGCAGCTGTCCATTAATATCTAATGGAACTTTCACTATCCACCACCCGTGACCCGTCCAGTACCTTAGGCGGGGTATACTGGCTAAAATTTTATTATTTAATTTCTTTCTCTCGAACACCCAAAGAGTTCGCGATAAGCAAAGTAAATAATTTTTTTATGATAAGCAGTATTATTGTGGTTCTATGTGTATTAATACTGCTGAAATACTTTATAAAATACGTCGTTTAAAGCCATTACCCAAAATGAAAGGAACGAGTTATTGGTGTGAAATAATCAAGTTTAAGGTTTAAGTTTTCGTGAAATAACGAGATGATTGGACGTTGCTGCTTCTACCGCCACGAGAACTTGAATACGATGGTTTGAGGATCAGAGCTATACATTATTACAAGTTTGTAGTCATATCAAGGACATGACAAATTGTATCTTAAACTTCTAACTGTACGAAATCGACAAGGAGATATTCGGTAAGTGCGTGATTTTTTTTGTAGGTACAGGTAGGACTATTTTGAGGATGACTGTTAATAGGATGAGTGTTTATGATACCTTTATTGGGTCTTCCTTTCACAGTACGTTTCAGGATGCAAAAACTTTTTCAGGGTGAAGGACGAAATATATAATAATAACTTTCGCATTCCAACTGCATACAACCATCAATCCTGGAATTATGGTATAGAAAACTACATGCATGGGAAGCAGGTTACCCTTAGTAATCATCAGAAAAAATATACATGCAGTCTTTTATGTAACCGAAATATTGCAGCTGTATTTTGGCCCTATATAGGGCGAATTCTGCATATTTCATCTTCCCGAAAGATATCGCAAAACCGCATATAGCTTGTTAAACAGATTGCGATAACAACACATGGGGGATGCTCAGATTTATCTCCGATAGAATATATATGGGATAGGATTGCTCGAGAACAATATTGAGCGATGCCGCAGTGATGCACAAAACGCGCCCTGTATATCTTATCGGAAGAAGTCATATATTTTCTAATGTGGTCCGTCTCTTGCAAGGTCATATATTATTCCAATAACCATGATAAACCTTTTTCTTTTTGAAGTGCCCTATTCGTTGAAAAGTTGGAGAGACATACTCTGAAACCATTTTCTTATGTTTCACATTCAGAAGTTACGCCGTATTCCAATAGTCCTCCGTTCTTGGATTTTCCCCTGCATGATTAGTTGCAATAATTTGTGTTTTGGTCCTCGGATTACGTGGGCCAAATACTCAATCTTTGTTATTAGAATTTTTCGGCCTTTATTCGTTTTTGTTAAAAATTGATATTTGTTATCCTATCCACCCATGGAATATTAAGTATTCTTCGATATGTTTTCAAACGTTTCTAATTTCTTAAGGTTGGCCTTATTCAGAGTCCCTGTCTTTGTACCATTAAGCAATATAGAGAAAACTTAGCATCTAACCAATAACCAATTTTAAGGTTCAGATTGATGTCATAGCTACCGAAAATTTTTCATTTTTACAAATGCCGTTCGTGTTTTTCCAATCCTCATTCTGATTTATTGGGTGATAGTGGACCTATTCGTCATTAATATTTTCGTATCTAATGCGGAAATTCTTTCTTTTATAACATTACATACACCTGCAACATTCGATGTACATACAGAAAGTGATATACAGTACGTCTTGATGTACGAGGGATGTATGATAAGTGCCTAGCCTAGGTCAGAGATGACACTGCTAGTAAGAGATATTTGTCGTATATATAACAACAATACTGTCAAATTATCAAGTCGCTGCGTGGTTTAGTTTGTGAATGATAGCCATTTATATAGAACAACAACAACACATGAAAAATCACATCGACCAAATGACAGCGTTTTCAAAGACTCTTCTCAGCATTTTAGGAGATATTGTTGTATGGCTGGAAGGTTGTTGGCATGTACTCTATTCTTCATATGACCCCATAAGAAAAAGTCTGGGACGGTCAGATCCGGTGAGCGAGGTGGATATCTCACTTCATCATTTTAGAATTATTGATCTTAGAATTATTGACCGATTATTTTCAAAAAACAAGGTGACTATTTTGGTTCGCTGAGCAATTGTGTACCTCTCCATACTTGAATTATCTTACTTTTATCTGTAAAATGCTTTTCAATAAAATGCTTTAGCAACACTTTCACGTACCAAATCAATATGCTCTTGGGAACAATCTCTAGGATTATATATTGCTCTTCTTTTATCTACCACCGAACTAGTTTCTTTAAATTTTTGAACAATTCGATGGATAGTGCTTTCAGATGGACGATTGTGCAAATCGTAAATATTAGTTAACTTTCTAAAAACATTTTTCACTGAACTCTCATTTTCCTAAAACTATTTAAAAATTTTAACGCGTTGTTGTATTGTGTACGCCTCTATTTTTATAAATGTCATATGTACATTACACTTCTGAAATGAGACTAGACCTAGACAAATTCACAACGACATCTTTGTTTTATTTAAGAATTAAAAAACCACTCAGTTTGAAAGACGTTACAAAATATATAACCAAAATTGCGGCGTTTTTGAGATACTCAGCTATACACTGTTTAAAAAATATATATCTGGAGGTTATTCCTATAAATTAGGCTGTTGTTTTCGATGGCCTCAACCCATCTTTGAGCCAGTAACGAAAGATCGTAGACAACCCGGTCTTTCCTCTGCCAGAACTTTTTTATCAGATCTGAGCGGTGCAGATTGATACTGCTCTCCCCCCCTCTATTTTGCAAATATCACAAGCAGAGTCAGCCGCTTTGAAGCCTTCTTTAAAACAATATCTTAAAAATGTCGTAATTTCGCGATGTATATCACTAATTTTAGCCTGAGTATTTAGCAGCAGAATCAGTTTAATACTGAAGAATGAATGTTTATTTGTCGGCGCTCAAAGCTGAAATCGGATTAAACCTCTGATGAGTGAAGTGTAATTTATTCTTTATAAGCAAAGAAAAATCGCAAATACTTTTGGGACACTCTAGTAATTATTCCTACACTAAGTTACTTGTTGGCTTTTACCTGCTAAATTATTACGAATTATTTACGGTATCTATTAATGTTTCACGATTCTGGAAAAAGAGATGTCGAAGTGAAGTTATTCAAGACAACCCAGGCAAATTAGGAAACTTAACAATACCAGAAAACCTACATGAGATAAATCAAAGTATTTTACCACCAAAGACGATCTCGACCAAGTTAATTATATCTCAAAGAGGGGCGTGCCCGTGTCTACGCTTAAATGCAGAAAAAATTATACGCGACCACAAAGAAACCACCAGTTTGTGAAAAATGGATCCGCACAAAGCGATTTCAAATCCATAACTAATCGGTAAAGGTGCCAAGGTAAAAGCTAAGATACGGTAAAATTCGAGTCGATAAATCAGTGGAATGGTTTAATTTTAATTCTTTTATGTCATTAATATTCAGGGAACTACTGTTTTTTTTTTACATTACTACGAAATATAATATTTCTGTAATTTTATTATATATATATATATATATATATATATATATATATATATATATATATATATATATATATATATAATAAAATATATATATATTTTATATTATTTTATTTATATATATACATATATATATATATATATATATATATATATATATATATATATATATATATATATATATATATATATATATGTATATATATATATATATATATATATATATATATATATATATATATATATATATATATATATATATATATATATATGTATATATATCTAAAAGTTTGGAATATTCAAATATTTCACTTTTTTATTGATATTAAATTTCTCTTTTACTCGTTTAAGTAAACATCATTTTATTACAACTATACTGATGACTTACTGACCAGTTGCCTTTAAAAGTAATCTAAAAATAAATGGAAAAACTTTCAATAAAACTAATTAGCAGTAGTTCCTCCATGCCTGTAGACGATTTGGCATGCTGTCGATTAAATGATCAATTTGGGCTTGTGGAATTCTTTTCCATTTTTCATGAGCAGCATCTTTTAGTTCTCACCAGGTAAGAGGATGATTGTTCCGTTTCTTGATGCATTTTTTCAGAATGTCCCAAGCATATTCAATGACATTTACGCCAGGGGAATTTGCTGGCCACCCTAATTTGGTTATTCCCCCCCTCTTCAAGAAAATGTTATACTACTGCTGTTAACAGACGCACAACAGGATTTAAAACTTCCTCGATGTACATAGCACCGGTGACTCTTCTTTCCAGGACCATTAGAGGTGTCTATGTACCTCTCATAATATCACCCTAAAACATCACGCTCCCACCTTCAAATGGGATACGCGGTTGAGCTGTTTCTCGTCGGGCTTGTCGATCTATCCCCAAACCAATAAAGCCTCATCGTTTCGTCGAAGACCATTACGGGACTCCAGTTAGGATTACGATCCACCATTTCTTGAGCCCATTGCAATCTTACATTTTTTGTTGAAGGATTAGTATTGGAACACGTCTTCTGCCATTCAAATTTACCGCTTTTAGTCGACGTGTTATCGTTTGTCGTAAAACATCCCTTCCAGCCTAACTAGCTCCCTTGATATACCACTTGTAGATTCCTGACCAATTTTTCGAGCTATTATTGATATCTGCCGGTCTTGTACAGCTATTATACATGCTTTGGTCCATCTTTCGTCCATCGCCTTGCCATATAGCTTGCCCCATCGTTTTCTACCACTTCTGGAGCGATGTATTTCGTCATATGTGCCTTGGATTTTTTTATGAATTTTCGATACAACATTTTGGGAAACATTTACAATTTTCGCAATATCACTTTGATTAAAGTCCTATTGTAACAAAGCTCTTGATCTGTTAAAATGAGATATCATGTTTCTAGGCATTTTTAAACGGACTGATTGAAAATTGAAAAAAAAACTGAAATAATGTATAAATACCAGTATCAACGGAATAGACAAAAATCGAAAATCCTATATTATCAGCAAAATAATGCTTTAGTTATTTTCATATAAAATCGATCTAAAATAAATATCCATCACAATTTTAGTAGCATAGGCGTAGATATCTGATCCTATCATCATCTTCATAATCATCATCATCAGCCTGTTTCATTCCTGCAGAATAAAGACCTCTTCAGCATGCTTTCACGGTCCTTGGCTTTCCTCTGCAACTCGGGTCCTATATACTTAACGATGTCATCAGTCCATCGTGATTTCGGTCTTCTTCGCGGACGTTTGCGATCAAGCGGTATCCACTCCAGGATTGCCTTGGTCCATTTTTCGTCCATCGCCTTGCCATATGGCCTGCCCATCTCCATTTCAATTGCTTTACTTTTCTAATGATGTCATACACTTTCGTTTGTTCCCTGATCCATACGCAGGCCTGACCCACCGAACGCCCTAATACCATTAGAAAATTGCAAAATCCCAATTTTCATTATTGGATGACCGGCAACCGAATAGACCACGACCAGCACGTAGTGGGGAGAATGTAGCGGCAATAGCTGAGAGCGTGTACGATGCCCTTGAACAATCGATTCGACGTTGTTCTCAACAGCTTCGTTTGTCGTATGCAACAACTTGGCGTGTTTTGCGTAAGTATCTTGGTTTACAAGTATACAGAATCCAACTTGTCACAAAACCTAAAGCCGCCAAACCTGCGTTTGCGTCGAGTTTTCAGTGAACGGGCTTCTGAAACAGCTCAATAAAAATTCGCTGTTTTCTCGCAAAATTTTGTTTAGTGGTCAAACCCGTTTCTGGCTCGATGGATACATTAACAAACAAAACTGTCGGATTTGGGGTGATCCGATTGGGATGGGCTGATTGAGCAGTCAAAAGTCATTCAAGAACGGTCGATGCATCCAGCAAAATACACAATTTGGTGCGGTTTATGGGCTGACAGAATCATTTGGTCATATTTTTTCAAAGATGAGAATGGCCAGAACGTAACCGTCAATGGCATTCGCTATCGTTCTGTGATGACGAGCTATTTGTTACCTGCAATTCAAGCCCCTGATGTCGGTTATATCTGGTTCTAACAAGATGGCGCTACTTGCTATACAGCGGGCGAAACCATGGACTTATTGAGAAATCATTTCGCTGAGCAGCTGATTTCACGTTTCGGACCGGTAAATTGACCGCCTAGGTCGTGTGATACCATCCCTCTGGATTATATCCTTTGGAGTGAGATTATATCCTTTGGAGGTTATTGTGTGTTCCACATTCTAATGTGGAACCAATGTGGAACCATTCCAATGTGGAACAATCTATTGTGGAACCCAACGGTCGTGGATGTATAACTTTTGGCTACTGTTGTCTTGTTGGACGCAGTCCAAAGAAATCAAAAAACTCCATTTATAAGCCATCCGACGAAAAGTCGGCGAAAATATGGGTTGTTTGATTGTGGAGGGGGACTCTCTATTCTTGGCATAGAGCATAGAGCGTTGGACTCGTTAGACGCAGTCCAAAGAAGTCAAAGAACTTCATTTGTGGAATCCAGCAGTTGGGTGTATGATTACACTCAGCACTGTGGTCCCATTGGACGCAGTCCAAAGAATTCTAACACTGTATATATATGCCATTCGACGGGAGGTCGCCGAAAGTGCACATGTATATATACATATATATATATATATATATATATATATATATATATATATATATATATATATATGTATATATATATATATATATATATATATATATATATATATATATATATATATATATATATATAATATTATTATTATTGTTGAATAAAAATTAAATATTTTAATTCGTTTTGGAATATTTACAAAAATGGAACGGTAAACGATCAATTCATATACTTGTGAATTTCCATACAATTTTCAGGAGCTTTATGTATTAGGTCCTCATTTTTTTCTCACCCTTTTTAGACTGCATTTAACATTTATTTATAAGAAAAGTAATACAAACTTAATCTTCGAAATTATCTCCCTTCGCAAATTTAGCGAAAGTGCGTCGTTTTCTTGAAAAACTACACTTTCTTGAAAATTCGTGGAATAACAATGTCCCACAGTTTGTTAAGATACGGGTCGTCAGTAACAAATTTTCCAAGTGAGACCATCATCTTGCCTCTCTTCATTCAAAGTACCTTGCAGAAGTGTAGACGGTGTTCTGGATCATCTAATAATCCATGAAGTAATATTGGTCGATACATTTTCAAACCCAAACGTTGCATCAGGCGACCCAAAGATCTACGGGAAATGTCTAACTCAATAGAAACTCTCCTCTTTGATTTTTTTGGGATTTGGATAAATGCCAGAATAAGTAACATTTCATTTTTATGGGTAGTAACACCAACTAGTCGACAACTCTTTGGCGCATTAGAAATTGACTATCAATTTTATTGTGTAAAGCATAAATTGTTAGTCCATTTGCTGGAGGTGTATCAAATTCTCCAGCCCATTTTTGGCGAACATTTTCAGTATTCTTTGCCTTCCAGTATTGATTGATTATCCAGTTCTGTTGGTCGTTGGTTAAATTATCAGTTTTATCATTGTTCGTTATTTCAGCAGATTAAAATCATAAATATAAAATACAAAACAATAAAACATACATACATCTGGATAAATTACTTCATGCTGTGGATCTGAAATCCTAGTATAAAAAATTATTCCAAAACTGTAATAACTACTTTATTCGCAAATTCGTTTTATTTTTGTCCAAATTTGGACCTATTTGTTAGTAAATTCAGTTGCGTGAATACTTCAGCTGGAATATCGTATATTAAACAAGCAATTCAATTCTGACCACACAGACGAAGATGGCGTGCAAATTACGTTCCAAATTTCAGACGCCATCTTGATTTATGATCGTCATCGTCCAATTTTCAATAACTCGACATTATCCGCGTACAGTTAAATCAACACCGGGACTATTTAATGGCTTTTAATACGGCCATACGACATGCATACTCAATTAAAACGAAAAAAAAATAAAGATTCTGATCCGAAAAAAGTACGACGAGAGGGCTGGAAGAGAAGGGGGAGATTCAAGCGGGGAAGATGGGCGTGCGGGTGGCCCCCTTCAATATTTATTGCGCATTTTTGCCGCTGCATCGTTGCACGTTGAAAGATCGAAATTTATCAGGGTACTTCGGAAAGTATTAATTCTATCTTTCAACTTAATTTTATTCAAGTTAGTTAATCATTGGAAATGGGTATGAAATTCTGTGATTGTTAAGGTGCAGGAACGAAAATGTATGCCTTGGAGAAGGTGAGAAATATATTGGGGATTGTATGGAGGAGGGCTACTTAGAGACCAATACGGGAAAGGCTTGCTGGTTAGAAACCAGCGGGGGAAATGCTTAGAGGAGGCTAAGACCAAACATCGGACTGTCGGTTTATAGGGGAAACAAAAAAAATAATGAAATGCAACTAATAAGTTTCAGTAAGCATGTTCATAACATCAAAAGGTGATTTTTACAATTTTATATTTGGTCAGGACGTGACGAGAGAATCAGAAGTAGAGAGGAAACCTACAGAAGATGAGAATGCAGAATGCGAGTACGGGAAAATGGTTCAAGTGATTAAAAAACTCAAAAATAAAAGAGCTGCAGGATGTGATGAAATGTGCGCGGAACCAATTAAACATGGAGGACATGAACTACATCAAAAAAACTACCAACTTATTTCACGGATATTGCGCGAAGAAGACATACCTGATAAAAGGTGACTTGACAGAATGCAAGAACTACAGAGGAATTACTTTGTTAAATGCGGCACACAAGGTACTTACAAACAAAATAAAACGATACACACTGAAAAACGAATAGAACATTATTTACGCGCGTTCAGAATATTAGGGAGAATATTTATGAATCTAACATGGTACACATACAGTTACAGTTTTTGTAGAACACATACAGTTTTTTGTGGATTTTAAGCAGACATTCGATAATCTTAATAGAGAAAAAACTAATGAAAGACTTAAAAAACATTGACATTCCTAGAAAGATTAGTAGATTGGCAGGAATGAAAATTAATTAATCTGAAGCAAAAATATACTGAAGCAAAAATCAAAAAATGGTTAGACAGTGAGACGCGTTATCGGCACTCTTATTCATAATAGCACTGGATAACATCCTAAAGAAAATTGGGTATATAAAACACCCAATATAAATAACAGTATGTGCGGATGATGTGGCAATATTTGCTAGAGAGCTGAGAGAACTACTGCGTGTAATACAAATAAAGACACCCCGAGTCTTAGAAAAAATGGCTAGAAATAAATTAACAGAAAAAAGTAACGTATGCAGAAGAAATTATAGAATATTGTGAAATATAGGATGTGGAAGCAATAGATTCGAAAGAAGTGAAAACATTTAAATATCTGAGAGTCACAATCGATAAAAAAATGAGGGACTTTCATAGCAATTTCATTTCATAGAAACATAAGTTTATTGAAAGGCAATAAAATGAGTACAAGGAGAACTAAATACTAGTACTAGTAACATATGAAGCAGGAAGTATAGCAGTCACAGCAAAACAGAAAAATACACTAAATATTTTGATAAACGCAAAATAATGGGAGCAACGACAGTGGGAAACAATGAGTTCAAAACTCTGATGAACTTTGAGATCAATCAGCTGTTGGGAAAAGATAACATAGTGAGAATAATTAAAGCACAAAGAATAAGATGATACGGATACATAATGAGAAGAGGAAATAATACACCAATAAGAGAGATAACAATATAGACACCAGAATGGAACAGACTGGAGGGTGACCCAGAGCAAGCTGGTGATAACAGGTGGAAGAAAATATAAGAACACTGAATGTAGAGGGATATAGAGGACAGGTCGCGGATAGGAGAATTTTAACTGGCCAAGGTATCCCAAAAGAAGACCAAGCCGTTTCCATTGACCAAAAAGGTAATGGCCACAGTTTTTTTGAGATTCCTTAGGAATTTTCTTCATGGACTATTTGGAAGAGGGATAAAGAATCACAGGAGGGTATGTTGAATTATTGGTTAAATTTGACAAAGTTGATAAAAAAGGCCTTCATTTGGTGAAGAAAAAAGTTCTGTTTTGCAACAACAATTCGTCACCGTTGCTCCAACCAAATTGGTCAATTTGCCATACGAATTGATGCCGCATCCACTCTATTTTCCTGAGTTAGCTCTATCCGCCTTTTTTCTCTTTATTCTCTTTCCAAGGAATGATGAAAATTTCATCATAGGACCATATTGTAGACCTCAACAAGTCGTATTTTTTGGAACACATAAAAAAATTGCAAAATCGGTGGGCGGAGTATCGAACGTTGAAAAATTAATTGATTTTGGATAAAAAAACGATATTTTATTTTAAAAGTATCCGACTTTTCGCTCAACGCTCGTATGTTCGTACATACTAATACCTGAAGTATCAGCTTAGAAAAAACTATCTTCCTAATAGCATTACAAGATATATTTTATAGTTAAAATTAAGAATTTTTCAAGTTTCTCTCGTATTGGCCATCGAAGTTGATGGCTTAAAATCGAAATTAAATTAATTTTAATGCAGCGAGTCGTATTTTCGTTGGCATCTTTACGATGATATCCGTAGAAAGGTCGTAGAATTAGCGGTGTAGGTAGGGGGGAAAGATGGTGACGATGGAGGCTAGGTGATGATGTGTCCAAGCAGGACCGGATAGAAAATGTTTGTACCAAATAGAAAATAGTGTTTATTTATTAAACTCAAATGAAATGTTAATAAACAGCGAGGTGTTTAAAGATAATAAACAATTCTTAGAAGTACAATCCATCCACAGAAAAGGTTGACTAATGTGACTTGAAATGGTAGGTTATTGCATAATTTCCGTCGTATTTTTAAATGCTATTTTTAACATTGGATATTAGGAGGACTTATTTGGTTCAAATTTAAAATTTGATATATTGTGGATATATTATTAATTATTGTGTTTTATAAAAATTGTTTCGAAATTGACCAAATGAAGACATGAATGTAAATGAGTATTTGATTGATTGCTTGTTGCATGAATTTTAAAAAGGTACTAATGCTACTAGGTAGTTTCTAAAAAATCATTGAACGCAGCATTAGAACAAAAGATTGTTGATGTTCGGACTGTATGCATCAGGTCTTCAACATTTCGGGAAATTTACGATTATGCTTTGAAAGCAACCTAGCTAACCGAACATCTTTTTTTAACTACGCGAGAAATTGAAGAAAGGGGCTCTGGACTGAAGCTAGTGGCGGCTCGTCAAGGAGGGCGTTGGGGTGCCGCTCCTTCCAGTATTTATCACTGTAAACAATTTTTCAGAGCAAAACACCATATTTTATTTCCGTTCAGTTTCTTTACTTTAACTCATTTTAAGATATTATTAAAAATTAAAATCACCACATGTAGAACGTCTGTCGATCCATCACATTAAATATTGCGGAAAAAATTCCATCCTCTCGCCACAATTTTTACATCGTTGGTTGGACGTTTACCTCCAGCGACCGTACGCCTTATCTCGGCGTTGGCGTTATATCTTTCGTTGGCTACTAGAGTCCGGGAATTTAACTGCTTTCTAAAACATGCGATTTGGCCGTACATTCCCTGTGACCGAGCGTATCGGTAATTAGTTTTAAAGGCTGATTTGACGGGTATGGAGCGTTTGATATGTCTAGCGTCGCGTATTTCGTTCGTTTCACGAATACTTACTTTGATCTGGGATTTGCTACGAGTATACACACTGAGTAGTACTTTTTAAATAAAAATAATCAACTTTTAATTGGAAATATAAAGGTGTTTGATTTAAAACAGTTAATAATGACTACTAATGAAAATGTATACAATAACCCTTTTTGGTCATAAAACTTTGATATAAAACTTGAACTTTTTCGAATTTTCTGTATTGATTTGCAGTTATAATAAACTATTTGAAAGGTTTACTCTTCGGGAAATGGTAAGTACCTACTTATTCATCCTTTATGCGCAACAAGCAACCCATCCTCCAATATCCTTGTACAATACGTAGTAACAATACAAAATTTTAATCTTTTCCTGTTTTACCTCCTGTATAGGGTTTCAATATCACGAAAAGTAAATAGGAGAAAGGGGAAGGCAAAAAAACTCTTCATCAGCACTATTTTCTTCTACGCCCTTCCACTTTAAAAACCCACGAATCGCCACTGGAATATGTTCAAGCATCAGGAAAGTGAATATTACATAAGCATGAAGAGAAGTTAACTAAAGATGAAGAGACCGTATGAACATGTTCTTTGTTAGCAGGGTATAGGTTTAAACCATTTGTGGATCGTTTAGTAAGAGGTGGCGAAAAGTGGATATTATTGACAATTCTGTACGAAGGAAAGCCAAATGTTTAACGAATGAAAAGACCCCAGCTCTGAGTATGCCCAATACTCATCAATAAAATAAAATACCATTTATTTTGCGAGCTCGACGATGGCTATGAGTTGCTGTCAGTCGGTCAAAGCTTCATTGCTGAGTTACAGTTTTATTTCTCAACACATCTTTTTGTAATTCTTCCAGCCATGCTCCCATCTTTTTCATTCGTTCAAATACTAGTTGACATCTTGTTCTGCAAAATAGTCGTTTACGAATGTGATGTCCTCCTTATTTGCTAAAAATATCTGTCTTATGTGCGAAACTTTGATACTAGGAAAGAGAAAAAAGTCGCTGGTGCCCAGATTTGGTGAATACGGCCGGATGCCAATCAATTCGAATCCCAATTTTTACCATGGCGACCACTGAAGAGTGGGATGGTGCATTGTTTTGGTGGAACATATCTCTTTTTTAGTCCGCCATCATTTTCCCGGGCGATGCAACAGTAGTCGCCTTTTCTGGATTCGATTCAACCTTCACAGCCTACTGTTTCGACTGTGCCTTTGTTTTCAGGAGTGTAGTGTTGTATTCAAGTTTCATCTATAGTTACGCCAAAACTCCGACTTATTTCGTTAAAACTGCTTCAACAGGGCTTCCCAAATGTTCATTCGAATGCGTTTTTGGCCCTGAATAAACAATCGTACCCAACACGCGGTTAGCTTTTCCATGCCCAAATATTCAGTCGATATATGACGATTCGATCGATTTCTTTCGAGATGCCCACAGCCTCCGCTATCTCTCTAACCTTAATTCGATTTTCGTCTAGCGCCATTTGGTGAACTTCTTAAATGTTAACCATGTTGGTACAACCACGTTTAAATTTAACTACCCAAAATTACATAGTGGCAAATGATGGTGCAGAGTCCCCGTAAACAGCATCCATCTCGGCTTTTATTTGCGTAGGCGTAATGACTTTCAACTGCAGGAATTTAATGATGGCTCGATATTTGATTTTTTCAATATTTACAGAAACACTAACATCGACTGACATAAATGATTATTAAACAACAACTGAATATTTTTGACGAGTAACGCATATTAAGGCTGGAGACGAGTAACTTCATATTAAGGCTGGAATATTTTCAGACTACCCTCGTATATTGTGAACAATGGTGATGATTACATTTATAAGGAATAAATAATAAAGGTAAACCACTTGCACTACCTAACTGAAAAAGTGTTATCATTCAACAAAAATACTTAGACACACAACGACCTTAAAACAAAACAAAAACTGAGGAAACTAAGTTATGCAGTCCTCTACCATCTTCATACTTTCGCTATGGTATGCCATGCGATTAACATTTTTTTTTGTCTTTAAAAATCTTTTTAAATTTAATTACATTTTTGCAAACGAATCATCAATTTTGATATTTTTCATTTAAGCTTGAGGTTAACGTAAAAACTTTAGAGTTTATTGGAATTTTTGATTTATTTGCTTCGTGAAATAATGAATATATATATTTAAAGGGTTTCACTTTTTCACAGTTTTTATCATCTTTTATTATTTTATATAAGGGGTTTTCCAATAAGAGCGATAGGATTTGAATTTGAAATAAAACACAAAAAAATCTGCAGAAAATCATGCTAATTATTTTTATTAGATGGTATATTATATGACATTTATGATTTAAAAAAATATCATTCAGGTAACCACTTCAACTTTTCTTGCATTGGTTGATCCAATTGTCCCAATTTTCGATGACTTAGTGGAGCATATCGGCTGGTATGACGACTATGGTTGCTCGAATGTTAGCTTCAAGTCCTTCAAGTCTTGGGATTGTTGGTATAACCCTTGCGATTTAACACAGCCCCAAAGAAAATATTCTAAAAGTGTTAAATCGCAAGATCTTGTTGTCCAGTTGCAAGGACCATTTCGTGAAATTACCGATTCCCCGAATTGATTGCGCAATCAGTCCATCGTAATGCGTGCTATGTGGCAAGTTACGCCGTCTTGTTGAAAATATAGTTCTTCCGCATCAATTTCATCAGTTTTCAGAAAGACAAAATTGGATAACATGGCACGATAGCATTCGCCACTCACAGTGACGGTCCGACCTTCGGCTTTTTTGAAATAAAATACGGCTCGCCAATGCCACCGTACCATAAATCCATATAAAACAGTGATTCTTTCGGGATGTAATAGGGTCTGATGAATCACTTGTGGGTTTGACTCATACCAATAACGACAATTTTGCTTATTGACGTAGCCGTTTGACCAAAAATGAACCTCATCGGAGAGATGATTTTGCTATGAAAATGCAGATCTTTTTCCATTGCTTCCAACGCCCAATCTGCGAACTCCACACGTAATCGATGGTCAGTAGGCTTTAGTTCTTGTGCCAATACAATCTTGTATGAGTGTAAACCGAGATCCAAACGCAAAATACGTCTGGTGGTCATCCTGGATAAGCCTTTGAGAACAGACACATTATCGTTCTCAGCAACACTTTTACGAACAGCCGAGATACTTTCTTTACTACGGCCAGTTCGAAGTTGTGACGATGGCTTTTGGTTATGAAGACTAAACTTACGTTTAAACTTATCAATTATACGGCGGATGGTTTGATCAGAAAGGAGCAGAATGACGACCGTGTTTTGAACGAAATGCTCTTTGAGTAGCAATAAAACTTCTCGGATATTGATAAAATGTTTAGACAATTTCCAAACGTTGTGGCAACGGAAATTTATTCATGATGAATTGGCAAACCTTACTGAAAACAATTGACAGCAAATGTCAAGAATTGGATATCAAATATGGCCGCTATTACCTGTCAAAATCCTATCGTCCCTGTTGGGAAGCACTTTATAATGGAATAAGTATTCTCGTGTATATATTATTATTGAATCTTTATTAAACAAATGTAAAATATTTCTATTTTGTGCCTTAATTGAACCCTGAATTGAAGTAAATTTTATTGTACTAGAACTAAATATACTGTGGAATCAAAAAAGCAACGATATGAAAAATCCATTTTTATCTCTATTGAATCTTGTAAATGTCTATTGAATTTTGTAATTTAATAAGAGTATTATGCAATAAAGAAATAATTTAGGAATTTCACTTATATTTTACATAATAATATTAATAAGTAGTCGATCCTCCATGGCTATTATATTTGCTGGCTATTATAATTGGATCTATGAGGTATATACCCAATTAGAAAGTTTATGTCTACTTGTGGCAAGATATTTCAGGCGCATTGTACATGTGCTTCAAATTTATTTAAAATTACTGACGCCCGGGGCAATCACTGTTGTTTGACCCTTGTTATCGCATAGATATTCTAGTGGTGATAAATCTGGGCACATGATGGCCAGTCGAGTGTCGTTTTTTTTAGGTCCCCTTTAATTCTATTATAACTGGGGATTATTCTACCTAACGTATTTTGTGGAACTGTATGGGAGAAAGCACACAATAAGAATAAATAATAGTTATTCTTTTAACAGCCCTACCAGTAACTGTAACAATAGGGTCATATATTTTCCGAATATTTTCGATTCGATTTCGTATAGTCTAAACAGTACATATTATCATCTGTACATATTATGTACTGTTCATCATGTTCTCGGAGATTTCTAAGATGACCAGGATCTCAGAAGAGGCAGCATTGCCTAAACGTCTTGCTATTTCACTGTTTTCAAATTCTACACACATAAATTTCACCCACATCGTGTACGAATTTGTGTTAATGTTCACGATCTAATTACATACTTGACACAAAATGTTGCAATAGAAGCGATACTCACATTGCAATTACGCTGCACCTTCTTTATGTAAGCCGTAGCAGATAAATCTTCTTCCACTGAGGGTGTTTTCTCATATTTTTGCCTCCGCGTGTAAAATGTACTCACGTAATATATTGGCTGATAAAAAAAATGAACGTATTTTCAGAGTAGATCAGATAATAAAAAAGGTTGATTTAACTTTCCGTTTTTGTGAATAAAATGTTGTGTGATTGAAATGACCTTGGATAGAAGGTCGAATTAATTGTTTAAATGAATGTTTTTCTCAAAACTATTCCTGTTGTTTCTGCAGTACACCAATTGTTTCTCCAGTTCATTTGACAAAAAATATTAATATTTTTTACTTATTAGTTCTTTAATATTTATTTAATAATTCATAGAAAATAGTCTTAGAAATCTAAATTGAACCTATCATTTAATTGGTTTGGCTCTCAGACATATTGGATTGATGCAAAAGTTCGCCCCGTTTTTGGCGCGAGATAACATTGTGTTTCAAAACCGATGTGTTATTTATTTCACACGTGCAAAATGTTGATGTGGTTTGACAGAAAGAATTTTAACGAGTACTTGATGAAAAACAGTGTTTTTAAAATTTTGTTAATAATTAAAAATAGCAGAAAATTAGGAGCATTTTCGACATATTATGTTTTTTTATTTCCGAATAGACAAAAAAGCACAAAATACGAGGGGCGTTCAATAAGTCCTTGGAAATATGAAAGAAAAACAAATCATTTTAAGAATATTTTTTTATTTTTCAGAAATTCATCTACGAAAAAGCACCAAAACGGCTGCAGAGTCGACCACACGATTGCGTTTATTCTCCGCTGAGAGCAAACACGGCCCCCATCTTGCCGAAATTTTTTTCACACCCAATTTTTCGTGCAAAATTGAACACTGTATCTTGCGATAAGCCTGTGGCCTCAACTATTTCGCGCACTTTGATTCGTCGATCACTTTAAACCCATGTTGTGGATTTTGTAAAATATTTCGGTAGTAGTCACTTCCACTGGATGTTCCGAACAATGTTCATTTTTTTGGATGTACGGCCATATTTAAACTGATTTACCCAATTGCAATAAACACTTGCAAACACAGGAGCAGACTAGCCATGAACTTCATCCAACTCAGCTTTTATCTCTTTCTGCGTTAAGCCTTTTAAATATGTGTTAAAAAAGTGTTTAATCACTACTCGAAAATAACTTTTTTCCATTTTTCTAAATAAACAAAAGTTTTTTGCTTCAATCGACAATAAAAATGAAACTATGTAGTGAATATAACTGAGATTTTGACAGCTGTTACAGACATATAGCTATTTTGATATATTTATGATGCTTACTAAAAACAAACCATTTCCGATGCAACGAGTGCCATCTCTTAGATTTTCTAAGGACTTATTGAACCACCCCCGTAATATATGTGTTATATATGGTGAGGGTACTGTTGACGATTTAACGTACTGTAAGTGGTTCGTAAAAACAATTTTAGTCTTAACGATTAACAAGGTTCTTAACGATCAGCTGAGACTTATAGCAACAAAATATTGGCGCTAATTGAAAGTGATCGGCATAGAACAAAAGGTAAGATCGGAAAAATTCTTGAATCATACATCAACAGTGTCGAGGTAATTACGTCATCTTGGAATTGATAGCAACGTTCGATGTATGGTTGTCGTATGAGTTAACAGAGAAAAATTTGATGGATCGAATTTTTGCCTGCCATTCTTTATTGAAGCAAAACTATATCGATCCTTTTTTAAAGCGGATGGTTATAGGTGAAGAAAAATGGATTGTTCAAAATAATGTTAAGCGTAAGAGATGATGGTGTAACACGGATATGCCTCATCAACAAGCACAGCAGCTAGTAATCATTCGAAAAAACTTATGGTATCTATTTGGCGGAAGGAATCTGGAAAAGAATTGCTTGTTATGGGCTGTTAACTAAAAATCAGGCGACTTCACAAGGAAAGGGCATTGCGTTCCATCGAGACAATGCTAGTTCACACGTGAACTTGCCCACCTGACAGACTTTTACAACGTGACTGGGATGTTTTGTACCGTACTCTCCCGATCTTGCACCTTCCGACCGGCATTTCTTTAAATCGCTTTTAAACAGCTTATATAGTAAAAACTGTACTTCCATGCAAGACTTCACCTGGATCGGTTATAGATAACCAGAAACCTTAAAGCTTGATTAAATGTAATTTTTAGTAAATCAAATTTTTCTTTTAATTTTTCTCAAAAAAATAGGACAAACTGTTATATCAATCCAATACAAAAATGGTCGTATCAAAAGTACTTGCATTGCTCTTACTGAAACATCAAATAATTTTGGGAGAATATGGGGACTGGGAAATAAAATAAAAAATGTACAGTATTTTTAAACTTTTATTAGCCCGCATGGCGATTTTTTACATGGGTGAACATTTATGGCTAATACTAATGGCTAATTTACTGGTCCATGATTATACCCACGATCTCCTTACACATTTAATAAATCAGCATAAATGAACTCATAGTTGCAAATCTATCTCACCTCTTTCCGATAAGTATGGAAAACTGTGTCAAAGCAAAGCATACTGAAACCTTTTTATTCTGGAGTTGTTTTATCGCATTTTCCCTTGTATTTACGGGTGTTGTTCAATGTAGTAAATGTACTATAATATTGAATAAAATTCAACGATTCTACAGAATAAATCTTATCAGAGGAGAAAGTAATCTATCCTCACCTTTGATCGTCAAGCTATTTCTTCAGCCCAACGCTTATTTTATAGTTAACACTTACTTTATAGTTTCAACGGTGTGAAATTTTGAAGTTGAATTTCATTATTTAAAAGCTTATTAATATTTATTATTTTACAGTTTTAAAAATAACAACTAATCATGTTGATTAGTGAGTGGTAAATAAGGATTCGAAATAAAACCAAAATCTACAATATTTACAAGCTTTTATTAGTAACCAAAAGAATCACAAATATCGACAAGATGATAATTACACAGCTATATACAGACGCATAATACCAACGAAATATGATCACAAATTTATTGACACGTGGCTACCCTCACGGTCTCATTGCACACCTGACAAATCACGTTGCAACAGTAGACGAAATCACAATTACAACTGTGCTCTACCTCCTTCGTGTAGGCGTGGAAGCCTCTACCACAGCAAAGAATATCGCAACCTTCTTCTCCTGGAGATGTCTCATTACATTCTCTTCCCTGTGTACCAAAACTTCCCACGGTACTGTTTGGCAGGCAAAAATTAGGCGATTCTTCAGAATAAACCAGATCAGACGGACCGGGTGTCTTAGCTTCGCCTTCTGGGATGAAACTTTGACCATCATTACCGGAAATGACCTTGGTTGCTCCATCGAATCGTTCTTTCAGTCTGTCGCCTACCTCACGAAATTGAGGCAGTTTCCTAATGCACGTACGGGTTACGCACGAACCTGATGGACCATGACATTTACATTCTCTACGCATGTGATTTTTTATCGCCTGGAATGAAATAGAAAAATAATTAATGCAATCACGGGATTCAGAAAGCTCAAACATATCAATTGAAATTAGTACTTTACTGTTAGTAAATGTGATAAAATATTCATAATGTGTCATAATGTCACTCGAATTGTCCGGAAAGTTCGTAGGGATTTTCCAGTTCAAGTTGAACTTTTAACGCTTGTAAAGAAATATCTGTGTTGAATTAGTAATGTTTATTTATATAGTATTAATTGCTGTGGTATGTACAATGTTTACGTTCAGATTTTCTTGTACAGGGGTATTTTTTAAACAAGGTCCGTTTGTGAATGATAGTGAGAATGACGCGCAAATTCCGCAGTGTTTTTTCGCGTCTGCTTCCAGCAAGCTGCACGCTCCTAGGCGCTATTTGCAATCATATCGTCTGTCTTTGTGATGAGCTATAAAAGTTTATAAATTTTAAGAAAATTCAGTCACAGCACGCCGACTGTGAAATACAATCTGTAATTCGATTATTAAGTGCAAGAAACTTGGCAGAAGCGAAATTCAGAGGTTTACGGTAATAGTGCTATGAGTGAGAGTAAAGTTCAAAAGTGGGTGAGAATGTTCAAGGACAGGCGGGTTAATGTGTATGATGAGCAACGTTCTGGCCGATCATCTCTGATTTCTGAAGACTTGGTTCATGATGTAAACCACAAAATTCGAGAGAACTGACGATTTATGATTTCAAAGTTATCAAGTGAATTTGCACAGGTTTTAAGATCAGTTTTGTACACCATTGTTTCGGAGAATCTGAATTATCGAAAATTGTTTTTTCGATGGATTCCAAGACTGCTATCTAATGATCACAAAACAAAGATATTGGGCTGTGCTTTATCGTTTTTGACTTGACACGATTAGGAAGGACATGAATTGTTAGACTACATCGCTACAGGAGATAAGACTTGGAGGTCTCACATGACTTCCGAGTCCAAGCAACGGTCAATGGAATGGCGACGCTCATCGTTGCCATCCAGAGTCAAAGCCAAACTGACAATTTCAGCACAATAAATCATGGCAACTGTCTTTTGGAAAAGGAAAGGGATTTTTTTAATTGATTTCTGATGCGTAATGTGTCAACTTGAGAAAACTCCGACGTGCCATACAAAAGAAGCGGGGTAGTGTGCTATTTTCCGGTGTAATGTTGCTCCATGACATTGCAAAGTCACATATTTCTGCATAAACACAAGGTCTAATCAGGCATTTGGATGAAAAGAACTGGATCATCCACCTTACAGTCCAGACCTTGCACCCAGTGATTTTCACTCGTTTCGGTACTTAAAGGAGTTCCTTGGTGGTCAACGGTTCAATGACGATGAACAAGTTAAAATTGCAGTCATGGATTGGGCTTCTTCACAGGCGGCAAATTTCTTTGAAGTTGGAATTTTAAAACTTGTTAACCGGTTTGATAAATGTTTGAACAAAAATGAAAATAATGAAGAAAAGTAGATAAAAGTATGTAGAATATGGAAAAAATTAATGCAATTTATAGTATTTTTCTTCGTACTAAAAAACCGACCTTATTTAAAAAATATACCCCGTATTTGCCTTTAGTTAGAAGTTGATTTTAATTGAAAATGTCCATCTATAACTGCATAATGTGACATTTATGCCACATCACCATTATGTTTTTTTTTTTGAAAAAGGCAAGAACGCTGTCAGAAATATAAAACTAGATTTATGCCGATGATGAAGAGGGTTTTGTTGGAGAGATCATCGTGCAAAAGTTTGTTCGGTACAGGGGTGGAGATTTTGACCTGGAAGACCGGCATCGGGCATAGCGATGCCTTTAAGCAGTGATGTCGAAGAAATAAAGGTCATAATAGCTCAAGATCTAAAAAAATATGATATGAAAATTGACAAAATTGACAATTGACAAACTTTTTTAATCTTTTGTTTTTCGAACTTTTGGTCTTAAATAAAAACTTTATGAGTTTTCACTCATACCAAAATGCCTTTAAATCATTTGATCAATGGACAACCACAATTTGGTTTAGGTATGTGGATGACAAATTTGCGGTTTTTAATATCAACAGATAAACCATTAAACATATTAAAATTATACAGCAGTAGAGAAATATGATATTTCAGAAATTTATCATTTCTTATATTAGGAACTTTGGTGTAAAACAGTAAATTGAATTTATTTACTACAAAACACTTAATTAGTTATTTTTGATTTCGAAAATTCAAAACTTCTTATTAAAAGATTTTTGTAACGAGGGTTGCTATTTATGTAACCGGACCTAGCAACCATTGTTGCTAGGCGCCATCTAACATATATCGTAAAGTTTGACATTTTTGACTGTATACTTACTCAGAAAGTTTTGTCATACGGACGTTATTTGTGTTGTTTAATGACTTGAAAAATTTCATTTCAGTCAAAAAATAGAATTATCGTGAGAATTTTTGTGCGATGATTTACTAGGACTTTCGAGGTGGATTATCTCAACAACAGTGCATCAATCAACTCACTTCGATGACTTTTGGCGATGAAGCACCATCTAAAACCACTGTATATCCCTGGTTTAGTGAATTCAATCGTGGGCGTCGTTCATTCACGGACGAATTTAAAGTAGGTTGTCCAACCTTGATTGTTATGCCAGAAAACATAAATACCTTGCGCGAACTGATAAAGCAAGATCGTGATGTGACATACCGTGAGATTGAGATATTCCTGGACATTAGTATGACAAACATTTACTCGTAAAAAATATTTGTGCGTATTGGATTCCACATAATCTAACAATCGCTCAAAAAGGCTAGTATCAATTGGTGCAAAAAAATGTCTAAAAAATACTATCGTGGCGTGTCAAAAGTGTATAACATCTAAGCATGTGACGAATCTTCGATCTATGTATATGAACCTGAAAGTAAACAGTAGTCGACTGTATGGGTCTTTCAAATTGGGCCAAATCTAACAAAAGGTGTCCGCGCAAAAAGCACTTCGAAACAAATGGTCTCCTGTTTTTTAAGATAAATGGGTATATGGCCACAGTGGCCCCTAGACAATGGGCAGTTCTGAATGGGACACAAATATTTGTTGTGTCAGAAGTTTTTGAAGAAATAAGAAAAAAAATAAGCGATACAAGATCATTCTTCATCATGACAACGCGAGCTCTCACACATCGGGCCGGACAACTCAATATTTGACCGGTCAAAACATCAAATTGATGGGTCATCCACCGGTCAGTCCTGATTTGGCACGCAATGATTTTTTTTGTTCCCGTTCGTGAAGAATAAACTACGTGGTCAACGATTTTCGACACCAGAATAGCGGTTGATGCGTTCAAAATACATGTTTTGAAAGTGATATAAAAATTGATTCAAACGTGTTCAAAAGTGTATCGATCATCGCGGAGAATATTTTGAAAAACAATAAAACAATGATAATAATTTCAATGATAAGCATTTGTATTTATGTATTTTCCGGATACATAAATAGCAACCCTCATATTGGTTGATACATAACCCAAAAACAGAAATAATATAAAATAAATATGAAACTCTTCGAAAAGAATCTTGTATATTGTTGATATGCATAACAAATATGGATCACAGTTTTTGAACAAAGTGTCTGTGAATGATTATAGCTCTTCTTCTATGGCCCATAATATTGAATCGTGTTATATGCAAAACTGTTGCTGTTATTTAAAAAAAAACATTAAACATAATACGTATATATAGTAAATATTAGGGTGTAATAAAACTGTTTGCGTTTTTTTTATTTCTAAATAGACAAGTCAATTTCATTCGTCAGGGGTTTAATCCAGTTTCAACTTTTTGCTCTAACAAATAAACACCCCTTCTTTAGTATTAAAGTGATTCTACTGCGAAATTTTCAGTTGGCGATCGTTAACAAAAACGTTAAAATGAGTTAAATAAGTCAACATTTAAAAAAAGCTTCAAAGCGACTGATGCCGCTCTGAAAGTTGTGAAATAGGGAGGGAGGGTACCGTATCGATCCGTCGCTTAGCTCAAGTTCCAGGAGAGACTTAAGTCTTGAAGATGGGGGTAAATCAGGTCATCCAGGATTTGCAAATTCTAAAATAAGCACTAAGCAACTATCAGGAGAATTAAGAGTGCCCCACACTACCATCAACCAGCATTTGAGAGGCACAGAAATGGTACCAAAGAACTGTAGAATCCCTCATGAACTGTCGCCGCAGCAGGCCATGAGTCTGGTTGAAATGTGTAAAACTCTCCTCAAAAGACCAACTGATTTTTGATTCATCAAGCGGATTATCACATATGATGAAAAATTGGCCGAAAATATCCAGTTCTGATCAACCGAAAAAACCTCACCAAAAACATCGCAAGACCATACACTTCACATTTGGCCACCTCAAACATTAATAAACCGAACTTTGAACTTCTTCCTCGCCCAGCATACAGTCCCGACGTCGCTCCATCGGATTACCACTTGTTCCAATTCGTAGCTCACTATTTATGAGCAAAAAAATCAGAGCTGAAGAAGAGAAATATTGGATGCGTCAAGTTTTTCGCCTCCAAAAATTCATCGTGGTACCGAAGAGGAATATAGTTACTGGCTCAAAGATGGGTTGAAGTACTAGTACTAGTACTTCAAAAACCAGAATTATTGCTAGTAGTTCAAGAACACAAATAATTTTTTACACCCCAATACTTTCTCAACATACTCTACATATACTGTGCCAGTTGGAATTGTATAATATTTAGTTCGTCATTTTCAAATAATGTATCTGTACGGACATCTGTAATGAATTATTAAGCCATATTGAGCACGAAACTCACTTACTAGTCGTCCAGCTTTATAATTTTGATATTTAACCGAAGTGCTCATATCACTCCTTCTCTTCTTATGCCGTCCCTCCAGAAAGTCTTTGGACCTCTTTATACCAAATTCGACATTTTCGGCACACCCGTCCCATTTGAAGTCGCTCTCTGCCACATCTGGATGTTTTTTCTTTTTGTTTTTTCTGGAAAAAATACAAATGGAAAACAATTTTTAATCACCATAACTTGAAAAAGAAGTCTATTTGCTCTTCATTAAGTGGTGGTACTTACTTTTTTCTTTTGTTGCACAAACACCCTATCTGTTCACCTTTCGTGCAGGCTCTGGTTACTTGATAAGTTATACCAGCAGCAATAATTGCATTCACAAATGCAGTCTCTCTGGTATCTGTAACAAAGATAATTCAGTGGGTGGAGGCAAGTGAAAGTGCTCCAAATGAGAAAACGCGAAAATGCAGGGAAAATCATGCCTATAATTTGTTGACAGTTTCGTGTTACCATCGGAGAGTATTACGCTTAACTACTGGACCAATTAAAGGGTACTATTTAGGCTAAACATCCATATCTGATCAAAAAGAAAGTGCTCTTTCACCAGAATAATGCGCTTGGGCACACGTCTTAAGTTAATGTTGCCAAATTGTAACTGGATTCACAGGATTCATTTCAAATAGATTAATATTAAAACGTTGGAATGTTGGTGGCCCAATCGTATTGAATTGAAAGATAACTAACTCCATAAGACATTTTGAGATTTGGAATCAAATGGAAATCAGGAGAGGTACATTCATAAATACTTAGCTTATCTAAGAAAATCAAGCGTAAAAATTCTTTTAGCGTTCTTCAAAACTGATTCCATGGTGCAATTTCCTGTTGATAAAAACAATTTTGCCTTTCTTAGTACACATCCACCAATTTCTATTCATTGTTGTGACTGCTGTTATGCATTTCTGGTGTGTAATAGTGGATTTTCAATTCGATATATTTTTCTGTCAATGACTCATGCCACATTTCCAGTCTGACAGCGGACGCAGAAACAGTGAAAGGTCGCACGGATGTCAGGAAACTGCTTCGCGACTTTAGTCTGAACTGTGCAGCAGTTCTGTTAAACAGCAGATCGCGTATATTAGTTTGTTTAGTTAGGTTACGCTCGGCCACATGTCTCCTAATTTTAGGTGGTGCGATAGCGTTCAAAATATGAATCTGACTAACGGGAGTAGGTTTTAGTCACCCAGTAATTATTTGGCATGCTTGATTCAGAGGAGGGTCTAACCTTCGTGTATGTGTGGATAGTTCCCATACAGGTGTCGCATACTCAGCTACTGAGTAAAATAATGAATTGAAAATACCTCCAAGGGAGTGCCTTCCAACTAGTTCAGGCGAGTGTTGGGCCACCTGGAAAAACCTTAACAGACTCCGGACCCACACTGGTATATGTAGAGTAAATCTGCTGAGATGGGGATATCAAACAGATCCCGACTTGTGCCCTTAGGGACGGATCCAGACCATAGCCATCTGTTGGTGTGCCGTGCACTAATCTGGCTTCCCTTCCAGCCGTTGAGTGTGCAGAATCTGCACACTCAACGGCATTGTGTGCAGCTGCTTTATGTGTAATCACTGGTTGTGTGTGCACATTATTTGTTTCTATATCATTATTCTATATCATAATATGTTACTTGTGCTCTGACTTTGTATATGCTTACATATGTTGCTGTTATTGTTAGACGATTTCTTTTTCTTTTATTTTCTCTATTCTATTTGCAATGTTAGACGGGTCGGATACGAATAAATAAATAATAAATGAATAATAGTAGATTTATGTTTTATGAATAGATGCGAAATGACTCAGAAAATTGATTTTAATCTTGTTACTATGTTAATATTACTGAAAAGTTTTCGTTCTGGCGAAAGTAAATGCGATGCCCGATTTTACATATAATATTTTCATGTATAAAACCTACATTTAATCTCAAAACCCAAGTAACCAATAAATGTGGACAACCAACATGACAAGTTGGTAATGATTAAGACGAAAGCACGAATTTTCTTAAATTACGGCGTACGTTTATTGTTTTTTTCAGTTTTTATAAATAATATTTTTGTTTTAATTATGCACACAGTTTAGCACTAATAACGAAAATATAAATAATCTTTGACCAGTCCTACATTATTTTGAACCTAAAGTAAAAAAAAAATGAAAATAATGAAATTTTAATAATATTATTAGGGACAAATGATATCACCTTTAAATAATTCAACATAAAAAAATGAAAATTCCTATGTTTAAATAAATCACTAGTCAGTAGGTTATGGGATTCAACGAATGCTCTGTATAATTTCTTACTTAAAATAAGATGTCTGCAGTTAGATGTCTTCATATAAGATGTCTGCAGTTAGCTCCCATTTCTCTTTGAATTATCTATCGTCTAACACCTAAATGTTACTTTATTAATGCGTTCTGAGTATTTGTAATTTTTTTTAAGGGTTCACTGTTCACTGATCACGGCTTGTTCACTGATCAAGCTTATACATCGCTAACTAAATTGAGTAAATATTTTCCATGGCATTTTCTCTCAAATCAATAACTAATACATTTTAATTGAACCTTGATTCAGAGTTCTTGTTAACTCATGAGCCAGGTTATCAATAGCGCTCATAATATTGATGCATCTATTCCAAATCTAATATTCTAAATTTTTGTCAACAATAATGTTTTCTCCCTGATAGGCAGGTATTTAAAGTATGAACATTCTAATTATGTAAAAGAAAATCCTTCAACTTTGGTTTAGGGCACTTTATCAACTAAATTAAACTGCTTCCTTTCACATAGTTAAAATGTACGGTCACAAAGTAAAGGATGAATCAATCAATGGTTTTGGACATTCTCTTTTTTTACTGCTTCTATAAATGATTGATTTTTTGAATGATTAATTTTGAATTAAAAAAAATGTTATGATCGTGATTTAAGAAATGTTCAGAAAATTTATGAAATTAGAATGATTATATGCCTTTTGTGCCTTGAATAGTTTTAAGCGATATTAACAGTGAAACAAATATCCGAAGTAAAATGTTCAAAGTCAATGAAAGTGTATGTTACAAAAAATTCTAAGATCGTGCCCGAAATAACTGAAATCATTATATTTCATCCCACTCGAAGGCTAAATTGTTTAATTCAATATTCTACAATCATTATGATTTCAACAAAGGAAGTAGATGGAAGGGAGGAATGCCTCATGTACGATTTAAGTGTGGCGAAAACAGCTTTAAAATTCTTAAGATAAATATTTTATCTGAGTAATTACGACTTGCAATTACATTTTTATATAATTCAATGGTATCGATGAACAAAATCAGTGATTAGGCCTTGAATAATTGGGGCAATCTGGGACCAAACTTAATAACATTCCCTTAAAAACATTTATGTGTGTTTGGTGGAATTTTGAACCGCAAATTGTAAGGTAAAAGAAAAAACATCTCCAAAAATCTGATACATCTGATATTTAACAGATATCGGATTCAATATGCCATAGGATACTCAACTTTAACTTTCCGTCTATTGACATATGTAGTACGTTTCCTTTTGGAAAGGAGACCGGCCAACAACTGATGCGTGTTCAGCACAAATCTGATTTTTCTAGAGCATCGTTTTTCAACCTTCTTAGCGTCGCGGCTCATTAATTAGTCAAAAAAGTTAAAATCGTTGCGACCCCCTCACTACAATATGTTAATTTGACGTTTATCAAAGTTTTACATCGACCGGTTAACACGGCGATGATTCGTCCTTTTATCAGTATCGTTATTTAGGAAGAATCATTTTTATTTTTAGATCAGAATCTTTTTGGTATAATCATTTATATGTCTTTGTATTAAATAACGAATCGCCAATGACGGATCTAAGTATGAATGGGCTGTTACACTTACACCAAAATACCGCATACAGCCACAAATACCGAACTACAAGACTTGTGTAACCTCTTGTTCTTATATTACTTTTACAAGTTCAAACCTCTGCTCTGCACTTGCACGCCCTTGTAAAATGACCAGTTCGTGCACCTCACCCCTCACCCCTCGCATAGGAAATGCATCATTCGTCCCGAGCGCACTTAGACATGTTCGTACAAGGCATGCGCTTTGATAATAAAAAGAAAGGAACGAGACGAAGGGTTGCATTGTTAATTACGTTTCTACGAAAAGTACTAAGATTTCTTCTCTCACCCAGTGTTAAATACAGTGGATTTTTAAAGTGGGAGGGCGTAAAAGAAAATAGTGCTGACGAAGATTTTTTTTTGCTTTCTTCTTCCTCCTTTTGATTTTTCGTGCTATTGAATCCCTATACAGGAAATGAACTAGGAAAATGTGTTAAAGGAAAGAAACTGAACGGAAATAAAATATGGTGTTTTGCTCTGAAAAATTGTGTATTGTGATAAATGCTGGAGGGGCAGTCAGTTCGCACTCAGAAATACGCTACAAAAAACTACTACTCCTACAAAAAATTGTTAATTTAATTAAAAGCCGACCATTGCAGACTAGATTGCTTTCCATATTGTGCCAAGAAATGGGTGCCAAATATGACCCCCTGCTTCTCTATACTGAAGTACAGGTAGTTGGCGCGAGAAAAAGTTTTACCGAGGCTTTTTAAATTGCGAGTTGAATTGAAAATCTTTTTTACAGATAAAAATAACCTATTTTCAGAGTTTTTACAAGATAGAAAAACTTTATTGCTGTTGGTTTATTTCAGTGATATATTTATACATTTGAATGACTGGAATACGAGTTTACAAGGCCGTAACAAAAACATTTTACTAATGACAGATAAAGTCAATGCCTTCATCGGGAAGCTTGATATTTGGATTATACGTCTCGAAAAACGCAATTTTGATGCATTCACTTTAATTTCGGATTATATTACTCAAAATATGGATTTACAAAATTCTGTTATTGATCGCGTGTTGGAGAGTATGAAAATGCATTTACGCGAATTGAAAATTCAGTTTTTGAAATATTTTCCAGATACCTATCATGATTTGTCGAAAAGATGGATTCTCAATGAGTTTGATGAAAATGTTGCTGAAGTTGCTGAATTACCTACTGAGATTCACAACCAACTTATTCAAATATCGGCTAACAAAACTCTACAACTAGATTTTTAACTCAAGATTTAAACAAGATTTGGCTTGCACGACGATGTAAATCCGGAAACCTAGTAACAGTGGCGGCTCGTCAGGGGACGCGGGTGAAGCACCGCTTCACCCACAATTTCCGAAACAAAAACTTACATTTTATTTTTTATATAAAACATAATTGGTATAATAATTTATTTAATTACGTATACTTTAATACATCAGCATTATAATAATTAATGCCAAATTAATACAATACTAACAATTATATGAATTATACAATATACAAACGTAGCGTATTCTTAAAGAATAGAGCGACGACTGCGGCGAGCGGCGAGCGCCGTTGTTCAGTTAACTAAACAGTCAGAAAACTCTACCTCGTATGAGATGCCTGGGAAGCGCAACCAGCACGATCGATAATACCGCTGCCAAATTCCAGATTTGTTTACACCAAACCTTTTCTTGAAATAGAAAAACAAGGAAAATCAAAAGACAGAGTTTTCGTTCGAAAGTTTCGCAATCAGTGGTATGCTGATTATAAGTGGTTGTGTGGAAGTGTTTATTTGAAGAAACTGTTTTGTATGCCCTGTTTGACAGTAGGTGTAAAATCAAGTGTGTGGAATAAAGAGGGTTTTAACAATTTTGGAAACGTAACAAGGGGTTGTAGTAGACATGAAGCTTCTTCAGATCACATTCACTGTGCATTATCGTTTGCCAAATTAAGGAAAGGACCAAGGAAAAACCTCAGCACAATTGAAGACGCGTTGAAGGAAAATTCCAGGTTGTATTTAAAAATGTTCAATGACAATGTGCTTTTAAATAGAAGATTCATGCAGTTACCTATTCGCGCCACTGTTTATTTAGGAAAATAAGAGTTAGCATTTCGAGGGTACAACGAATCTGATTCCTCGGATATTCGGGGGAATTTCAAAGAACTTTTGGACTCTTATATATCAGTGAGCAGTGTGGACATTCAAGAACACTATAAGAATATATCCCCCATTTTTTCTGCATATTCAAAAACAATCCAAAACGAAATGATAGACTGTATTTCGGATTACATCGATGAACATGTGAAATAAAAGACAGTGATTTTTTCTCGACGACTCAACGGACATTCTTCAGAAATCTCAGTGCAGCATTATACTTCGATACGTTAATAGTGCGGGAAAGTTAGTTGAGCGGTTTTTGGGCTTCTTTGATGTTAGTATCGACCGAACAGCGGATGCTCTTTTTGATTTGGTGACTAAACATATTGAAAAATTAGTAGGACAATGCTACGACGGCGCTAGTGTCATGTCAGGACATATAAATGGTCTCCAATCAAAAATAAAAACCGAAGCTTGACAAGCCATTTTTGGACATTGTGCACCTTACCGTTTCAATATAGTGCTTCAGCAGAGTTGTAGTACTATACCACAGTGCCGTATTTTTTTCGCAAACGTGAATAGTTTCCCGACTTTTTTTCATCATTCTACAAAGAGAACTCAAGTAGCTGACACAATAATGAAAAAAAGGGTACCCACATCTGTGGGTACCCTTTTCAACCCGTTGGACATCGAATTCTAAGATAGTGAATGTGATTGATAATGAATGGGACGGTTTAAAAACAGTTTTTACTGAAATTAGAGACGACAAAACTTCGGATCAAAGTTCAATAACTCAAAGTGTGGGCTTCTTAAATCATCTCAATAATTTTGAATTTGCTGTACTCAGTGCTATTTTTAGTGACATTTTCAAAATGACTGATATTCTGTTTGATGTGTTACAGAAACGTTCACTTAACATTAATCTTTGTATAACACAAGTTAGGAATACTCAACGTCTTTTAAATGGAAAAAGAAATGAGGAAAATTTCCAAAATCTTTTTGATTCAGTCAGTGTAAAAGTGTCAGTACCAACTAATTATCGTGAGGGACGAAAAACTTTAACGACTGAAGAAATCTTTGAAAAATACAAAGTGTTGTATTACGAAATTTTAGATACTATCTCTGGACAAATTGACACACGATTTCAAGACATGGATAAACTTATTTTCGTTACACTCATGGACACAGCACGGTTTGCAGAGTATGCAAAAACCTTTCCTTTTTTCCTTTAGAGTCAGTGAATAATTTAGAAGCATTTTTTCCCGACCTATTTCCCGATATATCAAGGCTGAAAAATGAATTAACCTTCATTTATAATGATGAAAATGACCACAAAATTCAATTGGATCGAATGTTGGAACTTTTACACGAGAATAGAAATATCTTCAAGGAAGCTTCTAGATTATTATGCCTAATTGTGACGATTCCCTCGACTAGTGTCTCAGTTGAATGTAGTTTTTCCTGTTTGAAAATAATCAAGACATTTTTACGAAATTCAATGACAGAAAACAGACTAAGTAATTTGGCGAAAATTTCTATTGAAAAACGACTTTTGAACGAACTTTTAAGTGTAAGTATACGGGTCCTATTTTTTGAACATTTTGCGACCTCCTATATTCCGGAACGCGTCGATCCTAAGGGTTGCGACTCTCAGTTTGAAAAACGATGCTATAGAGTCACTTGGAGGTCTATAGCAATTTATTTCGTAAACTGATTTTTTCTAGTGTATTCTGAAAATGAGTGACTACAATTTGGAGCAACGGTGCCCTATCAAGTTTTGTTTCAAACTTGGGCATAGTGCGACAAAAACTTCAACAGGCCTATGGAAACAGTGTTTTGTCAAGGGCCCAGGTGTTCTGGTGGTTTAAGGCATTTTTAGAAGGCCAAGACTCTATTAAAGATGAGCTTGCCAGCGGAAGGTCTTCAAGCAGAAGAAGTGATACAGAATTCGGAATCTAGTGCATTTTGATTATCAGTTGAAGGTCACAATGATTAGGTAAAAGTTGAATTTGACTCACAACCGTCCATCAAATTTAGACCAGTCAACTTGGGATGAGGAAAATTTGGCCAAAAATAGTTCCGAAAACCAAAACTTTTCGCAGTATTAAAACGAAAACAGAAGGGAAATATGTTTTGAGTTTTTTTAGGGCGGATTGAAAACTTGATAGCGTACCGTTGCTTGAAACTACTGTCATTCATTTTCAGAAAGGCACTAGAAAAACCCATTCACAAAAAGAATTGCTACGAACCAGGAGGCGACTCAAGGAAGTTCATACTTGTACTGAACATGCATCAGATTTGCCTTGCCTACCAAAAGAAAGTCAACAGCTTTGCCAGATCCAACGCTATGCCACCAATCCCACTGCAGCATATTTTTTCCTTTAAGAACAATGACAGACATCGACGTACGACCGAATAACTTGCCGATAGTTGGAGTCATTTTTTTTTAATTACAAAATTTATAAGATTTAACGAAAAACCGCAAACATTTACGGACCATCATTATAGTTAATACGAAAAAAATAACAAAAAAGGAGTAATTTTCATAAATAGACCACATAAAAAGTAATTTCTATTTTAACGGTGTTTCATTTACATTTAGAACAAATTTCTCGCTAAATTCCTACGCGTTCGTTCAATCAGTACTGGTAGAATACCGAACTGAAAGCCTTACAGTAAAAATAGCCGTCGCACCGCGATACAATCTCGAAAATCATATTTAATAGCGCTCTTCAGAATTCAAGTGGCACCTCAACAACTTTATTTTCACCGTAATATCTCTCAAAAGCTTAATAACTGCCTGAAACTTAAGATATCTCTCCAAGCCGCTGACATGCGAACATTATCTCGCATCAGCTACCTGCTGAGTGCTATCTATAGGTTAAATCTTCGGGAGTTCGTCCCGACCGTATCTACAGCTTTGTAAATACGTCAAATATATGTAACTGAGTCATTTTAATGTTCTTTTCAAATTTGTCATTGTAAATAAATCGCGATTAAATAAAGATTATTATTATTTTCTATACATTTTTTTTTGATTAACGCATTGATTATATTATAGAATTATCCGGAAAGTTCGTAGATTTTTTCTATTGGTTGCCCTTTTAATGCTTGTAAACGAAAATTTATGTTGGATTAGTAATGTTTATTTACATATTTTTCATTCCTGTGGTATTTACAATGTTTACGTTCAAATTTGCTTTCATTTGCTGAATGTCAAGTTGATTTAAATTGTAAATGTAGGTCGATAATTTACATTTACGTCACATTATGTCATTTATTTCAAAAAGGACAAGAACGCCGTCCATGCAAAAAACAAAATTTGTGCCGATTATGTAGCGGGTTTTATTGAAGACAGCACGGTGCAAAAGGGGTACTGTCGGTTCAGAGTCGAAGATTTCCCTGGACGACCAAGAAGATCATTCTGCCAGTCCTTCAAGCGCCGTCGCTTCAAGTCCTTATATGTCTGACATAAGTACCTGAAGCATTTGCTGAACCGAATCTATTCGTGCCATCTTTTGCTGAAAAAAAAAATCTGAAGTTCCATTTCTGAAGCGAATCAGTAACTGGTGATGGCTGCAATTATAGAAACCTGGCAAGAATTAGTTAACAGCAAAGGCGTTGTGTTTCATCATGACACGCTTAGGTGCATGACTACACGTTTTGATCAGGACATGACAAAAATTGTTGAGCGTCAATTGGGATGTTTTGGCCCGTCTATCTAATTCACCGGGCATCATAACCTTGAACTATTCTGTCTAGTCCGCTTCCGCAAAAATTGTTTAAGTGTAAAGTCTTTTAAAACGAAAAATAGGGTGGATACAACTTGTTGGAATATTGGCAATAAAGATGTAAGTTTTTGACAAAAAGTTGTAAATAATGATGGTAAAGACATTATAGATTAAATAAATGTTTACATAATAAAATAGCGTTACTCTTTCTCTTTCTCTTAGAAATAACCCTACGAACTTTCCGAATAGCCTAGTACTCGGATCAATTGTTCATCACTTTGATCCAGCTTTCTTATATCCCAATCATTTTTAACAACAGAAAATATGCAAAATCTTATACACTGTGACAATATTCAAAGTGTAGCAAATCTTGCATAAAATATGTAACAGTTGCTACAGAAAAAATAATAATTAGTTGGTTTGCCAGGGTTATTATAATACCATAATAATAATTTTTTTTCATGTTACAAGGTATCCCAGGTATCTTGTACATATGTTTCATGTTTTTTCTAGTTGCTGGCAATGCGGCGATCACTCAAGTGTCCGATCAGTACCACTACGGCGATAAATCTGATCTCGCCGGCTAGTTGAATGTCAGTATCGTAAACCCTACCAAAAATTTCACTGTTTGACGAGTTGTCTGGAGTCTGACATTATCGTTCCGAAATATAAGATTTGGACAAGCTTGCATAAATAGTCTAAAGACCGATGGAAATATTCCAAATATATAAGTGAGTGCACTTATACTTTCTCAATATTGATGATTAGACAGGTCAATTTATTTCTTTTTATGTAACATTGATGGAAATAGGTGTATGTGAAGTATTTTGTAGTCCTACATTCGAAAATGATAAGCTAATAACTGTAAAAATTACCGGTTTTTTGTTATAAGGGGTCGGTGATGGGCATATTTTTACAATATAGTATTTATTTTATATAAAGGATTACGTGAATAAATTACATAGAGATACAAAAACTTTCACTTTTTCCTCTTGTGTTCTGTAACATCATCTTTTTTTAAAAACCAGCAGTAGTCGTCCACTATAAATGGGTTTCAGCATCCCTGGTATTTTGTTTCGATTGTCCTGATGTCCTGGTGAAACCTCTCTTATTGTTCGTCGCTTACTGCACCCCAACTTTCCGAAAAAAATCCCAGTGGGAGTGTAAATAATGCATTTTTAAGTACATGCGACACCTTTATATTTCATAGGCTTTCAAGAGTTCATCTATGAGGTTTTTATAGTTTTCACCTTTCTTGTGGCTCAGAAAGCCCTTCACTATACTCACTATCACTTTAAAACAGAAATCACCCGGAAGCTTCCTTATCGAGGTTGAATAAATATGCCCTCATTTAGTCAATCACTTGAAACCATCACCTTATTTGTCCATGGCTTTGACAAAGTTTTTCATTAGTCCAAGCTTAACATAGGTTCAAAAAAGTTCTATGAGGCCAGTCTTTCTTACTGTAATGTTCTTTTGTTGCCCTAATGTCCCAGAGACACAAAAACAGCAATCCCTTGTACCCAAGTACTCCTTACTTTTGTACTTCAAAGTCAGGTATAAATAATTTCAATTACGCCATTATATAAAGGAGTAGCAGGCCATTTCTGTGAAAAGGTGTTTTAAAACCTAAATGAAACGCAAAAAGAGCATTCTCCCCCATTCTCATCAATGTTACAAAAATAGTGTCGACTTGTGTTATTTTCGGTAACCTGCTTCGCAAGCATAAAGCCGTACATACCAATATTTCTGAAGTTATAATTGTATGACGTTCTAACACGAAAGTTAAATTTTGCCTTTTACACCGAAAACATCTCACCCTTCTAGACCCTAGACCATCATTCTAGAATGATGACTAATTAAGCCGTATCTAAACTCATCAGTAAAGCTAATAGAACAGATGAATAGAAAACAATAAGAATGCTAAAAGCGGGAAACGTATCAAGGAAAGACAATATCCAGCCAAAAATAATAAATTGCATGCAGGAAGAAGCAGGACATAATACACCGCACTAAATTATAAATAACGCTTGGAAAATGAAACAAATAACAAAGGATTGGGAGCTAGAACTCATAATACCGATGCATAAGAAATGAGACAGCAATACACGTAATAATTATAAAGGATTTTCTTTATCAGTTGTAGGAAAAGTCTACGTATGTAGGGTATACTAGATAGTATAATGCTGTATAGAATGAAGAGTATAAGAAGAGAATTGTAATATAACCTACAAGGTACCCTACAAGAAAATCAGTCAAGATTTAGAGCTGGAAGAAGCACACAGGCCTAGATATTTTGTCTGAGACTAGTTACGGGAAAAGTAGAAATGGAAGTGGAAAAATGTGTCTAACATCAATAGTCCTTGAAAAAACCTTATAAATAATATAAAAATATTATTTAAAAAAAATGCATCTAGAAAAGTCTTGAAGGCAGAGCATTTATCTCAATATTCTAGCATTCTAGCATTCATTCCCTATATTCATCTCTACACTCTAGCAATAGATGCAGAAAAGCATCTATTCGAAAACACGAACTGGAATCAGAATATTTAATGAAAGCCTCAGTGGATTTGTCACAGAGAGGGGGGCGTGTCAAGGAGAGATGTTTTAAAACTCTTCTTTTATATATTATGGTCAAGGATGATATATCAATAACGATAAACAATCTGGTGAAAGGTTATTTAGTCTGATTTAAGATTTTATGGTGGATCCAAAAAACTTTCTATATGCAGTCCAAAGACTTTCTAAATGCAGACAAAAGAAAGACTATGGATGTCACAAGAAACATGAAAGAATTCGGATCCATGCTCCGTAACACTGTAAACCTGGAGGTAGATATAAAAACAGACGGTAAAATGCTGCATTAAAGATGTTTAATGCAATAAAATCAATTTTCCAATAACAACAGACTGAATCCTAAACAACAGATAAAGGCTAAAGTAACAGAGACAGAAATTAGGATATTGAGAATAGCGAATGAAGGAGATTGAAAGTCGAGCCGAGCGAAAAAAAAAATAGAAGAAAGGCGACTAAGCCGGTTTGGACATCTCATACCCATGAGGTAACATAATTTAATCACGGAAATCTGGTAGGCGGAATGGAGCAGGAAAAAATGACTGAATGAAAGGGGAATCATATGGAATGAATCTAAAAGACAAGCGTCAGCGATAAATTTGACCGCTATTTCACTTTTGACTTATTTCCTGTCTTTCTTTTAAAGCTGATTTTTCATTTATTTTAGCATTATTTTCATCTTTTTGACATATTTTGTTATATTCGTCCTTACATTTAATAACAAATTGTGCCTTGTGCTGTATTTCGTTTTTATTTATTCTTCTTTCTTGATAAAACGTTTTCATGTATTTGCTTCGGAACCTATTTTAGTTTGTATATTAGCTAAATATATTGTGCTTTTATGAACCGTAATATTGTTTTTATTCATTTCTGCTCTTCGTATTTTTCTTTGTTTGCGTTTATACACGACATTTTCGCTTTGTGATTTCGCTCTTACAAATATCATCGAATTATTTTTATAGCAGTGCTCTATATGAATCATTTTTTTTGTCTAATTCTTCTTTGGATATTTTTGCTATATTTGTTTTTCTTCTGACCCATTTTTTGATCCTTTTAGCCTCGTCATTTTTTTTAACGTTTTGCTACTACTTAAACAGTAGTTTTAATAACTAAACAATAGTTACATTTTTTAAATTAGAAACTAAATTTTTGAATTGAAAAGCAGAGCAGTTTCCAGCAGTATCCAAATACTTTTGTGTCATGATTCTCTATCGTGATTTTTAAAAGGTAAAATGATTAATAAAATTGATAATTGAAGTGATAATGATGAACTAAAATTATTTAATTATTATAAATGAGAATTTATATAATTATGTTAGAGACTATGTAGACTGTGAATCAATTAAAATAAAGAGAAAAAAGATAACAATTACATAGGACTATAAGAAAAAAAACTATTGGTGCCTAGGATTTTAACTATACTTGGGGCGCTAAATCTAAATATGGAATCAATTTTTCTCTATCTGCTCTACTTTTTTTATATACATCCACGTATGGCTGTGCAGCTTTCCGATAACTGAAGTGACCTTCAACGCTTGAACTAGAGTTGAGGTTAATTTGTCAGTTTTCGCCGTGCAGGGTAGATCGAAGTTGGTCTCGCGTGATATTTGTGTTTATAAAAGAGCTGTTATAAAGTTAACCTAAAACGTACTGTGTTGTAGATTATTGTATTTGTATTGTTGAATAGAAATAAATAAGTTCAGGTAGAAGAAGTCGTATAAATTATCGTGATGTATTTTGCTACATGTGTGGAGGATACATGTTAAAAGAAAGCAGCAAAAACTGTTAGTAACTTTGTAAAGAGAGCTTATCTTAGATACTTTGGTATTAGGCTTGATGATCAGGATAAATTGGTGTGTAAAACTGGTGTGTACGACAGTTGACTATGGGGAAGAGAAAAAGGCTAAAATTCGGCGTAAGCCATGGTTTGGAGAGAAAAGAAACACTTCGATGACTATTATTTAATATAATAATAAGTTATTAATATAATAATAAAAATTCCGTGTTTATTTTTTTTATTTGATTCATGGATTTATTTTAAAATAGTGTAACGTTTATTTCACTAAAATGTTATATCTTACAAATTTGAGCTCCTAGGCAAAAATTAATGCTATACTTGAATTAAGGGCATCAAATTCGTATGAAATCAGCTGCAAATACTCCGGCACCAAAACGACTGTTGGCCTGCGTTTTACTCACTAATCATGGTTATTTTAATTAATGTTCTCACCTTTAGACATCACCTTTTTAATACTTTTTCCGGCATTGGTGCAGTTCCATCTTCTATGTCGAAACTGGTATTGACACTGTATCAATGCCAAATTGACACCCATCGTGATTTGATCGATGAGTCCGGGAGTCTTGTTTTGACATATCTTGGTCATTCTGGACAAGCGTTTCGACGGTTTGCACATTTGTTTTGGATTAAGAACTAGATCGATATTAGAGGCCCTGAAACAGAAATAATTATTTTAGTTCAAATTGCTAAATTTTCTATGTAGGATCTATGACAAAGATTTCTGTTTAAACATAGTGCTATTGGTTGGCATTGCCTTCCTCAATAAGACTGACCCAACCTGCTATTATCCATTAAATATTACAAAATAGATTAAATGGCCTTTACGAATGGTTCAAGAAAAAAGAAATTGTGGAATCAAGATCCAGTCTTGAGATCCTTTTGATTTGTATCAGAAGCAGAAAACTTTCCTTTCCGATCCTCTTAAATTAACGACAGAAAATCAGAGATTTTTATGATAGGATTCTGTTCGGTATATCGACATTTCTTACGCAAACTTTAATGCTTTATAAAAAATATCACTCCGGAAAAGTAATACATCCAAACCGTGGACACCGTCCACGTGTCTACAAAAGTAAAATGAGTTTTCTTTAACATATTATTTTAAAACTATAATAATGACATGGAGTGTATGTTTTTGGAATATAAAAGTAGATTGTGGTTTCATACTGCTAAATTAGAAATGATAAGTGTTTCCACTAATAAAAATTAGGAAAATCAATATTATTTTGCTAAGAAATGGCGTTACTAATACATTTGTTGGTATAGACTAATAACGTCTATGGTGGTTTGAACGGTAAACATACCCTATCAAAAGCCAGTTCGTTACTAACTGTCATTTGGCAAAAATCATAGTTTTTCATAGCTTTCAATACGTCGAATTATGTACCAGAAAAAGAAGTTTTGCGGGGAAGTTTAAGAGGGAATTGTTCCTATAACCCTGACTTTCCACGTAATCCCAAAGAAAATAGTCCAACGGTATCAAATCACATGATCTTGGTGGTTGATTAACATTACCGGTTCTTGCAATAACTCGTCTAGGATGTTTTTCTCAATAAATCAATTGTTTCATTAGCAGGTGTAGCTCCATCTTGCTAGAACCACATATCCTCACATCAATATTATTCAATTCAGCACACAAAAATCTAGTTATCATCTCGCGATATCGAACATCATTTACAGTTATAGGTACGCCAGCCGCATTCTGAAAGAAATACGGCCCTATTACACCTTCTGACTATAATGCACACCAAACAGTGACTCGTTTAGGATGTAAACCAAATGCCTCTCCTCCCCCCAAATGCGCCAAATTTGTTTATTAACATAGCCATTCATTTCAAAGGGTACTTCATCATTGTTCTTTGATCCAATTGACAATTGCACAATGTTTCGAATGATACAGTGGCTTTAGTTCCTTGGCTATTTAAACCTTATATGCCTTCAGAGCTAAATCATTTCGTAAAATACGCCATATTGTAGATTTATTGAGCCCAAATTGTCGTAAATGTCGACTAATGGAAATTTATGGGTCTTCAGCAATACTTTCAGGTATCAAATCAATATACTGTTGTGAACGATCACTACGACTATATATTGCTCTGCTTTTATCTTCCACCGAAATAGTTTCTTTAAATTTTCGGACAATTCCATTGATAGTGCTTTCAAATGGAAGACTGTACAAACCGTAAATATCACGTAATTTTCTAAATACTCTTTCCACTGAACGCCTATTTTCATAAAATAATTCAACAATTTTAACGCTTTGTTTTATTGTGTACAAATCCATTTTTATACATGTCGTACATTACACTTCTGAAATGAGACTAGACCTAAGGAAATTTATAACGCCATCAGTGTTTTATTCAAGAATTAATAAAACCGTTCAATTTGAAACATCTGTTTTCGAAGGTTCCAGTAGTAGAATTGATTTAAATTTTGTCATTTTTATCACGGTGTGAGGTTTCGTATATCATTAAGCTAACTGATTTTTCAGATTTTGAAAACGGGCGAGCTATGAGAATGATAAAAGCAGGTATAAGTTTTCCTGAAGTAGCGAAACTTCTATACCGTTATGAGGATATGGAACGATATGTTAAACTTCCTGCTGGATAAAATCCGTTTGATAATATTTCATGATGCTTTGGTTGCGGCATTATGCACGATTTTTTTCGAGGATGACTATCAATCGACATATACTAGTGATGGGAAATCGTGCTTATCGGCCTTATTAGGTATGTCCTCTCTAGAGTATTTAATGGAGTTTTATTTGTTGTATCGTTGATAAATGCACGATAAAATATACCCTTTGCCATTCTATACATGATTGAACAGCATTGGTTTCAGTTGTTGCTTCGTCTATTAGAAACTTTAAACGAACTTGAAGCATGTGTGAAGTAACGCAAGAAAATATATTTTAGATCATTTAATTCAGATCATCTGTTTTCTATCAAATGTAAGTGGAATTTCTTGATTATTTTATCATTACACAATGATGGCTGTCAACTCGATACGACCTCAGCTATGATTTTTAATTTTGCTTTGTTGAAAAATTATGGGTTTCATAGTGGCCTAAATAAGCTTATATATACATGGTTTTCCGCATGCTTGGCATTTAAGTTCAGCGGGATACAGAATTGGTACACGTGGTCCAGCCTGTTTGGCTTTTGCTGCTATTTTCTTGACTGCGGTTTTTCGGCGACTAATTTCCTCTTGGATTTGCCGTCTTTTCCCATTCAGACACCCTTGACATAAAGTTCTTTCGTTTCTTGTTCTTTAATTCTTCATAGAGGATCTGCTTCGGCGTCTTAGTATCCTGTACCTTTTACCAATGTCCTAACCATCACAGCTGCGCTTTTATGATCTGCTATTCTATGCTCAAACTGTTGGGTCTTTCAAGTACCTCCATATTGGTTGAATAGTCTTGTCATTTTATTCTCCAGATTTTCCGGAGAAAGTTTTGATGAAATCTCTCGAGTTGTTTTATTTATTTCCCGTACAGAACCCAGGATTTAGCTATATACAGAAGAATGGGAATTACAAAGGCATTGTAAACACTGGTTTTAGTCTGTTTTTATTACACAATAACAACATAGTGTACACAAACATTAGAATATTGATTCCAATTCCTTTTGTGAATATACTTTTCATAGATAGTTTTATTTGAATTTTTGTTTCATTGTTCCCCACGCGAATATATTCTTCATAAACACCATTAATTTTGGAGTTTTATTCCTTCTTAACACTAAAACCACAACGTGGCGTCACTGGAGACTCCGAGAAACTAGAAATCGTGTTTGTACTTGGACTAATTTTTTTTGAAGGTGACGCTTTCCAGTATCTTCCAGATTTTATGTAAGAAGTACATAAATTTGGTAATTCGGCAAATTCGGTAAAATCGACTAATCGGTCGTGTGCCTTTGAAAGTACGAGATTGTTGTTGACAAAATGGATAAACGAAAACGCTCGTTAAAAGAAAGTGAAGATAATAGAGTAAATAATACGTGAATTTGAAAATTAAACAGATGAACTAGAAATTGATAGTGGCGATAGTCGTCTGACATCAGTCTGATGACTATGAAGAGGCAGAAGATATGGAAGATAATGAGTTTGATTCACGCAATGTCCAGGAACAATTAAATGAAGTACCTGATGAGTTTCTACTCACAAAGAGCCGTTGTGAGTCTGAAACCAGAAAAATTGTATTTGCCAAAAATTCTTATAAGTGGTATTTACAAAGTTTCCACGCCAAAAATACAAGTACTAGTCAGAAAATCATCGTATTGCACTTACCTGGGCCAAAACAATTCGCAAAAAAATTAATTGATATAGAAAAAAATTGGAACTGTTTCTTTACGAATGAAATTGTGGACATAGTGGTCAAGTATATCAATGAACAAATTCAAGTTAGAAGTACTCGTTACAAAACGGAACAACGATATATCGGTCCTATAAGCATAGTTGAAATTCGCGCGTTATTTGGACTTATATATCTTCCTGGCGTTATCAAGAAAGCCCATCTCACTTTGAACGATATATGCTCTTCATAGTTTGAACTGTCAGTTTTTAGGTCTGCTATGTCCAAAAATCGTTTTGAATTCTTGATCAACTAACTGCCTTTGGTTTAACACGACTACGAATGCGACGAATGCGATTGCAGAGAAAACTATACCCCTTCTGAGTTCGTTACTACAGACGAAACATTAGGGATAGAGGTAGTAGGGGTAAGGATTTAGGGGTAGATGTTCATTTAAAATGTACATACCCAACAAGCCTGATAAATACGACTTGAAGTTGATCACTATGTGCGATGTTAAAATTTTTTATATGTGTTCGGCGAAACCATATATAGGGTAAGAAGAAAGGATTAGCCAATATCCCTACGCAATATGTTTTTTCTTTGACAGAAGCTATACAGGGTACAAATCCTAATTGTACAATGGACAATTGGTTCAGCTGTTACGAGGTAGCAGAAAAATTATTAGAGAAAAAACTAACCATGGTCGGTGAGAACAAGTGAGAAATAACAACGCAGTTACTGGGAACAGAAGGCTGTTAACTCGTCTATGTTCGTCTTTGATGAAAAAAGTACAACGGTTTTATATGTTTCCAAAAAAAAATAAAACGATTCTTTTACTGTCAATCATGCACAAGCAAATTGGCGAAATATCTAAGAAAAACCAGAAATTATTCTAAGGTATAATGGCACGAAAGGTGAAGTAGATACCTTCGATCATCTTTGCCATTCCACAACATTGTCTAAGAAAACTCGTCGATGGCCCCTGAGAATATTTTGTGGCATGATTGATACTGCAGATATCAACCCCAAAACCAAAAGGAACCAACGCCAAAGCCTTTGACCAAAAGATCCTTGTAATAATAAATAAAAGTTATCGAAACAAAATAAATAGTAATTATTACCCTAATAAGAGAAACGTAGCGTTTTAAGACGGTGTCGTATAAGACGCCACGCTGTGAATAGTGTAAAATAATTTCATGTTGTGGTTCTAGGGTTAATAATAGATTTTTAATTTTACTCATTACTTATGGCAATAATTTTGAAATCGTTGCAGTTGTATTTATTATGCATTAATATTTTTAAATTGACCAAATAAAATATATAGGCATGTACATAGTGATGGGATAATTTACATGTAATTCAAGGTAATTGATGGTCTACATAAACGAGAGGATGCAAATTATCATGATAATGATGAACTAATCAGTAATAAATGCAGCAAATTCAATATTTTCGCCGACAAAGATGCCAGCTTGGACCAATGGCTGAGTCGGTCGTCTCTTATTGGAGGCAAAATCAGAATCTATACTTCACACCTTCGGAAGCCTTTGATAACGTCAGACCGACCCACGCCCACGGCTGCCAACCGATGCTGGTTATTTGTCGAGCACAAGGTTGTTCGAATGTAAAAGTGATCGGCTGGTCATTGACCAAAAAGCACCGAAACTGGTATTTTGTGGGAACCATATTCATGGTTTTGCGCGGTGGGCGATTTCTCTGTGGCTTTTTTTTTGTTCTTCCGCAGTCTAAGTCTGTCGCGACACAATGACTTCATCATTTTTTTGTTAATGAATGAATGAGCAATTTTTAGTTTCATTTTTTTTATATGGCTGATTTAAAAATAAATTTTAAATGTTACTGCTTAGAATATGAATGTTGTTTACTACTAAATATCAGAACTGATATACAGTGGTGACCAATAAAATAATTGGGGTAGAAAAAAAACTTTAAACAACCAGGTTTTCTTTCTTAAATTATTTACCATAACAAATAATAAAACATGTTAATATTAAACGACCATTCAATATTTTGTTTACAATATAACTAGCCCATTTTATTGCTGCTTATCTTCATAAAGATTTTATTTCCTTTTAATAGTCATAGTCATAGTCATATATCAGTGGTGAAAAAAATAAGCGTGTACTAATTTTATATACGTTATCGGGTACCGATTACAATAAAATATATATTTATTTTGTTCGTACATCAAAAGTTAGATCATTTTCCACTGTATTATAGCAAACATGGCTATGTTGGAGAAAAGTATTTAATTTTGCAAGCGAGAAGCCAAAACAAATGTTATGCATTTATTACGAATGCAATTAAACGATCACCATTTTGTAATGATAACGTTTTGAAAGAATCATATGTAACTGAAAAAGAACCAGAAAAGAGAACCAAAATCGAGCAAAAAAGTGGATAATCCTATTGTACGCGAGGGTTTGTAGGATCATTTTGATATTTCTGTCGTTATAAATAAACAAAAACTTTGATCTAAATTTTAGCACCAGAACTATGGGATGATGTTGGCAACAAAAAAACTTATGTGGTAGAATAACCAGGAAAGTTCCATTTTTAAGTAAACTGAATATAAAGCAGATGTTAAAATTTGCTAAAAAAAGCTGTAATGAAGATCTCTAACGTAACTGGATTTATTTTAGAAATAAAATCACAATTCATTTATTTGATTCTCATGGCAAATTGTATTTGAGAAGACATATTAATGAAGAATTCAATCCACTTATCGCTTTGAGTACAGTGAAGTATGGTGGCGGTGTTTTTCGTATAACGGAGTAGGTCCAATATTTTAGATAAAAGAAACTGCGGTAAAAAAAATGTATTTAGGAATCTTAGAGACAATTATGCTACCTTATGCTGAAGAGAATACACCTTTACAGTGAGCCTACCAACCAGACAATGATCTCAAAAATACTGCTAATATGGTGAAGCAGTGGTTCGAGAAGAATATATTAAAGTGTTAGAGTGATATTCACCGTCCCTGGATTTAAATCGGATCGAGAATCCTTGGAAAGAGTTAAATCGACGCGTTGCTCGTAAAAAAATAGTAAACAAGACGTCATTGTGACGAGAAACTTAGACTGAGATGGTAAACTTTTACATACCTGTTGAAGAATACCGAGATGTAATCGAATTCATTCCAAGAAGATGTCAATCAGTAATTAAGAATAAAGGCCATGCTACAAAGTAGTAACTTCCGTAATTTTATAAACTACCTTACACCTTTTCGTTTTTAATGACTTGTTATAAAAATTATTTTTATATTTTTGACTATGTATTTTTTTCTAAAACATCTCATCAATATATATTAATAAGGGACTTTTATTTTAGTGACCACCACTGTAAGCATAGTTAATTAAGGTTTTAAATGGAGTTTTTGTTTTGGAAATCGTCAACAGTTAAATCTTAAAATAAGGCTTCACATCTAGTTACAAAAAATAGTTCGATATATTTTAAATATTATTTTCTCTTAATTAGATATTATAATGTTAAAATTTAATATTCTATAAAAACGTAATCTGTCTAGTTTTACCTAAACATCGGCGGTATTTAATTAAATACAGAATTAGTGATAAAATCTGATGCTTATTTACAACAATGAAATGACCTTACAACTATATTGCAATAGCAAGGTGTGTCTTTTTATGGTGGTCATTAAATTGATGACACTATCTATTGACAGTAATTATTGGAATATTTTTATATGTCCGTAGAGAAATCTTGTTGTGTTGAATTAAATGAAGGTTTGTATAAAAAAAAACTGTTATAATTTGAAAAAATATAACAAACCAAACCAAAATGTTGAAATATATTTCGGTAACGAAATTGTTGAAAAAATGGTCAATAGCTATATTTAAAAGGGATATTTAAAAGGAAATATTTTACGAGATGTGTAAATAAAGTAATGGGATATGTGGCAGAGCGTTCGATCTAGAGTGTCAGATCGAACTCCTTTGGCTTCCTCTTTAGAGGGGAGGCAGGCCAACATCTGATATGTTTTCAGCGCAAGTTTAAACTTCCTAGAGTCATTTATTGGTCCGTAGCAAATCTTTTCGTAAACCGGATTTTTTTAGTGCTCTGTGAAAATGAGAGACAACAATTTCGATTCGATGCACGTCATTAAGCACGTAATCAACGTTGCCCTTTTGCCAGATTGTGATTAAACATCATAATTTTTATTAAATATAATTTAATAAAAATAAAAAAAATCAACTCTAAATTAAACGAAAATTAATAACTAAAAAAAATTTTAATAAATGTTAAAAGTATTGCAAGTGTCGTTCATTTAGTACCTCTAGATAGATTCAGCACATTTCAAAATGCTTCGTTCAAAAACCATCAACGTTATTTAATATCTGAATGACTATTAAAATAAAAAGATTATATAATTACCAATGACATTTATTGCCATATAATGTGCAAGTACGAAACAGAAAAAACAATGATGCACTTATATTTTTGTTAATCGGAATCTGAAATGTACTGGCTGGAATCACTGCTACCATCTGCAGTATATATAATTAAAGAAAGAACTTCTTTTCGATCAAGTATATGCTCTCTGTCATACCATTTCATTATTTCATTTTCTGTATGCTTGATCATATTCTGCAACATCTCAGAATAATCCATAAGTAGCTTACGCTACATGTTTATACAGTCTTGTTGCCTATTACCTTCTCTACCTATGTGTTCGTTATACATATAAGTTCAATTGGATTGAAAATGCGGTGGTATCGGGGAATACATAAAACTTTATGCCCATATTGTTCTGGCAAGCTATCTACTAAATATTTCCGTACTGATTTATTTCTGAAAAGTATCCTCTTAGGAAATATATCAAATTAAAAAATATGTTTGTGCAGAACTATAGTTAATTTTGCACTAAAAATTAAAGACATGTTCTCATCCTGTTATACTTTTGATCCTGTGAAAGCTTTTTTGAAAACATTTTCGCACAGATTTCTTTATCCCTATCTAATAAACGACTAAGTGAGTCACTCATTTTCAGAACATACTAGAAAAATCCGGTTCACGAAAAGAATCTCTACGGACTACCAAGTGACTCTAAGTAGTTCAAATTCATACTGAAGTTAAACATATCAGATTTTGACTTGTATTCCCTTTAAAAGAGAAGTTAACCGATGGGAAGTTACACCCCAGTCTCATTACTTCATTTACACACCTTGTATTGTTAAAAGCTCTATTTATAAAAGTATATTTCCAAAGACTCTGTTTTACTTTAACAATATGTGAATGTTTTTCATTTTTTTGTTTGAATTTCCATATTATTCTTCGATATTTTTCATTGTTTTTATTTATACTTTTTATTTACAGTTTCTGACATCTATTAAATCTATCTTTCCTTCGTTTATCGATGGGGCCTCTGTAAAGGTCTAATTCTTGTATCCTCTGTCTTCGAAGCCGTTCGATATGTCCTAGTAATATTATTCTTTGTACCTTTATGTGGGTGCTAAAGTTAAATTTGTTATAAAGCATTTCCACTAGTTTATTTTTTTCATTCTTTCAATTTTTTTTAAACTTGTTAGCTTAACAACAGAATTTGAACTCTCTAGAATCTCTTAGTGGTCGGTAACAATTATTTAGGTGAACTGGATGTTTCTAATGCGTTCTGAAAATGTGTGACAACAATTTCGCACGATAATACAACAGTATGAAGAAAACTTTTGTAAAACTTCAACAGGCCTATAGAAATATTGTTGTCAAGGGTCCAATGTTTCAATTGATTTAGGGCATTATTTCTTAACGTTTTTTAGGGTCCCGACCTGCTAAATAACCAAAAAGTTTAGTAAAAAACGTTACGATCCCCTCACCACAATATGTTAATTTGACGTATATCAAAGTTTTACATCGGCCGGTCAACATGACGATTCGTTCTTTTTTCAATATCAATAAATATCAATAATTTTCAATAATTTATGAAGAATCGTTTTTATTTTTAAACAGCTTATACATACCTACGAGCGTATTCACACGTTTATGAATCGTGAAAAAAACGAATCATCTATTTGTCTTTGTATTAAATAACGATTCATCAATGACGGATGTATGTGTGAATGGGCCGTTACAATTATACCAAAATACCGCTCATAGCCACAAATCCCGAACTACAAGACTTGTGTAACCCCTTGTTCTTATATTATTTTTACCAGTTTGAATCTGTGCCCTGCATTTACATGCACTTTTAAAATACTTCTCCCGCATACCTAATGCCACCCGCCCGGGCATGCGGTATGTTTGGCAGGTTTGTACAAGCTATGCGCTTTGGTAATAAAAACAAACAGAGTTTCATTGTTAATTACGTTTTTACGAAAACAAGTACTAGATTTCTTCTCTCGCCCACCTCTGGTGAAACAGTAAAGAAAAAGACCAGATTGTACAATGAAACATATTTAAAATATGGATTCATTGCCTTGGATGACCAACCGCAATGTGTTGTTTGTTATTAAGTTTTGTCCGCAGAAAGCATGAATCATTCAAGATTAGCCGGGCATCTGGAAAAAAACACCGGTCTTTACAAAGAAAAACATTAGAATTTTTTGAACGTAAATCACTCACATTGAAAAATCAATAAATTGATATCAACCAGTCAAGCCGTCAGTACTTCAAACATCCTATTTAGTAGCATTAAGAGTGACCAGGGAGTTTAAGACCTGCACGATTGCGGAAAAGCTCATTTTATCCGCTGCCATTGATATGGGTAATATGATGATAAGTCCGGAAGAAGTAGCAAAGTAGAAAACTATGCCACTTTTAATTGACACAATATCGAGACGTATTAATGAAATGGTCAATGATGTTCACGATCAAATAATTGTAAAGGTTAAATCAAGTGAAGTTTTTCAAACAGACGTGTCGAACTTTTTTGTGTTTTATCGGATACGAATGCGAGGGGTTAATTAAAGAAAATATGGTATTTTGCAAATTAATCCCTGGTCGTGCTACTGATGAATGACTCTAAAGTTTTTATTAATACGAATAACGAAAACTTGGCCTTTAATAAATACATTGCGGTATGTACTGATGGCGCGAAAACGATAACGGGGAAGTTATCATTTCAGGGAAAGTTATCAACAGTGGTATCATAGTAAAATTAAAAAACATTATGCCTCATATGGAATGGACGCACTATTTCCTTCACAGAAATGCGTTTGCTACAAAAAAGATGCCAGATAATTATCAAAATGTTCTATCAGAAGCCGTAAAAATCAGTAATTTTATAAAAAGCCGACCTTTGCAGACTAGATTGTTTTCCACAATGTGCGTAGAAATGTGTGCCAAATACGACGAAGTCAGATGGTTGTCGCGAGGAAAAGTTCTAACGGGACTATTTGAATTGCGAGATGAATCGAAAACCTTTTTTTACAGATAAAAATTGCTCATTTTCAGAGTTTTTACAAGATGGAGCAACTCTATTCCTGTTGGCTTAATTGAATGATATATTTTCACATTTGAATGACTTGAATACGAGTTTACAAGGCCATAACAAAAATATTTAACTAATGATAGATAAAGTCAATGCCTTCATCAAGAAGCTTGGTATTTGAATCATAAGCTTTGAAAAACGCAACTTCGATGCATTCACTTTAACTTCAGATTATGTTACCAAAAATATGGATTTAGAAAACTCTGTTATTGATCACGTGTTGTAGAGCATGAAAACGCACGCGAATCACGCATCTTTACGCGAATTAAAAGTTTAGTAACTGGAGTATTTTCCAGATGGTAACGAAGACTTGTCGAAAAGGTGGGTTCTCAATCTGTTTGATGAAAATGTTGTTACAGCTGCTGAATTGACACACCTATAGAGATTCACAACAAACTTATTGAAATGTCGCCGACAAAACTCTACAACTAAAATTTTTAACTCAAGATTTAAATGAGTTTTGGCTTGCATGACGATGTGAATAGGGAAGCCTGTCACGAAAGCTTTGAAAACATAAACGCTAGTTCTTACTTATGCGAAAAAAGCTTATGTTGGATTAAGTCTATGGTGGTTTTAAAAACTAAATATAGAAATCGTCTATTATCGCTGGAAAATAATTTGCTTATGTGTGTTTGCAATGGTGATCTAGGTATAGAAAAGCTTTGTGAAAAAGTGAAAATCAAAATCAACCGTCGCATTAAATTATTATTTCAAGCAATTTTGACTGTTACTTTATTTAAATTTATTTTATAATGCTGTTATTACCTGGTAATATTTAATTTTATAACACTTGTTTTAAAATTAAAAATACTTTAATTAATTGATGTTTCGTATGCGAGTCTTATTTTTTGAACACATTCCGACCCTTCATATTCCTGAACCCTCATGCTTAGAAACGATAGTTTAAGGCATTCTAGCAAGGTCAAGACTCGATTGCAGATAAACCTCGCAGTGATAGGCCTTCAATTGCAAGAAGTATTGTAAATATACACATAATCTGAGATCTTATGCGTACAGATCATCTGTTGATGGTTAGAATGATTGAGAAAAGTTGAATTTGGTTCACACAAGCGTTCAACAAATTTTGACTGAATGAATTGGGGTTGAATAAAACCACCCAGAGGTCTGGATCAACGTTATCAAGTTTCACAAGTTTTACATAAACTGGAGAGTATACAAAAAAAGGAGCATCATACACTGTCATGCAAATGAAAAACAACTTTTGATAGCATCGCTGACTTGGGTTGGGACATTTTATCGCACCTGTTGTATTATCCAGATTTCGATCCTCTGATTATAGCGTTCCCTCAAATATATTTAAAGCCAGCAAAATGACGTAAATGCATTAGAAGCTTCCAAGATTAAGCATATACCTGCTATTTTGTAAGTAAATAAAGAAAATCAATGAAAAATACTTACAAATTTGAAGTTAATAAAAAAAATCTTATAAATTTTAATATGATGATATTTTTTCATATTCAATTAACACTCTAATTTTTATACTAAAAAAGGTTCAGTTCTATTTCTTATAACTCGGCGATATTGCGGAGAAAGTCATGATAGTTTGAAAGTTATTTGCAAAAAAAGTTAAACATACTAAAAGTCGTTATAAATAAAAGCTATGATGTTGTAAATCATGTAGGCCATGAAATACAACATAGTGAATTCCAATAAATTCATTTAATGATGGTATTGCGTAAGACGTATGGTATTTCAAATAGATTGGAACATGTTATAGTAGATTTATTGAAAAAAGTACAACGGCTCATTTTAAATTAATCTTTTAGTTCGGATATTCAATTAATATATTTGTTTGACATTTATCAATATTTTGCATTTTGTTTTAATAATCCTCCAGAATAATTTTATAATTTACCAATTAAAACCATATGTGTAGAGTGAAATGTAAAGTGATTACGAACGCAGATATAGCAAGCCCCCAATATATATTCTGTTAAATAAATATGAAAAACTTTTCGATAAAACACAAAATATAGGTTTAATAATATAGATTTGTTGTTTTTTTCTTCCTGTGCTGCTACAGCCCATTGCCGGGGGTGATAGAATATGTCAGTTTAAACTAGGTAGCCATTTGCTGCAGATGATGCATTGTCTTGAAGCAAAATAACTTCCTGTCTTCCTTCGCCAGTATAAGTACTCTCCAGAGCATCACGAACACGAAACATTACGAACGCGAACACGTACGTGTTGATATCGGTCGGCAGTTTGACCAGATTGGAGCAAGTTATAAAGCACGACGCCCAGATCCAACCATATACGAGGATTGCTATTTGTGTATCCTGGCAACAATGGGATTGCTAGGCGCCATCTGACATATATATCGTAAATGTTGATATTGCTGACTTTGTATATGTATTTAGAATGTTTTGTTATATTGACGGTATTTCTGTTGTTTAGTGACTTGAAAATTTCATCTCAGTCAAATGATGGAATTTACTCGTGAGCATTTTCGTGGGATGATTTACTACGACTTTCGCCGTGGATTATTTTGACGATAAAAACATCATCTAAAACCACTGTATATCACTAGTTTAGATAATTCAATCGTGGCCGTTGGTGGTTCATGGGCAAGTTTAAAAAGGGTCGTCCAAAGTCGGGTGTGGTACAGAAAACATCAAACAGTGGACTGATAAAGCTAGGTCATCATGTGAAACACCGTGAGATTGAGACATCCCTGGGTATTAGTATGACAAGCATACACAATATTTAAATTAACATTTAGCCGTGAAAAAGATTTGTGCGCTTTGGATTCTGCATAATTTGACAATCCTTCAAAACGGCTTGGTGTAAAGAAATGCTCAAAAAATACAATCGTGGTTCGTCAAAAGCTGTGTATAATATCTAAACAGGTGACGAATCTGGGATCTATGCATATGAGCCCGAAAGTAAACAGCAGTCGACTGTACGGGTCATTCAAAATGAGCCAAACCCAACAAAAGTTTTTGATTGATTTGTCCGTTACTTTGTGATAGTTCATTTTTTAAAAAGGAATAAAACAATTTTTTATTTTGTTATCTATCACTTTTATTTTTAAACAAAATTTGTGTGACTATAGTTTCGTAAAACGATTTTACATTCTCAAACACTACTTTAAAACTCCTAAAAACAAAAAATTACCTAAGAACAAAAATTGTTCGTGCAAGCAGCACTTTGAAGCAAATGGTCGCGTTTTTTTGGAATAAATGGTCATGTGGCTACACTGCCACTAGAAAATCGTAGAACGGTCAATTCTAAATCGTACACAACCATTTGTTTGCCAGAAGTCTTTGAAGAAATAAAAAAAAATCAGCGATGCTTCAGGATCATTATTCATCATGACAACGCGAACTCTCACACATCGAACCAAACAACTCAACATTTGACCGGTCAAAACATCGAATTGATGGGTTATCTGCCGTATAAATTCGATTTGGCACCCAATGAGTTCTTTTTGTTTTAGTTCATGAAGAATAAACTACGTGGTCAACGATTTTCGACGCTAGAGAAGCGGTTGGTGCGTTCAAAATGCATGTTTTGTAGATACCTCAATCGGAAAACATGGCGGAGAATATTTTGAAAAACAATAAAACTATTTTCAATGATAAATATTTGTTTTAATTCATTATTCTGGATACATAAATAGCAACCTTCGTACACAGTAATACCTTTTTGGGGTGAATCTGGGAAGGTTTTGTGGTTTAAGTTGATGGCTCACGCTTTTGGATTATCATCGAGGTCCACTTTTCGCCTCAGGTCTCAACCTTATACTAGGAGTACTTTTCCTTGAATCTAGATATGACACAACAACATTAAACCGTCTACTGGTATAGTTCATAGGGATTCATATAGGGTTCATATTTTCGTTTAAAATTTTACATAGCTTGACTATACGTTTAGAAACGCCTTATGGGGTTACTCCGGGAGCTCTAGGCGTGTACGACAATGGTTTTCTTCCTGTGATCTTTTTCAATTCTTCATCTTCCCATTTTTGGCAGTTCCGAGCGTTCTAATGGTTCGGAATTGCCATAGCTACTTCCTTTAAGTGCTGTACGCAAAAACATTATCTCCCAAAGCCGCTCAAATCATGTAATAAACTTGCGCAGCATATTTTTTAAATTGAAAATGAAAGTGTCTTAAAAGTTGCTTTTTGAATGACATCGCATTTACTAAAATAATTACTGAAAATGAAAAATATGCCACGTTGTGGATTCACTGAGTCCAAATTGTTGTGAACGTCGATTAATGGAAATGTTTGGGCCTTCAGCAACACTTTCATGTACCTAATTAATATGTTCTTGTAAACGACCACTTATATATTGTTGACTATATATTGCTCTTCTTTTATCTCCCAGCGAACCAGTTTATTGACATTTTTGAACAATTCGATTGATAGCACTTTCACGTAATTTTCTAAAAACATTTTTCACTGAAAGTCCATTTTCATAAGACATTTCAATAATTTTAACGCGTTGTTATATTGTGTACGACTCCATTTTTATAAATATCATGCATGTTCTGAAGGCATAGGCAAATTCATAAAGCCATCTGTGTTTTATTCAAGAACCAAAGAAGTTGCTCGATTTGAAAGACCCTTTATAAACTGTAAACGAAATAAGTTAAGTTTTAGTTTTAATTATCTCCTAATAATGCTAACTTGGTTAGCGAGACGCGTAAAAAACTCGCGTAAAAATGTTTGTAAAAAAGTTTTGAAACACAACCAGTTAGTTATTTATTTAAATAGTATGAGGTTAGTTTTGGGGCATTTAGATTCACTGGACCTACAGCTTAACGTGGGTTCCGAACCACGGTCATCAGCTACCGAAAACCCCAGTCAGCACCCCCCTCAGGCTATCAACCCTTGGTTTTGTGCTTAATCGAAAGTATCTCGAGAAGCCTACCGACTGGCGAGTGACCAACGTAGAAAACCTCTCAGAAGGCATCCGGCCTTACCCAGCCTCGAACTGGCGTGACTGAGGGGTGATTCCTTGTCAGATTTTACACTCTTACCTAGAAACATTCACAAGAATTTTAGAAAAACTTTTTTTGCCTGGTACGGAATTCGAACCCGCTCCACATTAACTGCCGTAATGTAAGGCTGACGCCTTGGACACCACAGCTAATGTGGCTCCACTGTTTAAATTCCTTGGCACTATTTCGATATCTTGAAAATATCGAATAGTGGTAAAGTGGGTTACTATTAATTCCCCTGAATGATTCCTGGTGCTTGCTATAGGACATGATGGTCTTAAAATGTCATCATTGAGAGACTGTGGACGACGTGAACTTCTCCTGTCTTTAAGATAGGCCCCTGCAACCTATCCCCGAACTTTTTGAATCGGAGCAGAGCGGTGTTGTCTGATACGGCACCTTTTCTCTCTATTTCACAAATCTCAATTAATTTAATTAATTGAGTTTGTGAATTTAATAATAATTTGATAATTGAATTTGTTAATTTCTAGGCTTATTTCACTCATTTTAGCATTTTAGCAAAAAAGAATGTTTATTTGTCGGAGCAAAAAGTTGAAATTGGATTAAAATCCTGGGGAGCCCTAAGGCGAGCCACATCGCTTCGAGTTTCTGTTCTAGATAACTAAAGTTAAGCGACGCTGATCATGTTCGATATTTGGATAGGTTTTAAATAGTCAATCCATCCAAGAAACTTTTCGATACTTAGCGGTAAAAGGGATATGGGATTAACATTGTTGTAGGCTTTCATGACTTGTAGAACAAAAAAAATCGTGGGAATGAAGTATAATCCTTAATTTATAAACCAAAAAACGCAAATACTTTTGTTATAACCTAGTATTTTATATAAAAATAAATACTGTAACATTGAAATGAATAAAACGTTTTCAATGTCATGACAAATGGAAACTTTTCGAAATGCTACTGTAAACCATTGTGTACACACATAAATTTAATGATTGCTATAAATTTTATTTATAAACTGTCCACATCGTTTTAAGAACTCTTATTTATTACATAGTATCGTATTTCGACGAGCAACATTATTACTATTTTATAAATGTTATTTTCTCTGTTAATCATTGTTGATGGCTTTTTGTCGCCAATAACTATTTTTAATTGATTTATTAACGGTTAAAACGCCCAAGTATACAGCATAAAAATAATTCTTAAATGATGAATGCCAATTTCTTATTAACAAGTTTAGTTAAATGCATTTACACACCGCGTATCTTAAAATATCGAATTGTTGAATAAACATGCCCATGAAAAAAAAACGAAGATATAATTTTCTCAGATCTTTAAAGACATATTAATATTATGGACAAAATATGTACCAGTTTATATCTTCGTCCTAGTAATATGATATTGTATGATATTCATTAATTATCAATTGATTTATATAAAAAAAATAAAATTGGCACAATAATAACTACAAGTGATAATCCAATAATTTTAATTTTATCTTAAAGAACAACAAATGTTATTATGTTTTAAAATAAGGTCGTTAAATATCCCCCTTTGATTTGGTTTAATGGGTGTATAAGAGTTACCTCATCATCCTCAGAAAGTCATTATTTGGTCCGGTTTTTGGGCTGAATGAGTGATATGTTGTTAGGTTTTTGAAGACAATGTTGGAAATCGTGTTACTGTAGATAATGAATGCTGTAGGAATGTGTTAACAGAATATCTTTGGCTTGCACCGATAAGTGTGGATACAAGTAATGTTTTTTTTTAACCTGACGGTTTGTCACACCACATCTCACTAGACAACCGATTTATTGCAAGAAAAAAATTCTGGACGCGTTATTCGCGAGATTATTGTTAAATCTCTTATTTATATAAATAAACCCCGAACAATTCTTGACATTAAACGAAATATTCAGGCCGCCATTGAAAATATACCACGCGATATGTGTGAAAGAGTAATCAAAAATTAAGTCTCCTGTATGCATTTCACCAGACGAAGCTGTAGGAGATATTTAAACGACATTATTTTCAAAATATAATGTCATTATATGCTCGTCAAAATAAAATAAAAATTAATTATTATTGTTTGTATTCCGGTATTGTTCTATGCTCTGTAGTATAGATCTACCCTTTGTACTTTTTCCGAATGGATTCCATAGCAGAACTGCATAGGCAGGAATGTTCTTATAACATGTTCTAACACTATGTAGTCTATTATTTTGATTCCTTTAAATTTTTTTTTGGCCAGTTATAATCCTATGCCTGTAGCCATAATCATATGGTTTTGGTTCTTTCGGGCCACCATATGATCAGTATATTTCTAAGACATCTATTTACGAATGTTTGAAGTTTTCTTTTGATTGATGTAGTGATGATTCATGTGTGCCATAAAATAGCATTGATTTCACTGTGAAATTATATAGTTCCTTTTTGATAGATATATACAGGGTCTCTATTATGTATGTAAACAGTCAAATATCTCGAGAACACTTTGAGATTTCTTAATGAAATTTTGTACACAAACATCAGGAAATGTTTGCCATTTTTTGGGTATTTTTTTCATGTCGCATATTTGAAATCCAATGCTAACTTGATTTTTTTTTATTGGTAGTGCTTGAATTTGGCATTGTTGGAAAAAGCATTTTTTCTGAATTTAACGAGGTAAATATTAAATGGTCTTTTTTAAATAGATTTAAAAACATGACTAAAAGGTGTTTCGGTCTCTTTTGTCAATATCATATTAAAAAAAAAATATATCAAAATTAAATATTTTTTTATTTAAGAACTATTTATAAAAGGTGTTGACCATTAACTTCCTGGCAGTAATGGATACGTCGAACGAAGCCTTGAATTGCGTTTTCCCACAAGATAAGAGGTATATCGGCAATTTCTTGTCAAACTCGTAATTGAAGATCTTCGAGATTTTCTGCCCTATTAACGTAAATCCGACTTTTTAAATAGCACCGCAACAAAAATGGGGTGGTAGCAAGTCTGGTGACCTTCATTGAACGCCCCTTTTCATAAAATATTTTAACAATTTGAACGCGTTATTGTATTGTTTACGACTCCATTTTTATAAGTGAACTTATGAAATTAAACTAGACCTAGGGAAATTCACATCGCCATCTGTATTTTATTCCAGAATTAAAAACACCGCTCAAATTTCACTGTGAAATTGTATAGTTTCTTTTTGGTAGATGATGATGGCTGATGACGGCTGTGAGGCCAGAAACCGGTCCTGGGAGGTACTTGTCTCGGCATGGTGACGGCGACTGATTTGAGACGAGCAGAGGTACGTGGTGGTACGGATGAAAAATTTCTGTTTTTCAAAAAAAAAAAATATTTATATATATATATATATATATATATATATATATATATATATATATATATATATATATATATATATATATATATATATATACGGCCACTATTATGTATAGAAATGGTCAAATATCTCGAGAATGCTTTGAGATTTCTTATTGAAATTTTTTACACAAAAATCAGGAAATGTTGATATTTTTAGGATGTATTTTTTTTGTCGCCTATTTGAAATCCAAGGCTAACTTGATTTTTTTTATTGATAACAATACTTGAATTTGGCATTGTTGGAAAGAACATTTTTTTTCTGAATTTAACGAGGTACATGTATAGTTTTTTTTCAAAACAGTTTAAAAAAAGTAGCTAAAAGGTATTTCAGTCTCTTTGTCAATATCATATTATGAAAAAACAATATGAAAATTATATATTTTTTTTAAGAACTATTTATAAAAGGTGTTCACCTTTAACTTCCTGGCAGTAATGGATACGTCGAACGAAGCTTTGAATTGCGTTTTCCCACAATATAAGCGATATATCGGCAATTTCTTGTCAAATTCGCAATTTAAGATATTCGAGATTTTCTGTCCTTTTAACGTAAATCCGACTTTTTAAACAGCCGACAAAAAAAAAATCGGTTCGGTGATTCTTTCTCTTCTGGATCTTCCTCACCTCCAAAACTTCATTTTTGATACGATAAGAGTATTTTTGGTCTCTGATTTTTAGTTGCCATACTTGACCGACAACCAAGTAATAGTAGCATATGACTACGAAGATATGTAATACATGATAAGTAATTATGGAGAAAGAGATGGGGGAGCTTTAGCAATGGTTTTCCATTACCTCCAGTTCCTTATTGAGGAAGTGCCAGCACTTTTAGATGACCTTTAATTATTGGAAGAAGCCTGAGGTTTCAAATAGATGAAGCACAAGGACATTTAGGAAATGCCGTCCAGAATTTTAAGAACTACAATTATCCATGATGGATTGGTCTCGGTGGTCCTGTTGAATGACCATTTATGGGGGTACATATACACTAGCAAGAAATTATTGGAGCGCATTGAGCAGGCAGCCCAACAATTACGAGAAAACAAGCGTGAAATAGTAACTGTTACTTCATAAATCGGCATACGAGCAGCAGGTTTGAATTCAGCAAAGAAGACGGCATTTTGAAAATATATTTCATAAAATAAGATAAGATTTTATTCGGTTTATCTGACTATTTAGTTAGATCTGACTATTTACTGTTTAATGTTTCATAGGCCTGTTACTTCGGAACGAATAAAGATCGACGTACCACTTTTTTGTTTTTTAATTATGCTTCCAAAATATAAATATAATGATATGGAATACCCTGTATAAATATATTGCCAACATTATGCTAGATATGTTTCTATTAATTTAGAGAAAAATAAATATAAAAATACAAATTAATTTAATTTAGAGAAAAATAAATATAAAATACAAATTATTACAATTAACTTATTTAGCTATAATAAAATGTATGCTTATATAATACTGCCTCATTGTAATGGTTTATAAATATACCTACTCTTAGAAATCCAACTACGACAATCAAATTTATTTTCGTAGGAAATTCCATCTCTCTATATCTTAAATATTGCCAGACAAACTCTGTTTGAACAAGAACCAGTTCGTAAGTCAAACGAAAAGTCAATGTAAATATAGTGAAACATTTCAGATGGTGTGTTGTCTGTATTCGTGCGTATGTGTATGTGTGCTCTACCTCTCAGATTAACTGTATTTCCCAGTTTATGTACCTCTTCTTCGAGCAAATAGTAATAAACTATTAGGGAATTTATCTGAGAGGAAAATTAAGATTGTGATAATATTTAGTTTATTTTTGACTGCAATATTTTAATTTATTCTTTAATGGTTTGACCACTGATGTGCTGTGACAACTATTACTTAATTTGTAAATGAAACTATATTTCTGGTAATTTTTGGTATTTTTTTTTCATATTTCTCTAAAGTTATATTTGTGTTAAAGAAACACGGTTATTTCTTGGAAAGGTGGAAAATAAAACTATGGGCTGACGTGTTCTATATGTTATTAAACATAGGGTGACATTTTTAGTACGTCCGAACTTTAAATTAAAATAAAGCAACAATCAAATTACATGCCTCAAAGCTATTTATTTTATGTGAAATAACATTCAGTGGCATTAATGCTTGAAAACAATTTCGGACAAATGTCCGCCGTGGCTACTTCTGACAAAGCGCATTTCGTCAATCTAATTTCCGACCACATTTTCAAGCAATTGGCGTCTTATGTCTGCAATTGTTCAAGTTATATTGATTTTCAAGGCATTAATAACAGCCAAAAATTTAACAGAAACCCCAAATAAAATAATCTAAAGGCGTTAAATCATATGACCTTGGTGGCCCATTAACAGGCCCGTTCCTCGAACTAATTTTCTCAACGAATTGTTCCCTCAATAACTCGATTGTTGCGTTGGCTATATGATATGTGGAGACGTCATGTTAGAGCCACATCTCCTCCAGATTAATATTATTAAAATTCGGAATTAAATAATCATTGATCATCGCTCTGTCACGATCCCCATTAACAAAAACGTGCTTGATTTTTAAAGGAATAAGGACCAATGATGCCGCTGGCGTACAATCCGCACCATACGGTGAAATTTTCTGGATATAACGGAACATTGTTGGATCATTTGAGGATTATTTTCACTCCAGATGCGGCAATTTTGTATATTAACGTAACCATTTAGCCAAAAATAAGTTTCACCGCTGAACGAAATTTTGCGATTAAATTCTGGGTTAAGTTGTAATTGATTTTGAGCCCGTTCATCGAACGTACGCCGCAAAGCCTTGCGGCTTGAGTTCTTAGACAAGCTGGATCTTGTAAGGTACCAGACCAAGATGTTTACGAAAAATTTTCCACGAAGGCGAATTACAAAGCTCAACTTCCTGCGAACGGCGACTAATTGGTAAATTGGGACCTTTATTAATACTGCTAGCAACAGCGGAGATATTTTCTTCGGAACATACAGTTTTTGTTTTGTTTTTGCTTTAAATATCGAGCAGCGTACAATGCGTTTCGAATTTGTCGATAATTCTGCGAAAAGATCGCTCGGTTGGGCGATTATATGCACCATAAAATTCACGAAGTGCTCTATAAGTTTGTTGAACAGACAACAGATTTTGACAATAAATTTCGACAATTTGCAAATATTGCTCTGATGTTAAATGTTCCATGACTATTTGCCAAACTATACTGAATAATTTTAAAAGTAGAGCCGCGTAAACTTACAGCTTGTTTGACAGCGACCCCTATTGGTAGTTCGAACACACTAAAACATATCATTATTGCTTTGATATATACAGGACGATCTATATCGTCATGTCCAACTTTTGAGGGCCTAGAATAGACCAAATTCCAAAAAATAGAAAAGACCAAAAAATAAAAAGATGTAAGTCGTATAAAAAAGTGTGGTAAGTCGATCTTTATTCGTTGCGAAGTCAAATGCCTATGGAATTATAGATAGTAAATAATAAGATTTAAATTTGTAAACTAAATAAAAACTTTATTTTATATCACAAATGTTTTATTTTAAAAATCTAGGTGGGCAAACTATCAATTTCAATTTCAACTAAGTTAAGTAAGTCTTATTGAGCAATCAGATGGCGATCAAATAAAGAATATAAATTTACACCTGAAAGAAAAAAAAACTTAAATAGTAACTTTTTAAGCGACGGTAGTTATGGTAGTGAAGAAACGAGCGAAGAAAGAAGCGAGCGTTTTTAATAGTTTGCGAGGGCAAGGAAATTTATTGACATTATTGATGGCATTCACAAGAAGTTAGAGCTAGGTCAATCAATAAGTATTTACGACCATTTTTTGCATTAAACCTGTCATTCTACTCGGCTATTTCTCATATTCGCATGAATTGACTCCCCGCGGTTTTTAATCATGGCCAACATTGAAACTGTTGATTAAAGGAAAGCGTTTCGGTGCAATTTCAAATACAGTTGAACCGCTGAAAAATTACCCCGGCATCATCAATTGACGCCATCAATTGCCTGTATCATAGACATTGTATCAATATGTTCTTTTTTGTTAAGGAACGAGAGAGAAAGATATAAAAAAATCAATAAGTATGTCTTCGTGTATGAGATAACGTTACAGCGGGGTAGAAAGAGAAAGTAACAAATAAATAAATTGTTTCTTCATTAAAAAATAAAAGTTCCTCCATTGGGTTCAGCGGTCCTGTTTTGGTTGTCATTTGAGTTATTTTGTTCTTGTGTTTTAGTGAAATTTTATACTCTAAAGTCTAGTTTTATTGTAAAATAAGTTCTTATAACTTCTTAAAAACCTACCCCTGTTTATTATTTTGTTGTCGGTAAGTATTTGTAAAGATTCATATTATTCATATTTATAGATAAGTATTATTTCCTTCAATAATTCTAACCTAACTAAAGACATTTTATTACAAATGTTTAATAAAAGCAGAATTTATATTGGCTAACGCTAAAAACATACATTTTTCATTTCTGCAATATCTAATATGGGCAATATGTTCTTTATATCTTGTCAATATGGATCTTCTTGTTGGCAAAATGTTGGGTTGCCCAACATGCAATCGAACACAACCACAGTTTAGATATTAGTAATTTAAGACTAATTAAAAGTGTTAATAATAATATGGCTTTGGATCCATATGAAAGCATTCAAATAGAAAAATGTAAGAAAATCATGAACCGAGATAAAGGACCTATCCCGTTCAGTCAACTTTTTCAATTATTAATATATGGCTTGGTAAACTTCACGGTTCATGATTTTTACACGCTTCGTTAGGTAGAATTTTTCATATAAATAGAACATAGTTTATTTTAGAATTAGATTAAATCATCTCCTGATGATGCTAACGTGGTTAGCGAAACGTGCGTCGAGCAGTTTAAAAAAACTGATTTAAGGAAAATAACTTTTGTAAATTTAACCAATGATTCTTCACATCATTTAAAAAAAAGTTCTTACAACATTAGGGGTCAAAACTAGTATTTTCACGAGAAAACATTGCAACGTTATTAAATCGCCAACCAAAACATTATGATAAGAATTATCATTTTAAGTAATACACATATTTACTTAAAAAGCATTTGCCAAATAATAATTAGTTATTATTATTATACGAATAAACTATAAATAACCCAATGAATACTGTTTAAATATATTTTTTTAATTAAGAATCAGCCATATATCAGCTAAAAAGTAAAAGTAGCAACTTGACTAATTGAGATGATCCGTACGACAAAAGGAGTTGGCGACAAAAATTGTTTGAGTGGGTGTTAGTACAAAACTGTACGTGAATATCACTTATGCTTCTTATATACGGGGAAGCTGTTGCCAATCTGATTAGAAATATATCAGGACTTTTTCAAAATGTTCGGAAAGATAGGTTAGAATAATGTCAGGTGACGATCGTCAAGGTGAACTGTCGCTTTAACTTCATCATACATCGATGCCAGTAAGTCCTGCTTGCCTGCTTTCTCTGCTTGCCTCATCTGCCTGCCAATCAATCCTGCCTACCTCTTAATATTCTTTTAGCTATTATCTTCACTTTATTGTGTTGTAATAGATTAGAAAACCTAAAGAAGAAAAAATATTTTCCTACTGTACTTACATTGTAGATACTGTAATTAATCAATTTTTAAAAATGTTATGTCATATATTGACTAAGATTCGATCTAATTTCTTTGGCCTTAAAACGATTAAATATTAATTGCCATTGACTGAACCGAATAACCAACAAACTAGTTGCGGTAACAATGTGCATGCATTTAATTGCATAAATGACGTTGGAACTATTATTTCGTCCAGGGCATTTTTCAATTAGGATAATGCTTAAAAATATGAAACATTGTAATTTTCTTATGTTGCAGTAAACCTTTTACCTACATTTTTAAACTTAAATTTAATTAATGAATTATTGAATCAATGTTCTCATTTATGTAATGGTTTGGATAGGGTAATAAGCGTATTCAATATATAAAGGATTGCCCAATAGGAGTGTCAGAGCTTTAACATAAGATTAAATGATAACTACAAGTAATAATATGATAATTTGTATTTTATCCTGAAGAACAAATAATGGCATTATGTTTTGAATATATTGACGTTCAAATGTCCCCCTGAAATTCGTCTGGTGGAACCCATTCTCTAGCCCCAATTTTCGTTTACTCTTTCACACATATCGCGCGATATATTTTCAATCGCGGCTTGAATATTTCGTTTATTGTCAACAATTGTTCAAGATTTATTTCTCTAAAGCAGAAAGTTAACTCCACAAAAATTATCCAAGGGCGTGAGGTCGCCTGACCTTGGTGGCCATTTGACATTATCATTTCGCGAAATAACGCGTTCAAGAAATTTTTCTTGTAATAAATCGATTGTCTGGCGAGATGTGTAAGTCTTGTTGAAAGAAAACGTTTTTTATATCCACATTAACGAGTTCAGGCCAAGGATATTCTGTTAACATATTCCTACAGCTTTCACGATTTTCATCATTATCAACTGAGATCAAAGATATTCTGTTGTCATAGTCCTATAGCGATCACCATCAACAGTAACACGATTTCCATCATTATTAGTTCAGGCTAAAGGTATTCTGTTCGCATATTCCTATACGAGGTGTGGCTATTAAATAACGAGACTGACGCTGCTACAGCAGAACGCATGCACCACTTCTCTTTCGAACGCAGTGCCTCTCGCTTCTGTAAACAAACCCGTATAACCGTAGCCTTCGTTCGCATTAGAGGTGTTTTTTTGTTTCGCAGGAAAAATGTTAAGTGTAACAATAGAACGACGATTGTTGTAAAAGTTCCAAAAACTTGGAAAAACCGCTATTGAAACTTATAATTTATTGAGAGAAGTGTATGGCAATACATGTTTATCGCGTGCAAGTATTTTTGAATGGTTTAAGCGTTTTCCAGATGGCTGAGAAGACGTTGAAGTTGATCTGCGCCTGGGTCGCCCTTCCATGTCAAAAACGGATGACAATATCGAAAAACTCGGTAATCTAGTTCGATCTGACCGTCGGTTAAGTATTCGTGCGATTGCTGAAACTGTAGGAATTGATAAAGAATGAATACGGCAAATTTTACATAACAATTTGAACCTACAAAATGATGCCTAAAATTCTCACGTTTGAATAACAAGAAGCTCGCAATAATGTTTGTACTGACACTTTGAATGCCATTGAAAATAAACCCAAACTTATTGGAAAGGATAATAACATGTGACAAATCTAGGTTTTTTACTTATGATCCTGAAACGAAGCGCCAATCCATGCATTGGAAGAGCCCAATTTACCGAGAGCCAAAGAGCAAATTTACCGAGAGCCAAAAAAGCTCGAATGAGCAAATCAAAATTCAAAGCAATGATGATTGTTTTTTTTCGATATTCATGGGATTTTGTACCTTCACTGGGCCCCTGAAGGTCAAACTATTAATCAACATTACTACCTTCACGTTCTTGCTGAACTCCGTGAAAGAACAAGGGAAAACGACCCGAATTGTGGAAGGACAAGTTATGGGTTCTCCACCAAGATAATCCACGGCTCATTCGGCATTATTTGTCAAGAGGTTTCTATCCAAGTAAAACATCCCAGTGTTAGACCATCCCCCTTATTCGCCGGATCTTGTGTTGTACGACTTCTATTTGTTTCCTAATGCAAAATCTGCATTAAAACGAACACGATTTGAGTCCCTTAAAGTTGTGAAAATGAAAGTGGCACGCGTTCGGAAGGAGCTGACAAAATAAGACTTCCAGTACTGTTTCGAACAATGGAAGATTCGCATGGATAGGGATAGTGAAGGGGTGGTTAATAATAAGTAAATATTTATGAAATCAAATAAAATGTTTTACAGCGTCGGTATCGTTATTTAATAGTCACACCTCGCATACTTTCACCGTTGATAATAACACGATTTTTATCATCGTATTCAACCAAAATAAGGTTCTATTACTCTTTCGGCTCAAAAACCACATCAAACAGTGACTTTCCGTAACAATGAGGTACACGAACAGTGTCATTCAAAAGTTACCTCCCAACATGATAAAATACAATTTTTATAGCTTTTGTTTGGCCACATTTTTTGAATTCTCATACATGAATATGAAGGTAAGTAAGCAAGGAGTGTGTCAGTTTTTGTATTCAGAATTTGCTATAGAGTGTTAAAATGTTAAGTTTTCCAGATTATAATAAAATATCCTTGTTTTATATGAGTAATATTAAGAGCATAATTAACTATTCAGAAAGTAAATTTCAAGTTTAAAAAAAGCTCAGCACTAAATAAATCTGACTAAGATAGTAAAATCTATATGACAGGTCAGGAACACATTACTACAAAAGATTTCATTTCTTTGATATGAAACAATATCCTAAATGAATTATGGTTTATGCTATAAATTTGAATGTTGAGGTCGCGTAAATCAGCACCGAAATTTTTTATATTGTTTAACCGACACCCAAACAAAAATCCACACGGCTAAAAATAGTCGACGATCGACTCCATTTCCTCGTAAAAAATGGAAACATCGGACAGACTGGATAGATTTTTGATGGTGTGATCGGATCTATTCCAGAATTTAAGTGAGGCGCTCTGTTTATAAACATTTTGGTTTTAATACTCGAAATCCGCGACTAGTTAATGAGTTCATTAAAGACAAATTTAGATACGCGGATGTGCACTGAAATATGAATCAATCGAAAAAGTAATTGAAGAATATTCTAAATTATAAAAAAAAATATTAAAGGTATGAGGGAAGAGTGAGCATTCAGATCTCGAAAAACGAATTTCATCTGTTAATTAAACACTACTTTTTGCGTAGAAAAACAATCGCTCAAATCGAAAATGAAAATTGAAAATATGATATACGACTACGATTCAACACCACGTAGAACTTGGAAGGTGACCCTCACTTTTGCAAAAAATAATCTTTTCTGGCTTGGATCGATGAAAATCCTAAAGGGATTCAAGATTTATCTCTTCAGTATCAATTTCAGGTAATTATCCTCATATCTCTCTATATGAGAGACCTTCACGAGGTTCTGGTGGTTCTCGAAGTATCCAAAATCGAGACAAATAGACCGTTTATTTATTCACATAAAATTGTACATTAAATTCGTCCTTCTGCTGGTGCATCGCTTAGAATGGTGTCGAGCTAGATTTAATTGGGATTTGGAATGAAACTCTGTTTACTTTAGTGATGAATCTAGATTTTGTTTATGTGGTTATAATGAACCTAGAAGGATCAGACGTTTTCGGGGTGAGAGGCGAAATTTTATATTAATTATAGTTATTCTGTTATAGAACATTTTGGGTTTCTACAAATAAACGGCATTTTCAACTATACCTACATATTTCAAATGTCAAATCTATATTTTTGGTAGATGTTTCTATTGCCATAGTTTTTGTAATATTTCCATCTTCGGTTTGCACCGAAAAAAATTAGATGCAAGTTGTCGAAATTTCTTATCAAAATCAGTGTCCTTTACGGCAAACTTATAGAGCACTTCGTGCATTTTATGGTGCCCATAATCGCCCAAACACATGCACATATTAGCCCACGTGATGTATTCGCTGAATTATCGACAAATTACGAATGCATTTCAAGTTGCACGATATAAAACAAAAACAAGGCAAAAACCCTGCGTTAGCGAAGAAAATTTCGCCACAGTTGCTGGCAGTGTATATGCGGATTGTATGCAGGTGGCATTATTTGTGCCGTATTTCTTTAAAAAATCAAGTTAGAAAGCACTTATCATTAATGGAGATCATTAGAGAGCGATGATCAATGATTATTTCCTCCTAATTTGAAAGGTATTGGTCTGGAGGAGATGTAGTTCCATCACAGGATGCCAACGCAACAATCGATTTTAGTGAAGGAACAATTCGGTTAAAAAATACTCTTAAGTATAGGGTTAGAGGAGCTAGTTTTACTCATCTCTTTTTCTCTTATGCTTCAGGTAATTACATGATAAAGCCACTACTCGAATATGAATCTCTTAACCCACGAGCTCTACAAATTAAAAACAAAAATGATTAGCTGCTTTTTAAAGAGCAAATCAAAAAGGTTGGTAGACTGCAACATTATTTACAGATTGGTTTGTGAACTGCTTCATACCCAGTGTTAGGCAATATTTGGACTCAGAATCGTTGCCATTCAAAGCTTTATTTCTTATTGATAATACTTCTGGCCATTCTGAATCCCTAAAGTTTGCTGATCCAAACATTCTACCTCCTAATACTACATCACTAATACAACAATTATATCCAGAAATAATAGCAGTGTTTAAAAGATATTTTATCAAGCCAACTTTCAGTTATGTATTGAATAGTATAGAGCAAAATCCTGTTCTCACTGTTACTGAATGTTGAAAAGCTTTTGATATTGCCCATTGCATAACATTTATCAAAGAAGCAGTAGATGACCTGTGTTCATCAACATTGAATTCCTGTTGGAGAAAGATATTGCTAGAAGTTGTGGCCGATACGTTCGCAGTTCCTGACAAAGCCACAGAAATTGAATACAACAAATTCATGGCGATGGTTTCGACGAGTTGCAACCAAGTGACATTGAAGAAGTTATAGCTTCTCGCGACCATTAACTATCAGAATCAGAACAGCATGAAATTCTGGAAAATACCTTGAATGTCGAAGGCAAGATAGGCTATGAGATCTCCGACGAGTCAACGACTGCTAAGATGACTACTATATCCCTAAGGTTAAGTTGTTTACAAAAAAAAATATTTACCGTACAACAGTTGCAAGATTTGGTCCATGGTGAAGACCCTTCCAGGTCCATGAAAGAAGCCTAAAGTTTTCAAATGGTTTGAATGGGTTACTACAACCTTATAAGGAGATCCAAAAGGAGGTCACAAAAAAAAAGTCAACATTTTTTTCGAAAATAAGTTTCACCTTTATAAAATAGCAAAATTAATATGTACCTACATATTTATAATATAGCATTCTAGCATTCTAGCATTCATACACACATACATAACCTAACCCCGAAACGGAACCCCCGCAGTTGACGAGGTATATATATATATATATATATATATATATATATATATATATATATATATATATATATATATATATATATATATATATATATATATATATATATGTATATATATACTATTATTACTTGGGGTATTATTGACGGAGATGGGTTTATACCAATTATTAGATTACTAATTTGAGGATTATCCTTATAAGTAGTTCCCAAATGATTCAGAATCTATCAAGAAAAGTAGGTGAAGAACATGAGGGGCGTATAAACTAGCTCAAATCTAGACGAAGAAGATACGTAATAACTAAAACAATCAAGGTTCTCTATCAAATTCATCTGACAGAAATGCAATAGAGAGACAATTATTAACATTTTTAACATATAGATAACTTCTTTGAAATTTGTTTAATTTAAATAAAAAAAACTTTTTGTTGAAATACCCTATACTTTTCCGACTAGAAAATTAGCGCTGAATCACATTCTGAACTTTGAGCGCTAGATATATTGCGTTGATATTTTTCTTAGATTAGTTTCTATGAGCGTAATTATCCTATAATGTTATATAATCAAAAATTCTTGTTTCTACTATAAATGAAATTCTGCAAATTCCTTTTCCAAGTTTACGGCTTAAGAGGATAAAAACACCACCGCTAATCAGAATGAATGTACGTATATACAGGCACGACTTCAACAAAAAAAAAAAGAAAATGCGACACCAAGTTTGAAAAAAAATCCATCGTTTATTAGCCATTACGCGAATGTAAACACCTGTGTAGTTTGATTCTTATTACGAGAGATTATAGACTACTTAAGCAATTTAACATACATAAGCCATTTTAAGAGCTCCACTTGAAAATGTTGCGATAAATAACAATTTAAAAAATGCCTATAAAATATTTATACAGGTAGTTTAAGGCTAATTAGTGGGAAATGTTGTAAATAATTGGTTTAACTTAAAGGATTCACTAAGCATATGTTCTTTTTTTAACCTTTACACTGATTAATATTTATGAGCCTGAGTTAGAACAAAAAAAACATGATAGCATAAATATAATTTATGATATCTATTGAGTTGAATATAAAATGTTTTTAAGAAAATAAAATTGATTTTATTAAATGAAAAACAATATATTCTGAGAATAAATTAATCAATGTCCTGTTTCATTCCGTTACTATTTTTCCATGAAATTTATTTTCCTATAATTCATACAGATTATTGAGTGATACCTTCATAAAAAAGAACTTTCTAATCGATTTAAGCAATAATATGTTAGTTTAATTATATACTGATTTTGTTTTCATGTTACTGGATTGACGCAAAAGTTTATCCCATTTTTTTTTTAGAAAAATGGAAGAAAAATTTATTTACTAAAAATTACATTTCATCAATATTGTATCCGTTGTTCTGTTTGATGATCTTTCTTTATGTCTCCGGTAGCTGCATAAACCTGTCCTTAAAGACGTTCTGAGCTTTCTGGCTAAAGAACTGTCCAAGTAATTTTTTCATGTGAAATTTTCCAAGGAAATAAAATAATTAGGGGAGACCGGGGATGGTTTATCAAATCTCAGTTAAGACTCTTGTATTTTTATTGTTTTAGTGTATATTATCATAAGAACCAATTCATTTGATAGAATTAAGCTTTACCATTAAGCTTTGGAAAACAAATAACAAAAAGCTCGCAAACATTTATGATATAGTGTACAAGCTTGATTTTGTAGAACACGAGATACGAGTCAACTTACGCCATGCCTGGAGTTGGTTGACTACCAGGGGTAAGTTATAAAAAATATAAGAAATATTTGCAATAAACATTTTTTTTATTAAAATTATTATATTAATATATTAACAATTTAAATAAACATAATAAACTTCAAATTAGAATAAATAATCAGACATTTAAACATTTGGCAAACTAAATACTTAAAACATAATACTTTTGGTACAAAGTATCTGAAGCAAAATTAAAAAACTTCTTCTTAACTTTCATAATTTGGTAAGAAATAGTATTAACTAATATAACTAGTATAATTATATATTTTTAAAGGAACAGATAATTTTTGGGATCAGACTATCAAATCAGTCTCCTAAATCAGAGGTGGAATTTTTGTATTCATAGGACAATAGATTGCCTTTAGCATATTCGGCATGAGCCCATAACTTGCACATAGTGTATTGAATCCATTCCTCTCCAGGAATACTCATACTATAGGATTCAGTGCACTCTTAAGAAAATGTATCATGCTCATCACTTTCTCTTCGTCATTATTCCTCTTATTTCTCTCAAGAAGAGTTTTTTTCCTTTTCCTTTACCGTAACCATTGCTACTTCGTTTAAATTTTCCTTCCGTCATCTTTAGTTTCTTTGTTTTCTTGTTCAGCGTCTTACGAGATTGTCGTTTTATTTTAAGTTCCTTAAGATTTTCTTTTTCAGGTGTGTCTGTATAAATAGTACTTTTCCGTTTTCGAGTATTTTTTTTATTTTCCAAACGTGGTCTCTTTCTTGAGTGACTCGCCATCTAGTTGTCGCATGCTTTGTTGAAATATTTCTTTAGTGGCCCATAAACTGTTTTATCTAAAGGCTGCAGCTTATGGCTACAGTGGGGAGGAAATTATAAACTGTTACCTCACTTTTTTTTTAATATTCAAGTACTTCAATAGACAAATACGAGTCGTGGTTGTCTAGAAGTAATAGAACAGGCTTTTCTATACAGGGTTTAACGTATTTTACGAAATGTTTAGCGAATTTTTGACTATAATCTTCTTTCATCCATCTAGAAGGATTAGCATCGCCATCTGAACCTACCGGTTTACCTCTAATAAAATGTTCTTTGTAGTGGACACGTGGGAAAACGAAGAAAGGAGGAACCATCTTACCAAGAGCTGAAATTGCAACTGTGACTGTCACCAGCGTACTTCGTTAAGCAGAAGTCATTTTTCCCAAGTTTTTGATTCCTCAGCGAACTATCACTCTATTGGGAACGTGTACCATTATAAATCATGTATGATAACGTATATTTATCCTTATGACGTTCCAAATATCGCCAGGACTTAGATTCAAACGTTGGTAAACGGGTTTCAAGTTGTCGAAGAATAAATTTACGTTTTGAGGAGATCGTATAGAGAGTGTACGATGTGTTTTCTGTTCCACGAGTCAAGGATAGATTTTTTTTCGCAAGCTCATATGCAAACTTTCGTGTTTCAAGTTGTAAATCCGAAATAAATATCAGCTCCTTTGTTGAGGTAACTTTATAATGCGAGTTCTTCCTCGTCGCTAAATATCTGTCTATTTTTGGTGTAGCCAACGCTCTCCAAAGTCAATTCAGATTTCGTCAATTTCGGATGATTTTCTAAGATTTTCTTCATTTTTACCACGTGACGTAGGAGTGTTTCATTCGGTTTAGCAAATTATTTTGCTGTAGAATTCATACTTTTTTTTATCAAAAATAACTTGTTGACATGCTCTATCGAATACATCTTTGGGTGTACTTCCTCGATCAGTCTTTCTTTTGTACGCCCACATGGTTATGAAACAACATTTTGATAAATTTTGACAAAAGACTGACTTTAATCTACATGAAGTATATTCAGACTACTATGGGGTAGCTTGACTAGGTGATCGACAAACCCCGAAATAAATTGGTTTACCAGCCCCGGATCACTTTTTAATTTTTAACCGCATAGTATAACCTCAAAACTGCAGTGAAATCAAAAAGAATGATACGTAATAAAAATATTAACAATCAAACTCTTACTTTAAATTACTTGAAAGTAAATAACAACAAGTATTTGTAATTAATGGTCTGATTGTTAGGTAACAGCTCATGATAAAAGATTCCGTTTTAGTCCCACTAAATTCATAGCATAATTTTCTTCGGATGTAAATTGGCGTTTGCATTTGTTGTAGGGATATCTTCGTACTTATACCATAATCTGTTAATCTTAACATTATTATACATAGTCTATTTTTCATCACCTGTAACAATTCCCTTTAGAAATGGATCGATTTCGTTGCGCTGCAACAGAGAATTGTAAAAAGAAATTCTATCTAAAATTTATCTTCTTTAACTCATTCGGCACCCATACATCGGCATTGCTAACAATTCCAAGTTGATCCAAGTTGATCCATGAATCACATGACAGGGTTGACATGGTTGGTTGACTGGTTGATTCCAAAAAAACCTCTTGAGTTGTTCTATATTTCGATGCCATCGGCCTCTACCGTTCATCCAGTATATTGTACATTGCTAAGATTCAAATTATTTTCACGAAACTTTCTGAACCATTTATGCCATGTGGAATAATCAATAGCACCCTCGTCGTGTACAGCTCATATCTCATTCTGCGCATGCGAAATATTCTTGACTTTTCAAAAATATAAAACTCAAAATATATCGAAAATGCTTCTTAATGTCTGTAATGTTTGATGCTTAAGAAAATTACAAAAACACAACTAATAAATATTTTTTTTCTACTTGCTGAAATTCTTTCTCTGAAATATCAAAAGGTTGCACATGTGGTGTAAAGCACATAACAATAAATAGAAATATCTACAATGTTTTACATGAAAGGCTTTAATTAAATAGTTAAAGAGATGAGATTAATAGAAACAATAATTCGATGGGACATATAAGAAATACAAAATCGTCCCAAGTATGAAGCTTAAGAAAATTACTTAGAACTTCAGGATACAGTTCCTATTGATGAGCGGCGAATCCATTTCTGTTAACAGCTAAGATAAAAATAGAGAAAAAGTAAAAAATATCTAATTTATTTACCCTGGCAATGTATAAGGTCATGACGTAAATATGAATGAGGTCAAAATAAGGAAGAAAAACAAACGAGAAAATGGACCTAAAGAAGTAATAGCAAAACTTCTGAAAATTGGTAGACAAAAGCTTATACCCTTTCTTGAAAGTTCACATCAATATAATTGACTGAGAAGAATGTGGTAATAAATGTTAAGTTATGATATAGTCCTTTTAGAAAAAGTCTGCCAAGTACTATACTAATCCTCGATTCAATAACACTACGATGAGAGTAAATATTTTTAAAAAATAATTCATATTTTATGCTCAAGTTGCATCTTGAATGATAATCGGGAATACATACATACATATACATACATATACTTACATACATACATACATACACATAATACATACATACAAGTGTCTCCGACAGGGACTACTTTTACTACTTTCATTTTATATACAGAGTCCGTCACTCGACGTGTTACCAATTAAAAATGCTGTAGTTTTGTCAATTATGAATATTTTTAAACAATATTGAAAATACATTAAATTTCATGAAAACATTTTGGAGTGTGTGTTGTGGCTCAAGTTATAAAATATCTGGGATTTATGGTAAGAGATTATTGAGAGAATATGTAAAATGGGGACCGGCAGTGAATATATCGTTGTAAGTGGGGAATGATCTGATTATCGAAGATAATGATACCGTATCATGTGAAGGATGTATTACCTGGAATCAAATATATGTTTCGTCTTATGATCAGGGAAACATCCTGCATTTAATCTCTTAAGAAGGACGTAAAGACTAAGTCCCAGTGGCGGCTCGTGAGAGAGGGCGTTGAGGCGCCGCCCCTCCAGCATTTATTACAGTAAACAATTTTTCAGAGCAAAATACCCCCTTTTATTTCCGTTCAGTTTCTTTCCTTTAACTCATTTTCCTGCTTCACCTCCTGTATAGGGTTTCAATAGTAGGAAAAGATAGAAGGCACTATTTTCTGCAGCACTATTTTCTTCTACGCCCTCCCACTTTAAAAACCCATAAGCCGCCACTAAAGTGTCATATCATAGATTAAGCTAGCCTAAACGTTCACATAAAATTAAAGTTTCTAGTTCCCACCTATGCGGGTTTCTCAGTCTCGTAAATGAAGCTTCATTTGTTCAAATTGTTGTTCTGCATAAATGAAAATATAGCTGTTATTGTTGAAGAATCCAGGTAGAATAAACCAGACTACGATGGTAGCCTGAAGCAAACCTTGAACCTTCCGATTACGATATGAATTTTGGTCCTCATTCGTTAATGTTTCACTAAAAATCAATTACCATTCCACAAGTACTAATGTCGATTAATAATGTCGATTTTCTAAGAGCATTACTAATACATTTGTTAGTATAGACTAATGATTATATGGCGTTTTGAAGTGTACACATAGGCATCAAAAACCAGTTCTACTCCACCCGCCACCGGACTTAGTCCCTTCGGATTACCACATATTTCACACCACATAGTTCAGACAACACTTACATTCTGATGAAGAAGTGAAGAAGTGGTTGGCCTCATAAAACCAAAAGTTCTTTTGGTATGGAGTCCATTATTTGATAGAAAGATGGGAAAAAGTAATAGCTAAGGATGGTCAATGCTTTGATTATTAAGGTAATTTATTTTATTATGGAAATTAACGCTAAAATTTTGCAAAAAAATCGAGTTTACTAACCGAAACATCTATTATAAGGAAAGAAATAATCACAAATACTTTTGTTACACCCTAGTAACTTGACTAGTTTTAATAAATAATCCTATTAATGTACAACAGAACATTAAAATGAACCAACCACTCCCAATAATCTCATATTTTCTAGGTATTTGGTCATTGATTGGACATACATTTGAGGAATTGTATTGTTTATAATAATTTAAATTTTTAAATAAACCCTGTTGCTTTTATCGTTCAAAATATGCAAACAGCATTTTTAATAACCCCATAGAAACAATTTTTCTAATTTTAATATGGTGTATGTTACATTTTTATCTTAATTTATTTACTTTATATTGCCCCCTTGAATGTTTTCAAACACTTTTATTTAGTGTTAAGTGATGGGATCAGTCAGACAATCAACTGATAGCCGTTGAATGTTTATTGTCTTATACGAAAAATTTTATGTTGGTATTGTGTTTTATTTAAGAACTTTTTAAATATTGTAACAGGAAGATATATAAACAGAAGATGGAGTGATGAATGATTGATAAAATTCGGAGTTATTTTTTGTTACTCCAACCAGGCGACATAAAGTTACAGAATTATTATATCATAAACTTAGAAAAACAAATAAAATCTTCATGATATTTTTTCAGGGACTTTTTCAAAAACTGCTACGTCAATATTGCATTTTTTATTATATTTTTAAATTAGTGACTTGTATACTGTAATATTTTAGGAAATTATCTATTATCCAAGTTATATATCAAAGAAAAATTAAAGTATTAATTTATATTACGATTGATGATGATCTAATGCAGTTGTAAATACAAGAGAGGGACCAACGGAGAAAATTCCGAAGAAAAAACGAGTTGAATAGCGTGGCCCTGCCATGCGGTAATAAAAAAATGGCAAAAACAGGAACAATGAATAGAACTCCTACAAAACATGTTTTATAAAATATTAGAAAATATATTATACGATAAAAAGCAGTCAAAATCAAAACTGCAAATCATACATACTCGTTTTAGAGATGTCTAAGCACTACTATGATCAAAAACACAAGTGATAAAGTAATTATTAATTCATACAAAGCTAATTTGTGTACTTCAAAGTAATCCCCTCGCACTACAATACACTTATTCGAACATATTTTTCAGTCTTTGAAAGAGTGTTTGGTATTTCCTTCAAAAGGGAATTTCCTTCAAGAGGAAGGAAGAAGGCATCGAACTACCTTGAATGGCTTATATCGACTCAAAACCTCATTTACGAAATGATTTTATCGGGATAACAGAAATAAGTCACACTGTGTCATATCTGGTGAATTTAATAGGTGTTTCGGTTAATAATGTCGATTTTTCCCAAAATTTGAGCATTTATTTCCATAACAAAATAAACTACCTTAATAATCAAAGTATTTTCCATCGTCATTACTTTTTACTTTACTTTTCCTTTAGATATTACTTTTTCCATCTTTGTGTCAAAGAATGGATTCCGCGCCAAAAAAACTTTTGGTATTTTGAGGTCAACCATATATCAAGCCAAAAAAAGGTGTTGTTCCAAAAGTTCGTACTGTATCAATCGAAATAAGTGGTAGTCTGAAGGAGCTAAGTCCGGTGAATATGACGGGTGGAGTAGGCCATTCCATTTAACGTTTTCCAAATAGTTTTTACACATGTTGAAAAATGACTTTATCGTATCTTAGGACGTATTCTGGTCGTTTTTCCTTCAATTTTCTATTCAATTTTATTAATTGTTGCCGGTATCGATCGTCAGTAGTTATTTAACCAGGTTTCAGCAGGTCGAAATACATAGCTCCCCTATTATCTCACCAAATACACAGGAAAGGCTTCTTTCCATATATATTGCTCACTGGTTGTGATGTTGAAGGCTGGCTTGCGCCTACCCATGTTTTTTTGCGCTTTGGGTTATCAAAATAGATCCACTTTTCATCACCTCTCACAACTCGATGCGAGAACCTTTCCTTTTCGGCCTGGCAAGCATAATTTCACAAGTGGTTTTTCGCTTTTCATTCGTCTTCTCTTTCCTTCAATTCATATGGAACCCATTTTCCTTCCTTCTGGATCTTTCTCAATGCGTGTAAACGTTCGGAAATGGTGGATTGGGCAACATTCAATGCTCCCGCTAACTGTTTCAACGTATGAGTTGAGTCTTCGTCCAATAATGCTTGCAAATATGTATTTTCAAAGTTTTTCGGCCGCCCTGAACATTCCCTGTCTTTTATATCAAAATCACCACTTTTAGAGCGTTTAAACCATCGTTCACCAGCTTTTTGGGTTAGAGCATCTTCACAATAAGCTTCAACCAACAATCGATAACTTTCAGCAGCCATTTTCTTCAAATGAAAGAAGACTATTAAACTTCCCCGCAAAACGTCTTTTTATAGTACATAATTCGGTATGTTCAAAGCTACGAAAAAATTTGTTTTTTGCATAATGATAATTAATAACAAACTGGCTTTTGATGACGTATGTTTACCCTCCAAAACTCCATATACGTCATTAGTCTATACCAACAAATGTATTAGTAACGTCATCTTTTAGTAAAATAGACATTTTTATCGGAAACACCTATTAAATAAGGCTTTATATTTCACTCTTCAGAGGATTGATCCGATTTCGACTTTTTGCTCCGACAATTAAACATTCCTTCTTTGAAATTATTGATTGATTTGTCCGTTACTTTGTTATAGTTCATTTTTTAAAAGGAATAAAACAATTTTTTACTTTGTTATCTATCACTTTTATTTTATATTCCTTCTGTGCATTAAAGTGATTCCACTGCGTAACGTTAACATAAGAGAAATAAGAGCAGAAATTAAGGCACGTTTTAAGATATATTTTTAAAAAGGCCTCAAAGCGGCTAACGCCACTCGAGACATTTAAGAAGTAGAGAGGGAATGTGTCATATTCATCGGCACTACTCAGCCGACGATGCAGCTGTAGGAGCAGATCCTAAAAAAATATAATAGGAAAGTTTCAAGAGAATTAGAAGTATCTCACACTACCGTTAACGAACATTTGCGTGGCGTAGGAATGGTGCAAACATTTTTAGAAGTAGAATTCCAACAGTCTACAGAGATACCTTCGAAACGCAAATGCTTATGTTACACCTTAATGTTACTAAGCATTATTGCATCATTGTAAATTTCTGTAAACTATAAGAAGAAATTAGATCTTATATTTCAACGTTTGGTTTATCGAAACCAGTGACACATTGAAATCATGTAACAGCCATATTTATCATTTTGAAAAATACATTACTTGTATCAGATCCAAAAGTACCAAGATGATATTTAGTCTTTCTACTTTAGTAACTACTAGATCAGTAGTTATCAGTAACTGAATCTCTAACGTACAACTTGGCTTAATGGTTAGCAAAGAAATTGTGTCCTGTGACTAATTCAAAGCACTTCATTAGATAAGTCGAAAGCATATTTCTGCAGGACGGCGAGGTCTTGGTATCGTTTGTATCTGGTATGTATCATTATTTTTTCCCCAATGTATCAATTCCGAATACTTTGTATGAAATACCCAGGAAAGTTAATTGAGTTAAATAGTTTCAAGAACTTTAAATCATCATTCATAGAATCATCTTTAATCTAAATTATGTAGGAAGCAAAATTGTTTCCAGTTTTATGAACAATAAAAACGAATGGCAATGGGCAATCCTCTGTTCACCGTTCTTAGCTAATTTATTGTGTTTTGTCATTTTTTGTAATGTTTTTGTCATTTCCGATTCAAACTAGACAAAGTCATCGGATATTATAGGGAGCTAAGAAGGATTAGTACACATTGGATAAGCGATAATTTTTGAGTTCCGATGAAGTATGACTGCTCTCCATTTTACTTTGCCCTGCTGCGCTGTTTATCAGTTCCTCTATTTAGTTATTTAAAGTTCCTCCTGTGATGTTGCCCCTGGTACATTTATGGTTTGAACGTTTAGGATATTCGATTCATTCGTGCAAAGGATATATGGCAATCATCTTAGCCTCATTCTTTTTCCCTCCACTATATCTGGTTCATTATATAAGGTATTTACTTCTACGTTTGTTCTCCTCTATTTTCCCAGTCATTTTTTCCACCGTATATTTCACTCAATATTCTTGTCTCGACTTTCTCTCGAAATTTCCTTGGACCCTGCTACATTAACACCCATTCTTCACTGTTGTAAATTAAGTTGATTTTATGAGTCAGTTATTTATTCTTAATTCAGGATAACGTAATCGTGATATATTTTTATTTCTAAATAAGTTCTTAATAACTAGATCCTTGTAATAGTTTTATTGCAATTTCTGATTCGTTTTTTTCCTTCTAGTAAAAATATATGAATTATTGCACTGTTTTGAACGTGTATGTTATAGTATATTTGTAATGTTTCATAATTTGTTTAAATTACCTTCTCCTTTTTCCTGTGATGCCGTGACTTCCGTCAACCTACGACCCCATCGAATTGATAGCTTGAATCAATACAATATGAGGCTGTGTACGATGTGTGTAAACAAAGCAATGAGAGTGGTGGTAGCGCTCGAAGTATCGACATTATTGACTTTCTTTTTGAGAAATAGGTAGGTCATTATCTGATGTGTCTTCAGTAAGAGTTTGAATTCCCTAGAGTCACTTGGTGGCTCGTAGTAATTCTTTTTGTAAACGGAATTTTGCTAGTGTGTTCTGGAAATGAGTGTGCTATCAAGTTTTGGTTCAGATTTGGGCTCGAAGATGGTCAGATTGATCGGGACAGAGTTAAATTTTACTCGCATAATCGTCCATCTGATTTTGAAGAAGAAAATCTGCTCGAAAAGAGTTCCGAAAAACCTTTTTGCAGAATCAAAAAGACAACAGGAGGAAAAGATGTCTTGACTTTTTGAGGCAGATTTTTAATAGCAATTACCCTCATTTTGTAGAACATATTATTATTAGTGATAAGTCTTACATTTTTGAATTTGACAAAGCATCAGAGTCAAAAACACACCCAACATTACCACGGCCAAGAAAAGCTAGAAAGAGCAAATGAAAAATCAAAAGCATGCAGATTTGCTTTCTGATAACTAGGGGTTCGCCTATAATGAATTTTGTGCCGCAATGTTTCCAGCGCTTATGAAGAGTGAACCAACCGTCTTCAGCGCTGTGCGGTTTTCCAAGGCAATTACTTTGAAAAGAAAAATGTAGAATAGTACTTTCGATTGAAGTGAAAAATTATTAAAAAATCTGTCTCATTATCTATCTACACACCTAGCATTAGGTTTTGCAGCAGCAAGCGTTTTGCGGAGTGCCCGGGTGTGACTGCTAGATCTACGCCCAATTGTTTAGGTTCTATTCGTGTTAATTAGTTAATGCATCAACACAATGTCAAAAATGTTTATACTGAGGGCAAAAATTTGGGGAAAAGGGGAAAATGACAAATGAAATTTTTCTGAAACGTCGTTAAGAGTGAAAGCAAAAAAAAATCTGAAATAAACGTATGGACACCTGGAAGAATAATTTTAATTTACTCTATCAGTGAAAATCTAGATTTATCGATATTTTTTCGTTTTTTTTTAATTCTTGAATACAACACAGATGGCGTTGTGTCCAACGGTCTATACAACCGTGAACGGTGTTCGATGTCGATATCGATATGATAACTGGTTTTTTGTGGGCTGAATTGAATAATTTTGATCTGGAGGGTATGTGGTTCCAACAGGATATCTCTATGCCTCACACTGCTAATGCAATAATTGATTTATTGAAAGAAAAATTTCCTGAACGAGTTATTACATGAAACGGTGATGTTAATTGGTCACCAAGATCAAGATCAGGTGAATTAACACCGTTGAACTATTTTCTTTAGAGTTAGGTGAAAAGCCAAGTCTATATGAACAATCCACAATCGATTTCTAAACTAAAGGATTAAATTATTCGAGTCATTAGTAAAATAAAGCCACGGTTATGCCAAAATACAAAAAAAAAATTGACAGAAAAGTGGACGTCTGTGGAGCTACAAGAGGTGGTTATTTGGCAGATATTGTCGTGATTAAATATCATACACCATACTTCAATTATCAATAAAATGTTTTTTGACATCAACGCAAATTCTGTGTTATATTCAAGAATTAAAAAGAAAACGCTTAATTTGAAAGAACCAATACATATGTTTGCGTGTACTGTTTCACGCATGGAAAAAGAAGTATTAGATTTTTTCCGGGAGTACATCCGGTTGTCGAAATGGTCCCTGTCGGGAGCTTGCAAACGTTTCGCCAAAATTTCATTTAATATCTTCGGTACTTAGTGTCGTGAGATGAGGCTCGTGACTTTCGAACCGCACAGCTCGTGATTTATAATTTTTTTTTAGGAAATATTTTTAAATAATTATTCAGGCAAGAGTGTTTCATCATCACCATTGTATTATAAAATAAAGCAGTGAGCTTGAATCAACAGATAATTTTTTTATTGAATGAACCCTTCAGTATTCCCCTACGAGTAAACTAAATTTTTATTTACTTTAAGGTGTCAGAAGCGGACCGCTGATTGATAAATCTGTGTTTTCACAGATACGTCAACAGGTGCACGTGTTTGACAGAAGACGTCGGCTGGTCGATTAGTTCACTTATATTCAGCAGACTTGAGTTCGGGTGAGAATAATCAGTCGCCGATTGAGGAGCGTGTTTTTTTTTTCGGTTGCTTCGTAGAATTCCTGACGTTTACTAAGAGCGTCTGAGGAAAAATACGTTTTGGATTGATTGGATCAGTTGGTGAATTATGAATTAGGATGAAATTTTTTTAAAATCAATTCACAACTACTAAGTTTTTTTTTACTTAAACGTTTTCAAACAAGATATTGTTATAGGCAGTAAATAATTATATTACATGGCACGGGAAAATTATTTAATTAGTTGTTATAACATTATGTGAAATCAAAAATAATGGAAAATATCAAAATATTAGTCATTTCAGGAAAATTACCAGTATGTTCAGTGCATCTTTTCCAACGAGTTTCCAAATGGCATTTTTTTAAATTATTACACTAGAGGCAGAAAACCTTCATATCTCTTCTGTAGTCTCGTCTTTCTGATTGTGTCATATACAATTTTCTAGTAACTGAGGGAGATGAATAAATTTCAGAAAAATATGAAAACTGAGGTAGAATTCCCGATTTTAGTAAAGCATTTTCTTAGATTTACAAAGACTTACAGGATCGAGTTCTACATCATCTTATTTACAAAAAGTGAGGCAAAATGATAATTGGGTTTTTGAATAAAAAATAATTACCGATATTTTTTCCTTTATTTTAAAACTTTATCATACATAATATTGATAATCGATGTAAAAAACTTTTAAAAAATTGTTTGTAATTAATTATAAATGATTCAAATTTATGAAATTTAAAATAAAATCGCATCACTACGATAGTACCATGATTGGCTGCCATGTTTGTGACGTCATTATGTTAAAGTGTTTTCACGTAAGTATTATCAGCAGCTTCTACCTGTGTATATGACATGCTGTCAAAATTATTTAAGTTTAATGAAAAAACATATTGTTGGTTACTAATTTAATTCAGTAATGTGTGACAAAGGGTTCATAAAGGTCAATTCTGATAATATACCTGGTGTGGATATTTTTATGGTCACAGATTTTCTCAAAAATCACATTTGATTCAATTCAGCAAATTCGAGGTGTCAAAGCATCAATTTGAGTTTAAAAAAATATATAAATGTAAATAAGAAACGAAATATGTAGGGTGTCACGCAAAAGTTACGATGACCAGGCTATAGGTTATGTTCAATTTAACCGTTAAAATTGTATTTGCCTTGTGAAAGGCGTGTATGAAAAGTCCAGAACATATAGCTCTGAGTAAAGCTTATACAGGTACATTAATTATTAATGAAAAACTAATAAATGTTCAAGTCACTCAATGTCACGATTAGCTTCAACAGGTAATAAATACTCAAACATAAAAAAATTGATATAATATTGATATAATATTGATATAATATTGATATAATATAATAATTTTTTGTATATGTTTGATCACAGGTGTTTGATGACAAAATTTGATGTTGTTTTTGGATTAATACGTCGTGTTGTATGGTACCATTGCCTTCGAAAACACTTTTTGACTTTCTGAAAACATTTTTTCGGTAGTTGTTTTTGTAGTATTTATACAAATGGTACGAAACAGGCACGATAACTAATTAGATTTGACATTTTCAATAAATTATCAATACACTAATGATAATAACATTAATAAGTTTATTAAAAACTAAGACACTCGCATCAGCTTCCTGTAATGCTGAGGAAAATAAACATTGTGACGTCACAAGCGCTCGGGTTTTTTCGGGAACTGTCAGGGCGCGTTCGGTACTAGATTTAAAAATGTATTTTCAATTTGATGTAACTTTTTAATTATAAGGAAAAAAATAAAGCAAAAATAGTTTTGCTATAAAATTTATATATGATCTTTCCATTTATGACAAAAAAAATCAAAATCCAAATCACAAGTCGTTTAAATGTCCCCCTCGCCTTCGTTTGATGGAATGCGTTCTGGAGACCTAATTTTCAATTACTCTTTCACATATATCGTGGAATGTATTTTCAATGATAGCCTGAATGTTTCGTTAAGGTTATGAATTGTTCGACGTTTACTTATGCAATTCAAAGATTTAACATACTCCCATAGAAATGAATCCAATCCGCATGATCTTGTTGGCTAGTTGACATTGCCATTTCGTGAAATAACGCATCCAGAGAGCTTTTTTTGTATTAAATCGATTATTTGGCGAGATAAGTGGCAATTCGCAACGTCTTGTTAACAGAAAACATTGTTTATATCCATATTTATCAGTTCAGGTCAAAGATATTCCGTTAGCATATTTTATGGCATTCACCATTAACAGTAACATGATTTCCATAATCAACTTCAAAAAATAATGTTCTATCACTACTGGGGCCAAAAATTGCGCCAAACAATGTCTGGGGATGAAGACTTGAGTGAAACTAGCCCAAATCTTGGGGTTATGTTTGTTCCCAAATCCATTTAGCCTGAAGAACGCTTAATCGGAAAATACTACTTTTGTTGTGGTGGTGAGGGATCGTATTCGATCTTCTTTCAGCCAAATTCGTGTATCGTGTATTTTTCCACTGCGAATTGGGATAATGTACCGAACCCAGCAATCTATGAGTGACAATCAAACAGTGTTACTGTTATTTCGTTTCAAGACACTCTTATTGAAACAACTTTGGTATCGATTTCTAGCCATGTAGCAATCATTAATCGGGCATCATATGGCTATAAGGTAAGAAGCCAGTTCATTAGCTGTTTTGAGTAAATGCTTTGCAATCTTTTTTGTTAACTATGTTAACTTTTTAGTTAAATTCTCTTTTAACAATCGTATAGTTAACTTACTAGTTAAATACACTGGTCCAAAAATTATCAATTTTTGTAAGCCAATGAAATAACAAACTAATTTTGAGAAAGCATTAAATAACCTTCACAGTGGTACTAATGTCATGCTCTGGTTAGCTCAGGCTTTTTGTGTATATCTAACAAGATTTATAACCCAGTTAAGAATATATTTGGATTAATAATTTAAAAAATATACAGTTGAAGTGCTTCTTCTTTTATAATTATATCTACAGTTTCTCTTCTTAATGCCCAACAATAGTATCTGCTGACATAGCAGCACTCCACATTTTTTGATATGATATGGATTCTCCTATATATTGAGGTAAAAAATAAAATAAAATCTAAATATGAGTCCAAAATGTGAATTTTTAGGAATATTTTTAATAAAATAGCGTGCACGATTTGAATCATATCTTTTACTAATGTTTTATAGTTTTCAGCTCTCACATTTCCTAAAAAGTTGGTAAAAACTTGCGCCATGGATTTACTAGCCTTATTCTCTATTGTATTAAATTTAGTTTTAAAGCTGTCGTTCTTAATCAACTATTGAGTTTGATGGCAAAGTTATAAGAAGGGATTTTTATACCCTTCTTATAACTTTGCATCTGTAATTTTTGGGAACTTTTCTTTAAAATATTGAAAAGCTTTACCTTCGCGGTTTTGTTATTGCACTAATGGTGGATGTGGTTCCTAATACAAAGGAACAAAAAACAACAGTATTTAGTGTCACCAGGGTTGCATATCCAAAATTATAGCAATAACTTTAAAATCTGCGCAGATCAACCATATCCAGATCATGTCATACTCGATAGCAATAACAGATCATGTCACACTCGATAACGTAAAGTTCAAGAATATATCCGATTTTCAACCTGCATGACTCGATAAAATCGAGCTAAGCCAGCTGTAAAAATGATGTTGTTGATGAGTTGTTACCGCTTACTTCTTTATAATACAAATCATTATCGTAGGGTAAATCATCCCCATCATCCCCAATTCCTACTATTTTAATCGGTTAGATCATTTCATACTATGCACTTTTCATACTATATGACTTTTAAAAAATCTTCATAACAAAAATCTATAGAAAAAACATAGTTCGATATAATTTATTGTAAAACTGATTGAATATTAATTTTATAGCTACCTAATTTTTTTCTTGCGATCATATGGCATACTATTCCCACAGCATTCCTCCCATCCACTATATGGAAGATTAAAACCCCCAACCATAAAATGAAAAATTCATATATCCTGCCGCATAAACGCACCGGATGCTTTTGAGAAACGACCAGTTAATAAACCAGATAGTTGAAGAAGAAAACAAATCCTGTATAGATAGTAAATGTTGTATGGTTCGCTATCAATTACCGTCCCAGTACAATATACGTTCATGTTTACCAAGTCTGCTACTAATTACATGCAACTAATTCCGTTGGTATCTCATTTTCAATGTGCCCATATGTTAATGCAGTTCGCCGATTTACCATGATTTCGATAACTAATTGGAAAAATATGTATTGTGATATGCGATAATCAGGTTGGAATTAATGGTTTGCAAAAAGGAATGACAACTAAAAGAGTCTGTAATATATATATATATATATATATATATATATATATATATATATATATATATATATATATATATATATACACACGGATATATACGTATATATCCGAATACGGATGTACGCCGTATATATATATATATATATATATATATATATATATATATATATATATATATATATATATATATATATATATATATATATACACGGATATATACGTATATATCCGAATACGGATGTACTCCGTATATATATATATATATATATATATATATATATCAACATCAGCCTGTGCCGATCCACTGCAGGATGAAGGCCTCTTCAGCATGCTTCCAACTTTCACGTTCCTGGGCTTTCCTCTGCCACTCGGGCCCAATTTACTCAATTTACTTAACGATGTCATCAATCCATCGTGCTTTCGGTCTTCTTCGCGAACGTTTGCGATCAAGCGGTGTCCACTCACGCGGTGAATTGATTGCGATGTGAGTGTCCAAGTTTCACTTCGGTATGTCATAACGAATGCCGTTCCACCTCCTGGGCGGTATTCCCCTCCATTGAAATCCTCTGCCCAAGATATATAAAGGTGTCCAGAATCTCCAAGTCCTTTCCTAAAACTGAAATTCTTCTGTTCTGAGCGAAGCTATTGAACATAACCTGACTCTTTTTCAGGTTTATTTTCAAGCCAAATGGTTCCCCAGCCCTTTGCAGTTCTTGTACGCGTCTTTGCAGCTATTCTGGGTCTTGTGAAAGGAGAACAATATCATCTGTAAATCTAAGATGGTTTACGTTTGCACCACTGATCTATACACCATCGTGTTCACAATCCAGTTTACGGAATACTTCTTCAGGGCCAGCCGAAAAATGAATAGGCGATATTGCATCACCCTGCCGTACACTTCATTCTACATTAATTACCACTTCAAGATCATCAAGGTGAATTGTGGCTGTAGCTCCATCATATATCGATCCTAATAGGTTTACATATGCTTTATCTACCCCTTGGCTAAGCAGTGCATCCATTATCGCATGCTTTGAGATGGAGTCAAATACTTTTTCGTAGTCGATAAAAGCCAAGCACAGTGTATTGTTGTGCTTTTCTATGGCCTGCTGTACAACCTGGATGTGATCCATTGTACTGAATCCACTTCTGAATCCTGCTTGTTCTCTTCGTTCTGCGTAATTTATTTTTTTTAATATTCTTGTAGAAATTATCTGAGTGAAAATGTTGTACATTACTGATAGGAGGCTTATTGGACGTTAGTTCTTTAAATCTTCCTGCGCTCCTTATTTATGTAAAAGGATCACTTCTGCATTTTTCCATAAGTCAGGTACTTTTTGTTCTTTGAGGCATTTGGAGTATAATTTTGCCAGTGTTTTATTTAACGTCCGACCACCAGCTTTTAGCATTTCGACACTTACACTGTCCTTTCCTGGAGCCCTGCCGTTTTTCATCGATTCTATAGCATTTGTTACTTCCTCCACTAGGATATCTGGGATTTGTTCTTCCGTGGCTATTGTTGTCTTTGATTGGTTCTGATCTGCATATAACTGGGAATAAAATTTTCTGACAATCTCTAACATTTGGGTACGCGCCCTGCACAATGTGCCATCCCCTCGCCTTAATGCATATATTTGCGTTCTTTTGTTTCTCAGCTTCTGTTTAGCCTTATTAATTCCTTTGTTTTCTTCTAGAGTTTTTTACACTAGCTGCATGTTAAAACGGCGCGTGTTCTTTCTGATACGTTTCCGTTCCTTTATTAAATCAATGGTCTCACTAGAGATTTTTGTTTGTTTGAGACATTTTTCTTCTGGTGCTATTGAAGCAGCAGTTTGAAGCACATTGTTGGCGATTCCTTCATATTGAACTGATATTTCCACCTCCTCTGGATCTTGTAAAGCAGCAAACCGGTTTGACAAAGCAATCTCCAAATCGCTTCCTCTCTCCAGCAGTTTTCCAGTATCCACCTTGTCCTTCTTTGATTTTACCATTCTTTCGCGCTCTTTTCGACAGTCAATCCGAACCCTTGCTCGTACCATTCGGTGGTCACTTCCAACATTAAAATTGTTAAGGACAGTACAATTGGTAAATATTATTTTATCGTTGGTCATGATGTAGTCAATTTCACTTGTGAGCCCAGATGGACTTTTCCATGTCCATTTTCTGTTGATATTTTTCTTATAGAACGAATTCATAATATACAGTTCTTGTCCATCAGCAAAATCAACCAATCTGTCACCTCTATTGCCTCGCTCACCCCTTGGACTCCAGCGAATGCGGGCCGTACTATATATATATATATATATATATATATATATATATATATATATATATATATATATATATATATATATATATATATATATATATATATATATATACGGATTGGGGTACATCCGGTTCTCGAGTTTGTCCTTATCGGGGGCTTGCAGACGTTTCACCAAAATCTCATTTGGTATCTTGGGTGCTTACTGTCGCGAGGTTCGTGACTTTCTGAGAGACATCGGTGTCCCGTGTGATATTTATGTGCTCTGGCATCGGTCTTAGTTGGTAGCGATTGGCTGGCACTGGCGCTGGCCCCGCTCCTTGAGGTGCTTGCCACGTCTTTGTTTCCGGTCGTGCTCTGAATGTCGTTCTGTCTAAGTCTGCTGGTCTAAGAACGCTTTTCTGCTTTGGTGCCAAGTGTAGAGCGTCGTCCCTCTTGTATATACTACCTTGTTTTTCGATTTCTATAGCTTCTCTGATCAGGCTTGTCCGAAAATGATTTATGTTGGCTATTTGAGTGCATTCATCAACATTAATTTTATGCCCTGTTTCTAGTTGTTCTCATCAGTTCTACTCATCTCCTCTATATCCACTATATCCTCTACTCTTCATGTTGCTCTTATATCGATGTTTCTCAATCTATCCCTGTGTCTTCCTCTTTATTGGTTTTAGAGTTTTCATATCTGCGGTTCGTAGAATGGTTTCGGTTTTGTTTGTGTCAGTCGAGGTCTCTATACGATAGGTTGGTACCGGTCTTAGTAAGTGTTATAGTATTTCGCTTTCAATGTAGAATGGTTTCGGTTTTGTTTGTGTCAGTTGAGGTCTCTATACGATAGGTTGGTACCGGTCTTAGTAAGTGTTATAGTATTTCGCTTTCAATGCGCATATGACTATTTCTCCAGATAACATCTTTAAGCAACCTTGATATTCCCGAAGCTTTGTTGATTTGTACTTTTAGGTTGTTTACTGGGTCATTGCTAGTTGATGTTTCAGAGCTTAAGTAAAGAAAACTCATTACTTGTTTAATTAGTTTATTATCTACCATGTTAATGGTAGATAATATGATGATGTTCATCATTTGAAAGGTCATATATTTTATTTTGTCGATAGTGAAAGTTTAGATCTTAGGCCGTGTAGATCTTCTGATTTGACCACTTTATGTTATTTTTTATGGGAATTTTTGAAGGAAAAGTATTACTTACATATAATAAGTTCCAAACCATACAGCTACTCAAGGACAACATCCGTGCTGAAATCGCTGCATTAACACAGGATGTGTTAACAAAAGTTATAGAAAATGTCTTAAAAAGGGCACAAAGTTCTATTTGATTAAAACATTTGATGTGTTGGCTCACATTTGATTAACATAATTTTCAAAAGTTAATTAATATAAAATTTAATGTAAAAATAATCATTATAGAAAAAATATTCTGCTTCGTTTCTTTTAAAAGTTATAAATAATTAAAATGGAAAAGTGACATATTCCCCACCATGTATATTTCAAATTGATCTGATCTCTTCAACTTATATCAATATATTTTTATTTACTATTCCAGTAAAAGTTATAAACTGAAGAGAAATACAGTATGTATCAGATATTTACTACTTTGCTACAGGTGATTACTTATGAAGAAAACAATTAGCGGTAAACAGTTTTATTGCATTAGTTAATTTAAAGCTTTCTTGTAAAGCTTATATTTTTGTTATATAGATTTTAAATTTAACTCTTCGAATGTGAATATAACGAAGTCAATAAAATCGTATTAATTTAAAGGTAGTTATAATGTCAGCTGAGTTCCTCTAACAATTTCCTTGTTCTTTAGTTCTCCTCTAGTAACTTATATCAACAATTAATCTTTGATATAAATACGTTGCAAGCCACGCTAATTACGGAGAAACCACGACCACGTATGTGTCAAAGAGTTTGCATAGCAAATGAGGCGTTATAAGCCTCTCGGTATGTCGGGTTATTACAGTTTTCTATTTCCCGAGTATTATATGCATTTCTTGATCTCGATATGTATTAGTATTCCGCTCGTTTATTGTTACAAACTATCTGGATATCTGCTTTAAATCTCGATGTATTTTTATATCTCATCCGAATACAGAGTCCTGCTGGTATACAGCCTGTTAAGTATGTATGTAATTAGCATTTGTTATACAACTCTCACTATAATATTAAATAGAAAAGAATGAAAGAAGAAATATACTACTATATTATTATATGCTACACGATTATATATATATATATATATATATATATATATATATATATATATATATATATATATATATATATATATATATCCGAGACGTATGGTGTGTACGGGGACTCTGCACCATCATTTGCCACCGTAAAATTTTGGCCAGCTAAATTTAAACGTGGTCGCACCAACTTGGTTGACGATAAACGTCCGGGACGGCCAAAAACTGCAACCATTACGGATAACTTTGAAAACGTTCACCAAATGATACTAGAGGACCATCGAATAAAGGTTAATGTGAAAGCAGGGGCTGTTGTCATTTCGAAAGAATGTGTTTGTCATATATTAACTGAAGATTTGGACATAAAAAAGCTAACCGCGCGTTAGGTTCCGCGGTTGCTCACTCGGGACCAAAACCGCATCGAATGAACTTTTCCGAAGTCCTATTGAAGCAATTTTAGCAAAATAAGTCGGAGCTTTGGCGTCGATTAATAAGTGTAGATAAAGTTTGCACTGACACCACTGCACTCATGAAACCAAGGCACTGTCGAAACAATGGCTCGAAACAATGGCAAAATCGATTTCGAAAAAGGCGAAGACTGCTTTCGAAGACATCGGAAGGTAAAGTGATGACGACTGTTTTCTTTTGGGATAGTCATGAGTTGTGTTAATTTGCTACCTTGAAAAGGTACAACAAAAACAGAGTGAACATACTATGCATCACTAATTGACAAGCTGAAAGCAGAAATTGCGAAAAAGCGGTCGCATTTGAAGAAAAAAAAAAAGATTTAGTCCAGACAATGTACCGTCTCACACTTTAGTGGTCGTCATGGCAAAAATTCACGGATTGGGATTCGAATTGATTGACAACCAGATCTGACCCCCAGCGACATTTTTCGCTTTCTTAGGCTCAAAATTTCGCTCGGAGGATAGATATTTTCATCGAATAAGGAGGCTATCATATTCATAAACGATTATTTTGTAGAACAATATGTCAACTACTGTTAAGAGATGGTAGCACCGTTCGGAAAAGATTATATAATTTGTCTCTCGATGGAATCCACTGCGCGGATGCCGAGTCTGTAGAAGCCAATGAGAATAGAGTCAAGAGAGTTCCAGTTTTGAAGAAAATACCAAAAGTCGAGTAAAGAAACTGTTTTGAAGACTGAGAAAAACTTTCAAACAAGTGTATTGCAGTGAGGGGGGATTACTTTAAAGGTAAGTTATTAAAATTTACTTTTACTTACTTTAAACAAAAATTTAAATCAATAAATAAATACTATGTGTTTAATTTGTGAAGGCACCTTACTTTTTAATTATGGTAATATGTTTCAACAACAAACAACAACAACAATAACAACAATGAGAACAAAGTTGTAAAGTAAAATGAACATCTATTAAAAAACAATTGTGCATGGACAATTCAACAATAATGAAACAAGAGTTACCTTTTCTTCTCTCGGTTCAGTATGTTTCTGTTGTTTTAATTCGGTACGATAAAATAACTTCTAATATGGATTTTATAAAAACGAAAAAGCATCTATCAAAATTAAAGTAAACGCAAGTAGCATCAAAGACATTCAAGAGACTTTATATCGCCTTGGTTAAAAATTTAAGGTTTAATCTGCGTTAAAACAGTATCAATAAATTGAAACACTAATGTTGAATAGCACAATGTTAGCACTGTATGCTGGATGTGAAAGTGGGTTTGCTGATATTTTTTTGCTGAAGAATCATTTTATGTTGACTAAAGCTTGGCATTTTCTATGTCACTTCATATACATTCTAACTAATTGCACTCACTAGAGGTACTCGTTGACTACTTAATAACTTGAAACTAACTATAGGTTTTACATTAAAAATTCAACTAAACTTATGGTAACCATAGGTTTTTCTAGTATGTTTTTTTCGCCTGTAGTGTGTTTTTTTTTCACCTTGTATATTTTCGAGTGGTTTTCCATATCTACCGACTTAAATTTGAGCTAGACATTTGGTTAAAACGTGTAGCACTAGTTGATACTAACTAATTTTTCAACACATTTCAGTAGCTTCTTTGAAACCCTGTTAATTTTGGCAATGATCTCTTCCACTACTCTAATGTCTAATCACTTACTTCACGTATTTAGTTTCTAATTCACCAAATGAAAGTTTCGTCTTGTGGATTTTGAAGTGTTGTGAAGAAGTGTGGCGATATGACATTACTGAATATTATCATTACTGAATATAATGGCATTACCTCTTGAAAATAATATCGTTCCAATGTCTCCCCTCCGCTTCGCTCGGTAGAATACATTCTGGAGACTCATTTTTCAATTACAATTTTACACATATCGCGGGGTATATTTTCTTGAATGGTGGCCTGAATGTTTCGTTTACGGTCAAGAATTGTTCGAAGTTTATTTCTGTAAACCTGAGATTTAACATAACTGCATTAAAAAAAAATCCAAAGGCGTGAGATGGCATGATCTTGGTAGCCAGTAGACATTACTATTTCTCAAAATATGAAATCATTACTATTTCTTAAAGTATCCAGGAGACTTTTTTTGTAAGTCGATTATTCTGGCGAGATGTGTGACGAGTCGCACCATTTAGCTGAAAAAAAAATCATTACTAACGTCCATATTTATCAGTTCATTATCAGTTCATACCAAAATATTCTGTTAACGTTCTCCTGTAGTGTGCATTAACAGTAACACGATTTCCATCACCATCTTCAAGAAACGAAGATCCTCTTACTCCTTCAGGCTAACAGTCGTATAAAACAGTAAATGACGAACAGGTAGTTTCTAAATCTCTTGAGGATTTTCATCGACCCAAACCCTACTGTTATATTTGTTTAGAGGCCTATTAAGGCAGAAGTGCGCTTCGTCGGAAAATATTATTTTCTCCCGAAAGTGGTAGTCCACTTCCAACCTTCTCTAGAGTTTAATTCACCTATCGCGTACCTTCTCATGAAGAATTAACACATTACACTGAACATGGCAGTTTATGTCTAAACAGTGCTACTGCGATTATTTTTCAAAGTTCTGACAATTTTATTCGAAAACTTTTTAGAAAATTAACCTTAGCAGAAGGCATATTGTCTTCAAGGGCTTCGCACATTTAAAATCTATTGTAACAAAGGGACACGAACTTTACTGGTCTCTGAGGTCAATCTGTCTTTCATTAAAAAATTAATTTTCAGAGTTTGAGGCTGCTCAAAATTTTTCTTTCATTTTCTACTTCCCACATTTTCGGTCTATGTTGTTTCTATTTATATATATATATATATATATATATATATATATATATATATATATATATATATATATATATATATATATATATTCTAGTAAACTGTACAATAAAAATCTCGTCCGTACATTTGTGGATTTCCAAAAAGCATATGATTCTATCGACCGCGAATCTTTATTCGGAATCTTGAAAGAACAAGGACTAGATCTGAAAACGCTGGCAATTATTAAAGCAACATTAACTAACACAAGGTCAAAAGTTAAATTCATGGGTGACATCTCAGAGCCCTTCGAAATTAAAACTGGAGTGAGGGAAGGGGATAGACTCTCGCCACTCTTATTTAACTTTGTACTAGAAAAAGTAATATAGGAGTGGCGTGAAAAAAAGTCGGCCCTGAATATTGACCAGCCCATTAAACTGGGGAGAACCAACATCAAAATTGATTGTCTGGCATTTGCTGATGATCTAGCAATTTTAGCTCAAGATATATTAACGGCACAGAAACAGATTGAACTCCTAAAAGAAACAGCAGAAAAGGTAGGACTCCAAATTTCCTTTGAAAAGACACAATACATGACCTGCAACAGACTAAGAACATTTCTAAAAACAAAATATGGTAACATCAGACGAGTCTCTCAATTCAAATATTTGGGTGAAATAATCATGGAAAATGGGTTGGAAAAAGCGGCCAATAAGGGTAGATGTCAAAAAATGGAAACGGCATTGAGACTTACACAAAATATTTACAACAAAAAATGCCTATCTAAAAACACAAAACTGAGACGTTACAATACAGTTATTAAGCCAGAATGTCTATACGGGGTAGAAATGTTCATTTTGAATAGAAAGAGGGACATCGAGGACATTGAAAAGAAGGAAAGAAAAACTATAAGAAACATCCTAGGCCCCAAACAAATAAATAATACAACATACCGACTTCGAGAAAACCAAGAAATCAAACAATACACAGATATACATAGCGATATGAGAAAAAGAAGACTTAAGTTTTACGGAAACATAAAACGGATGAATCCGAGTAGGCTAACTAGACAAATAGTCGAATTTTATGAAAATAGGAGTAGAGCTAAAGTAGAAATAATTAAATGGATTGCTGCAATTAAAGAGGACCTAAAATCAGCAAATATTACACAAAGTGAAATTCAGGATAGAGCATGTTTCAGACACAAGGTTAATGTTTGGAAGGTTGGCCAGAGAGAAAAATGTAGGAAGGATTGGTCTGACGAAAGGAAAAAAGCTCGTAGCTTAAGAATGAAATTAGAATGAGCCCAAAGGAAGGCTAACAACAACAAACGCCTCTAATTGTACTTCGCGTGGTCCTCCAGGGCCCATACATGAATAATAATAATATATTCTAGTATTTTAACAATATAAACTAACAATAGTTTGTAAATTAGTAATACACAATACAACAACCAAATATATGAACAGCAAAATCGTATATAACCTAACTAAATTGTACGGTTTGATAAAGTTTATTTTCAAATATCAAAAATAGATAATACGTGAACTCACGGATCACCCCAATATAGTATATTAATTAACTAGTGAATTTAATGCTACTGTTTTAACTTTTCATTATATTCTCTTACAAGATTATCATGGCTTTATCTAAAATCTAATAATAGGTATATATTTCTATGATCCTGTATATATTCCCACGGTAGATGTAGTATTATTAAGTGTATTGTTCTTCACAGTAATTATTACCTAGGAAAAAAACTGTGAACAGGTTTAGACCTTTTCTTGACACCTACGTGTTCTCGAGAAAGAGACGTTTAAGCCTGTTAATGAAGAAATTTAACACTGACATGCAATCTGCAGATATTTTTAAGCCTTGTTCACAATAACATCCATAATATTAATAGTTTTTGATATAATAGTTTTGGTTTTTAAACCTAGCTAACAAACCAACTAAACAGTTGCTCCTAACCTTAACAAAAAATATAGTAAGTCAGAAAATGCGTATTCTAGCAGGTATTAATCTTCTTAAATTTGATCATTGAAATTTGGGAAAATCCAATTTTGTATTTTACCAGAATTGGATTTTACTGCTTGAATTCTAGTAAAACCTAACTGGCAAAAATACAATAATGTAATGTAATTTTTAATAATGGGCACCTCCAGTTAAAAACAACGCGATCCAGAATTGTTGCATTTCAAGAGGTTCTGCAAGAGTTACAGCTTAAGCTACAACAAAAGCTTAAAAAACCAACTGAAAGTTCGCACGAGAGGTTATAGAATAGAGAGGGAGAGAAGAAGAAATAGAGAGGGTGTAAGAGTTTTGCGTGCTTAGAGTAATCTGCAATATATTTGAAATCATTTAAAATAACTTTAATAAAGAAAAATATAATTTTTTTATCAATTAAGTATTGTATCTTTTTTTTTATATTGTAGTCAACAAATGGATACCTATGGGGTGTGTATATCAAGTAATGACTGGTAGCATACCGTTCGATCTGGCAATACTGCCTGCTTCCCATTTGGAGGGGAGGCAGGGTAGGCCTAGATGTAGATCTGATGCAAGTTCGGTGCGTGGTCCGAACCAAGTCTTTTCGTGAACCAGATTTTTCTAGTACGTTCTCAAAATGCTATACCAAAATTCGTTACCAAATTTTGTTTCAGAGTAGGGTACAGTGCGATGGAAAATTTCACAAAACTTTAACCTGCCTATGGGAACAGTACGAGATTTATCTTCAACCGAGTATCAGCCATTTGAGAATACATTAAACAACTTGAAAACCTGAACCCTTGACAAAATATTGTTTCCATAGGCATGTAGAAGTTTTGTCAAAGTGTCCATTCCACTGTGTCCAAGCCTAAAGCAAAACTTTCCAAAAGGAAAGCCAACAGTGTTGCCAGATCGAACGCTACACTACCAGTCTCATTACTTTCTTTAAACACCTAGTAAATTATAAACATACACATTATACATTACATTTTGTAATTTTTTAAACCAACCAAATCAAAACTATATATATATATATATATATATATATATATATATATATATATATATATATATATATATATATATATATATATATATATATATATATATATATATATATATATATATATATATATATATATATATATATATATATATATATATATATATATATATATATATATATATATATATATGTATATATTTTCTAAATCATTCCGGGTGTCGATCCGTTGATTCTGTGAAGAGTCACGACGTTTCGTGAAAACTTGCCATTTTCAAGTGTTGTCCGCTTCGATTGAGGAGTCCCCAACAACCAGGGTTGGACTCTTCACTCGATTTAGAAACATTATCTACCTACCATATATATATATATATATATATATATATATATATATATATATATATATATATATACACACATATATATATATATATATATATATATATATATATATATATATATATATATATATATATATATATATATACACATATATATATATATATATATATATATATATATATATATATATATATATATATACACATATATATATATATATATATATATATATATATATATATATATATATATATATATATATATATATATATATATATACTAAATTGTATAAATAAAACAAAATTTTCTAATTTCCACTTATATTTGTGAGTATTCTCACTTATATATAAGTGGAAAATAAAAAAACATTGTTTTATTTATACAATTTGGGAAATTAGAATTGAATTTTCGCATTTGAATGACATTCGGTTGTCACTTCAGGTATTATTGTATGGTAGGTTATATGCGAGTGACGTAGGTCACTCCTAATATCCTTCAAAAGAAGTATAAAAAAATAACGGTAGTTTTTTGGAAAATATGCAGTTTTATATGAGCTTGCGATAGTGATACACAAATTTTTGGCCATATCTCCAGATGTATAGACCATGACCAGATGTATAGACCAATAGACCATGTATGGAATAGCATTAGTCGAACTCGTGAATGGTTTCCACTCGCCGATAACAACTTTACATCTCTAATTCGGACCAGAGCTTTATAACTACCAGTCACAGAGCTATATAGCTACCATGACGATCCTTTATATTATTCATTTTTCCTAAATTTCGTTTTGAGCATATTGAAGTGGACTTTCATCAACCGTCATAATACTGTCATAAAATACATTTTTCATAGCGTTACAATTTTTTTATTATCCAGTATATAGATAATTTTATTTTTATGATTAAAATAGCTTGCCAAATTAATATCGTGTCGAAATACAGCTTACTAATGCACCTAAAGCATTTGCTGAATATTCATTCATTATACATGAGAGACAACTTAAATTTCATTTTTGGAATACTTTATAATAAATATAATTAAAGTGTAACAGTGGATTACTTTATTGTGATGATTTAAATAGGAAGAAATTGATATACTTATGTCTAGTGACTGTATGTCTAGTAACTTATGGTTGCATAATTTATTTCAACTTACATGATACATATTTATATTATTTATGAATTCAGATAAAACTAATTCTTGATGAAAAACCCATATGCTCAAAATGAAATAAAATCGATTTTTTATTCACAAAAATAGTATATTCGCGAAAAAAAAACAATTATTTGAAAGTTTATGAAGATTTTTTGATTTTTGCGCTGTGAAATATTTTATATCCGTATAAAGTCGTATTATGCACACTCACCACGTCTTTGATTTTATACTGGTTTTATGCTTTCTGATGGAAAATCAATTAGTTTTGGCTGATAATATATATTGTTGTTGGCAATATAAATATGGTCCACAATAAATTCCTTAATACGCTTAACAAATTATGTACTACAGTACTACTTTCTCAGGTAAAAATGTCCAAATTTATTTTAAAGTCTTAGGAAACCTTTCTTAGATTGTAAGAATTTTACTGGGTTTCAAACTCTCAGTGTGTTTGTGTCAATGTACAATACACAGAAACGTTTAATGAGTAACATTTTAGGTATATTTGAGGTAACCTGGAGAGCAGGTTTAAAATAATTTTTTGGCGAGGTCACCTTTTCATATGGACAGGAATAGAATACTGATATTGCAGAAGAAAATTTAGAAAAGGTATTATTTTTTGGACTTTTTAATTCTTAAAGTAGCTGCTAACACTAAAAGCAGCTACAATAATAATTTAACTATACAGTGTATGAAAGTTATTTATTTATTCAGTCAAGAATCTGTTAAGCTGACAGAAATAGGTTTACAATATTAGGGTCTTAGTTAAATAACTTTCATAAATTTAATCAACGATTATTTACTCATTCTGAACAGTCATTTGTACAAAAAGTCTTTAAAATATATATCCGCTGAATATAGGTCAGAACATTTTGAAATTCAGTTTTTTATTTCATTGGACTTATATTATCAAAATTATATTATATGAAAATAAAATTTGGTATTTTATAGCCCTTTATTTCACACTTTAGCCCTTTATTTCACACTTTAGCCCTTTATTTCACTCAAGGAAAACTTGCACATCATTGTCATTAGTAGCACTAATTTTTCTACTATAACACATTTTAAAGGATCAAGTTATATTAAAAAATACAATTGTTCTAATGAATTAAATGTACGGAATGTCCATCATTTGAGTTTAGCAAGCATAGTACAGTTTTAACCTATTTTTCCCAACACATTGAAATAGTCCTGGTATATTTTTAATCTTGTTGGTAGCAGCTTTATACAATTTTGGTTATAAATCTAATAAATACACATACTGACACACACTAAAATAATTTACAACACCCTTTGTCATAGGGATCATCTTAATTGATGTAAAGTATGGCGTGATTAAAAAAAAACTATTTTCACAATGTTTATTAGTGTATTCGAAGTGTATTCTTTAAATAATAATAATCACTTTTATTTTTAAACAAAATTTGTGTGGCTATAGTTTAGTAAACGATTTTGCATTCTCAAACACTACTTTAAAACTACTTTAAAAAGTTTTAAACTACTGTTTGAGAATGTAAAATCGTTTACGAAACTATAGTCACACGCATTTTGTTTTAAAATAAAAGTGATAGATAACAAAGTCAAAAATTGTTTTATTCCTTTTTAAAAAATGAACTATCACAAAGTAACAATATCACAAAGAACAAATTAATCAATAATTTAACGAATTATTATTTGCCAAATATGCTTTACATATATTTGCTTAAAATAATAATTGTTATCATAGCTTTTCGATTGGTAATGAAATTTTTTTCTCTATTTTTAGGTTCTTAACCCTTGCTCTAAGGAACTGTTTTTTTTTTCAAATAATGTGAATAATCGTTGGTTAAATTTATGAAAGTAATTTCCCTTACACCCTGTATATTAGATTTCATAAAACATTCTCACTCTAATGGACTACATCCATTTCTGCATATTTTAGTACCAAAATCAAACAAAAACACCAAACGCAAAAAGTGGCTGTAATTTCTCGATGCATTTTTTGATAGTGTTAGTACCATCAAGAGATGATCAAAATTAATTTACTTTGAGTTGATTTTGGCCTTCAAACAGACCCTTTTTCCTACGAAACTCAGTCGAATAAGAGGTGTGACTATTAAATAATGAGACCGACTCTGAAAAACATTTTATTTTGATTTCATACATATTTACTTACTTTTACCTTCAATATACACCCATCTTCGAGCCCTACAACGCTCCATGCGAATCTTCCATTGTTCGAAACAGTGCTGATAGTCTTCTGTCAGCTCCTGTCAGCTCCTCAGAACGCGTGCGGCTTTCTCTTTCACAGCTTCAACGGAATCAAATCTTGTTCCTTTTAATGCAGATTTCACCTTAGAAAACAGATAGAAGTCGCCCGGCGCAAGATCCGACGAATAAGGCGGATATGTACTTGGCTAGAAACCTCTTGATAGACAATGCAGAATGAGCTGGCGCATTGTCTTGGTAGAGAACCATGACTTGCCCTTCCACAATTCTAGTCGTTTCCTTTTTTTCCTTATTCCTTCACGGAGTTCAGCAAGAACGTGAAGGTAGTAATGTTGATTAATAGTTTAACCTTCAGGAACCCAGTGAAGGTACACAATCTCATAAATATCGAAAAAAACAATCATCAGTGCTTTGAATTTTAATTTGCTCATTCGAGCTTTTTTGGCTCTCGGTGAATTTGGGCTCTTCCAGTGCATAGATTGGGGCTTCGTTTCAGGATCATATGTAAAAAACAACGATTCGTCAAGTTATTATCCTTTTATTTCACCTTTTTTATTATCAAATAAGTTTGGGTCATTTTCAATGACATTCAAAGTGTCAGTACAAACATTTTTGCGAGCTTCTTGTTGTTCAAATGTGAGAGTTTTAAACACCATTTTGGTACACATCGTTTGCATGTTAAAATTGATATGTAAAATTTGCCGTACGCATTCTTTGTCAGTTCCTACAGTTTCAGCAATCGCATGAATACTTAACCGATAGTCAGATCGAACCAGATTACCGATTTTTCCGATATTGTCATCCGTTTTTGACGTGGAAGAGCGACCCGGGTGTGGATCATCTCCAACGTCTTCTGGGCTGTCTTGAAAACGCTTAAACCCCTCAAAAACACGTGCACGCGATAAACATTCATTTCCATTCAATTTTTCCAATAAATTATAAGTTTCAGTAGTGGTTTTTCGAAGTTTCAAGTGAAATTTCACAACAATTCGTTGCTGTATTGTTACACTTAATATTTTTCCGGCGAAACAAAAAACAACTCTAATGTGAACGAAGGCTACGGTTATACGGATTTGTTTACAGAAGCGAGAGGTACTGCATTCGAAAGTATGTATGTAAATATGTATGTATGTATGTATATATGTATGTATGTATGTATGTATGTAAATTAAAACCAGAATTTGTTTATATCCAAACCGTGTGTAAAAATTATGAACTTTAAAGAGTTGACTTTGATATTCTCCTGATGATGTTGATATGGTCAAAAACGAATATCGGTTATAAAGTGTTTTTTTGTAAAAAACTCATTACTTCTATCTTTATCTTAGTACGAAACATATAGCTTTTACCTACGACAAAACTTATCACCCTGTATACAAACAGTGTTATTGTGGTGATTAAAACGTCTTGATATATTAATATCGCGTCGAGACTCAGCTTAATAAAACGCGTGAAGCTTTTGCCAAGTATTTATCCAAGATACTGTACACGAAAAGCAACTTTAAATTCTTTTTATGAACACTTTAACACCTTGTAGCAAGTGGACACTTAATAATGAATACAATTGCGAGAGTTGTTGCAGTGGATTACTCTCTTGTGATGGTTGGAATGGGTGGAAATTGAGATATTTATGTAATAATAAAATTACGGTGAAGTAGCATATTTTCCTGAGAACAATAAATTCTTATCAGATGCATGCACTGGTGAAACTATTTCGTAATATGTATTTCTACGAATTTTTGTTTGCTTATTTCTTTCAATTTATTAAAAGTGAAAAATTTAGTTGGCATTTGTTGCTTTCTATAATGAGATGTCAACAAGTGTGTTTTGATAATGCTCAAAATCGAAGAAGAGTAGGCACCGAAGGTCACTCACGACTTTCAATATCGACGTATCACGAGTACCTATAACTCATGTCGGAATTTTAAAAATATTAACATCTACAGACAATAATTTAACTTAATATAACATATATTCTAGGTAAATATATTTAGAGCGTTTTTTTATAATTTCTGAAAAAAATTAGATGGGCCATATTAGAATGGAAAAGTAAAGTGTGGATAAGTTCTATATAAGACATTTCATGCTTTATGAGTTTGAAAAGCATGTCTATGCTACTACATACAGTGTCATTAATGCTGTTTATCCTGGTGTCCTGGTGTTGGAGAACATGTCAGCGTTAGTGTAAAGAACGGTCTATTCGATTGCATGAAATATGAGAGACTTGTTGAGTTTGATAAGGATCTGTTGATGGTTGAAATTGAAGTTTTTTTCAAACAACCCATCTAGGTATTAGCCACAGAGCTTAACATTTCGTGGTTCGCAATACAAGGGTGTTTAAAAAGGATGAACAAAGAACAAAAAATAACAATCATGTACATTTACTTACAGTACGGATGTTTTATTCAAGAATAATTAAAATAAAGGACTACCTTCAAGATGTTGCAATGTCTACGTCAGTTAGTATAGTTTATTCGTGAAATATAATTTAGTCAATTTAGCTTTTTTTAATAGTCATCTTGCAATTCGGTATATTTAGACCAACGACGTTCCAGCTTTTTAATAGTATAATGGGATTCGCATCTATGCCGTTATTTCAGCTTTGACTTCATCATTTAAAGTGAATCTTCCCCTAGCTAATCATTTCTTAAGGTTCAGTAAGAAAAAATAATTGCTAGGAGCCAAATCTGGTAACTATAGTGTACGTGGAAGTACTTTGAATCTTAGGTCATAGAATTTCCAGCAACAAATCAAGACGTGTGTGCAGGCGCACTATCGTGGCAAGAGAACACTTTTTCTTTTTGTAATTCTTTTTTTTCCAATTGTGAAGCGTAATAATTCCTGGTATGACCTTGCCCTTTCTTTCTTGTCTATGAATACTACACAACGATCTCAAGAAATCGAAGTCATGACTTTTTCTGTAGATGGAACCGTTTTCGGTTTCTTTGACGGCCTGTTTCTGTTTTCTATTTTGGACTACTGTTTTATCTCTGACGAGTAATGATACATTTTTATTTCACCTACCGTTATAAAATGTCGAAGAAACTTGAAAAAAGTATAAACCCCATTGAGAAATGATATTCGGATGCGATTTTGGTTGACGGTTAACACTACGCCCATCGAGTGGAAAGTTTCTTCATAGCAAAATCGTAATGTAAAATTCAGTGAATGCGATCTATCGTGATGTTTGTGATGATTTTGTTGGGTGTATTAGGTTTTGGACATTCCGATCGTTTATCATCTTCAATGTATGTATACCTACTTCTTACTATCGAAAACGAATGGGTAGGATCCTTGTAGGAATGTGGAATCTACCTCTTTTTGTATGTCCATCAGGATTAAACCCCCATAACACATGGTAACTATAATAGATCGAACTTTATCATCATCATAGCTGAATATGCCTAATATCACCAAGTGGTGGGATGGTGTTTTTTCACCATGCATTTCCATCCTTTTCTATCAATTGCTTTTACTCTTGTCTCATTCCGTGTCAAACCTTTTGATTTCAGAATTTCTTCAAGTTCCTGGTTCCTGCTTTTCTTGCCCCTACTTCGCTCCCGTTTCTCTTCCAGCCTGCCATATCTTTTTCACCAGTTATCCTCCTTCATTTTTACTAAGTGACCGTACTAATAGAGATGTCTTTTTTCAACCTTTCTTCTGGAGAATCGGTTCTACTCTCAACCTAGTTCTTATATCTGAATTTCTCAATCACTCTAGTCTTATTAGGCATTTAATCCTTCTTAGAATCCTCCTTTTCATACCTTGGATTTTAGTTTAGTATCCATCCATATATCAGAGATTCACTTCCATATATCAGAGCTGGGATATAGACCGTTTTATAAATCATAAACATGATGTTTTTACTGACTTCTCTTTCGTTCAGGAAGGCTTACTTCAAATTGTTAAATAATTTGGATGTTGCTATAACTCTACTATTTATATCTGCATCAACGCTGCAACTTTCCTCTAAAGCAGCTCCGAGATATTTCTGTATATCTGTTGATTATTGTTCATTTATGTTAATTTGTATGCCTGTTTCTTGTCTTGTAGCAACCACTTATTAAACTTGATTCTTATTTCGTATTGATATATTGTTGTCTTGTTGCTTGGTGTCTTGTTACTCTTTGTACTTCATATTTGGTATGGGATACCAGTGTACACAAAGTGGAAACAGTGGAAACAAAGGCCGTTTCACGGTATAATTTCTTATGTCATTTTATTGCCACGACAATACCTTTCAAAACGCCATTGATGTTAAAACAATTTCAAGTTAGCGTCATATTATTTTCGTGTGGTAAACATATCGAGTTTCGAAGCAAATAAAGAGCATTTGCGGCACTCTTTTCTTTGTTCAATCAAAAGAAAAACGCGATTGAAACCCGTCGTATACTTCTGGAAACTTACGGTGAGAATGTCCCAATGCAAGACGCTTGTGACCATTGATTTAGATGATTTAAAAGTAATGATTTCGACTTGAAAGTCTAAGAATACCCAAGTCAACCGAAAAAATTTGAAGACTCAAATTGCAAACTCAACAACAAATTGCAGAGTGGTTAAATATTGATCGCTGAACCATTTGTGATCATCTGCATGCCATGGAAAAGATCCAAAAAGCAGGAAAATGGGTACCACATCAGCTAAACGTCAGGCAGATGAAAAGTGTGACGTTTTGTTTTCTCGGAAAATCTGTTTCGCATCCGATCGTAAATGGAGACCAAAAATGGATATATTTCGAGAACCTAAATCGCAGAAAATCGAGGGTTGACCCAGACCACACGTCAACATTGACCGCAAACCCAATCGCCCTTGGTGAGATCAGAAGAGTGTCGTATATCATGAGCTTCTCAAACTTGGTGAAACAGTGAATATCATTCGCTACTGTCAACAAATGATCAATTTCAACTATGCATTAATCGAAAAGCGACCAGAATGGGCTACAAGACACAGAAAAGTGATTTTGCAGCATGACAACGCCCCATCACACACATTGAACGCGGTCAGAGACACCATTTCTGCACTTAGCTGGGAACTCTTGCAACCTGTCATAGTCACCAGACTTAGCCCCTTCCAACCACCACTTGTTTTCATCGATGTCTTACGTACTTCTTATGAAACACTTCAACAATTACGATGATGCCAGAAAATGGTTCGATGACTGAGCCACCTCAAAAGATGTACGGGTTTTCTAGGAGGGCATCCACAAATTGCCGAAGAAATGGGAAAAATGTGTAGCAAGCGATGGTGCACAGCATAAGGTTTTCAACTAAAACAGGTTCAAGCCTTCTGACGCCCGCGCTGCCCTAAAACGTCTGGTCATGATACCTTCTGAATCAAATATCCAGAATAGCGGGTACGCTGTATATTTGATCCATCATTGTTATAAAAAGTATCGTGTTTATTATGCCTCATTGTGTAACTCCTTTGAAGGCTCTAAATGTTTTAATACTTCCTGCTAGGGTTCCCACAGCGTTCTGTGGATCTTCATATATACTCTGTATTGCTTGTAATGAAGTGTTTGATACACCTTTTTTTTTATTAGACTGTCCCAAATCTTCTTTTTTGGTAACATGTCAAATGCTTTCGTTAAGTCCATGGTACAAAAAAGAATATTACTACATCTTATAATTTGTAATATGCTAAATATCCAGTCCTGGATACTGTGATCTGTTCTAGCTTGAACTTTATATATTTGAATAATATGAATAATTAAAATTAATGGTTAAAAAGTTAATTGGTGGAATCCGATTTGAAATCGGATAGGTCATGTCGAAAAGTATTGTACACATATTCAAAGAAATTTTGGAGTTGAATCGAAAATACGACATAATGGCCAACAGAAAGCAGATTTTTCCATAGGTAGCCAACATCAAATTGTATACTGATAGGATAATTAAGTTTATACTCTAAAAGTTCAGCGGAATTGAACTTTTTATCCCATTCAGTATATCTTTCCGCCCATCATTTTTCAGTGTATTACACTGATAGTGACATTGAATTAAATAACTCGCCAATAAATGGATTCGAAGCACTGATTCATATAATTCATTTATTTTTATGTTTTTTGCAAAATTTAGATTAAAAGTTTCAACCAAAAAACATACGAACATATAAATCACACTAATTGTTCCATATAAAAACGTTTTCTAAATATACAGAAATGTATATCCATAAAATGACCGTAATTCCACGAAACCACACCGATATACAGTACTAAATCTAAGATCTATTTTTTCACAAATCGAAACGCAAAACATATCGACCCCGATTCCAGTATTAAAACCGTTTAAGCTGATTTATATAGAACCGCTAAAACAAAGTTCATTAAATCGGTTTACGATCACGTAAAAGATAATTGGCCGGTGTTTTGGTCGATTAATTAAAGATCGTCCAGATTCAATTCTCATAGAAGAATTGCAGATTGAAGTCCACTTTTGCAGCATTATTAACACCAATAACATATTTTCCAAATCAATTCTTTATATATCAACTCTTCTATTGGAAACTAAAACACTAAATTCGAAGAGATTTACCACTAAACAAAAAACATCACTTTCTTAAACTTCTCGCAGATTGAATGATCTCCTAATGATATTAACATAGTCAGCGAGAAGTTTAAGAAAGTGATTTTTTTGTTTAGTGGTAAATGTCTTCGAGTTTAATTCTTTATATAATTTATACAATTTTGCCTATTACATATAAATGTTTATATTTTAGTGTTTAGTAATTATTTTTTAATTCGTGAATAAAACCCAGATGGCGTTGTGAATAGGTCTAGTCTCATTTTAGAAATGTAATTTATGACAATTATAAAAATGGAGTAGTGCAAATCGCGTTAAACTTATTGAATTATTTTGTAGACATGGGCGTTCAGTGAAAAATGTTTTTAAAAAATTACGTGATATTTACGGTTTGCATTATCAATCGAATTGTTTAAAAATGTTAAGAAACTGGTTCCGCTGGAGATAAAAGAAGAATAATATAGTAGAATAATAATATAGTTCATAGACCGACAATAGACCCAGAAATTTCCCATTAGTCGACGTTCGCAACAATTTTGACTCCGTGAATTTACAAAATGACGTATTTTACAAAAGGAATTAGCTCTGAAGGCATATAAGGTTCAAAAACACATAAACTATAGCTACCGGATAATTCAAAATGTCGTGTATTTGTCAACTGAATCAAAGAACAAACAGATGATTTTTCTCCAAAATCATCTTTTCAGATAAACCATATTTTGAAATTGGTGGCTATGTTAATAAACAACATTCCGCATTTGGGATAAAAAACATTCACGATTGCTTCATGAGAAACCTTTACATCCTAAACGAGTCATTATTTGGTGTGCATTATGGTCAGGAGGTGTAATTGGGCCGTTTTTTTTTCAGAATGCTGCTGGTGAAACTGTAACTGTGAATGGTCTTCGATATTGTGAAATGATAATTGGATTTTTGACGGCTGCATTGAATAAAATTGATCTGGAGGATATGTGGTTACAACAGGATGGCGATACGTGTCACTCTGCTAATGAATCAATTTATTTATTGAGAGAAAAAGTTCTTGTACGAGTTATTTTAAGAAAAGGTGATTTTAATTGGCCACCACGATCATGTGATTTGACACCGTTGGACTATTCTATTTGGGGTTACGTGAAAAAGTAGATCTATAAGAATAATTCACAACCGATTTCTGAAAGGATGAAATTTGCGAATCATTGATGAGATAGAGTCACGGTTATGTCAAAATGTCATCCAAAATTTTGACAAAAGAGTGGGCGTCTGTGGAGCTGCAAGAGGTGGTAATTTGGCAGATATTGTCTTTCGTGTTTAAATGTCATACACTTAATATACACATCAATAAAAAGTTTTGTGAAATCAACGCAAATTCTGTGTTTTATTCAAGAATTAAAAAAATCGCTCAATTTGAAAGACCCTTTATGATAAATAAATAAAATGGCTTAAATATTATGGCGTCTCACATATCGATACAATAATTAATTTTTAAAAAAATTGTTTGATTATCTATGATATTTGACAGAAGTTTCATAACATTTGGTGATTTTAACAGTTATTAAGGCTGTTCTATTTTGTTTATTTTTGCGATATTTTGAAATTAATACATTTTTTGAGCAAACACATTGAATTAAATTTGTTTTAAAAATACAAAATTTATTTGCGGATATGCTGATGCATTTAAAATGTTTAGGAACAGCATAGAAGCAGTTAAAGATGTACTTGTACTAAGATGGGACTTGTTTGTATCTAGGCTTATGGCACAAAAGAGCTCACCAATCAAGCCAGTATATCATGCAAACAGTTTTCTTCTATTACTTTAAAAGTATACACAGAGAGTTATCTCTAACTATTTTATCAGAAAATTAATAAAGAAAATTATTTAAGGGCTATACGTCATTTGCATGAGTCTATTGGAAGAAACTTTCAGATTTGTGGCAAATCAATTCGTGGCCTTTTTTCATCACGATTATGCTCCATCGCACATTGCAATTATTATTCGTCAGTTGTTCGCTAAAATGTAACAGATGCAAAAATATAATATATAAAAGGTACGATATAAACAAATACCATTTTACAAGCACTATATTCACTATATTCACTATGGCATCGTGTGGTTTTTTCCTATTTACTCGATTGAAAAAATCACTTTTGAGGCTGTAGAAGTCATTAAACAGAGTTGGCTTGTAGCTTTGAAGGAAATACTAAATGTTGAGTATAAAAACTTTGAATGCTGGAAAAACATTGGAATAAGTGTATTACAGTGAGAGGGAATTACTTTGAAATAAACAAAATATATTTCGATGAAGAAATAAATACTTTGTATTTCATTTAAAAAGTTACCTTTTCGGTTTCACAGAGAGCTGGTCTGATCAAATGACAATGATGTTTGTCAAATATGATTCGTTAGATGAGTTACTGTGAAGTTGCAGACGCGTGTGTTTAGTGTCTTGTTTGTGCACAAGTTCTAACATTTTCTGAAAAATGGTAGTTTACTACCCCGTATTTTCGGCGCAATGCCAAAGTTTCATTGGATATATAGAATAATTGCAGTAATTACACTATTTAATCTTTATAACCATTGGTTTTACTTTTTGATATTATTAAAGTACACCTTATTTCTGTTTTTATCACCTTATTGTTTGTTAACATCATTGGAATATACTTACGGCAAGTTACAATTCGGCAAATGAACTATTTGTATGGTAGATTTTAAAGCAGTTTGCGACAAATGTCAATACGATTATTGTCCACTCTTTACTCTCTTCCGCGTTAGGTTAACTTATGAAAATCAAACACATGCTCACAATAGCTGCATGGAATATTAACTCTCTAAACCCAAGAAAATAAAAACTCACTTTTTAGTATCGAAAACGAATGGGCAGAATGCTTTACTGCCGAATCTACCTCTTTTTGTATGTTAGTCAGGGTTAAATCGCTAAACACAAAGTAACTATAATATATCGAACTTTATCATCACCTTGTAGGGTATCCCTTATATTACTTCAGTATCGGGATTCTGGTTTTTTTCACCATGCATTTGCATCCTTTTCTATCTACTGTTTTTATTCTTGCCTCGTTCCATGTACTTTTGATTTGAACATTTTTTCTACTTCCTGGTTTCAGCTTTTCTTGCGCCTACCGTCTTTCCTTTTCTCTTTCAGCCTCCCATATCTTTTTCCTCTTTTATTTTTACGAAGTCACTGTACTAATCGAGTTGTCACCCTTCGATCTTTCTTCCGGAGAATTAATTCCACCTCAATCTAGTTCTTACATCTGAATTTCTCAATCGGTCTAGTTTTGATATTCCCCCAATCCTTTTTAGAATCACCATTTTCAAAGCTATTAATTATGGCAAGTTACAATTCGACAAGACTCACTCGGTAAACTTTAAGGAAGTACGACTGAATCCAGGGAAAAAACAAGTTTCCAAGTCTAAGACATGAAATTCGGTATTTATGATGAAGAATTTGTAATAAAATATATAGAGTTATAGCTAAAAAGAGAGACTACCATGTATGACATTTCCGAATTTGAGGTTAAAAAACTAAATTTTCTTACAGAATTTACCTTTGTGTCCAGAATGCATATGTTTTAATATACATTTTCAATCTTGTAGCGTCAAAGTTCTCACACATATACACAATATACAATATATCTTTTTTTTTGTGGTAGGGCAATGACGTTTTGAACTATGCCGTCTAGAGTCTATGCTCCTGGGAGGGTCACCTCTGGCTGACAGGTCAAGGCAGAGGCCTCAGACTAACATGATCCAAAATCTGCCAATCCGCATTGGACCAGCGTGGCAGATTACGGTCCATACCTTCAACATGGTATTTCAATATGTTTCAATATGACAGTACAATCTCAAACACGGCCCTCATTCCCCGGAGGCCAAGGAGCAACTACCTACGGCATCGGGAAGACCTGCCCCAAAGCAGAGGGTGCTAAGAATCACCGGATTAGATCAGGCTGCCATTGGATTTTTAACATTGCAACGCTAAATATACGGACTATGAGAACGGAGGTCCGATTGCAAGAACTGTTAATCGAACTTGACAACATACATGGGGATATTATTGGGCTCTGTGAAACACGAAGAAAGGGCGAAGAGTTAATCAAACTGGAACCAACTGGACACGTACTTTACACTCGAGGTACGGAAAATGGCCGATGTGGCGGAATTGGATTCCTCATCAATCGAAAGCTGAAGGATAGTGTAGTGAAATTTGAAAGTATATCTGACCGACTAGCCCAATGCGTCATTCAGCTGAATAACAAGTTTAGGCTTCAAATCGTCCAAGCTTATGCACCAACTATAAGCCGTAGGGATAAGGAAATTGAGGAATTTTATGATGATGTTGTCCAGCTTTTATACAAGGAAAAATGTAGATAAAAAATCCTGATTAGTGATTTTAATGCCAGAATTGGAACAACAAGAACTGACGAAAATGCAACTGGCGCATATGGAACTGGTGAGCGAGACAATAGAGGTGACAGATTGGTTGATTTTGCTGATGGACAAGAACTATATATTATGAATTCGTTCTACAAGAAAAATATCACCAGAAAATGGACATGGAAAAGTCCATCTGGGACCACCAGAGGAGCTGCACAGACTCATAAAAGAACTGCAAAGGGCTGGCGAACCATTTGACTTGAAAATAAACCTAAAAAAGAGTCAGGTTATTTTCAATAACTTCGCTCAGGACAGACGAATATCTATATATATATATATATATATATATATATATATATATATATATATATATATATATATATATATATATATATATATATATATATATATATATTCCGTGAATTAATATTAACAAAGTCAATTTGTTACTGTTTATATAAATAATAATGTATTTATAATTATAAAGTTTTTTTGTAGTATTATAAATAAAAATTGTGAATTTCTGTAACTATTTTAAGTGTTATAAAAACAAAAAATGTCATCGTTATTTTGACTATTAAGTATTGCTCGTACTCCCTTTAAGCAATTTTGTATATACAATGTCAACACGATTGTTATCCACCCGTTTATCTCCTCCGTGTGTTACATTAACTCATGAAAATGAAACACATACAATATGTACGAACATCGAATCTCTAAACATAAGAAAACAGAAACCTACTAAAAATTTCACAGATAAAAGAAAGGAATATTAAAAAATAGCTAAATTAAATTGTATACTATCAGATAAAAAGAAATGACTGTCGCGCCAGCTTTGGCTCGTTTTTTAATGAACCGTAATTAATTCAATACGTTCTTATTTCTTAATGATTTTCAAATATGTTTAAACCTTGAATAAACCAAGACTAATTGGTCCCATAAAAAACTGGCCAAAAGCTTATTTCCGATTAAATACAGTTTTTTTTATCGTTTTTTGTATGATTCAATTGACTTTCTAGAAAGAGAAGGATGGGTATATTATGGTTTTTAGTATTTTTAGAATGATATTCTGTATAAAATAAAATAAATGGCTGGAATAATAAATTATGTGTTTCAATACGTACACAGTATATCGAAAAATAACGGAACATCGATATAAATAAAAATGTAAATGTTCGTTTGTTCAAAGTCTTAAATCTCCGAAAAATCTTTACCGATTGCTTTGAAATTTTGACACAACGTTGTATTTTGATTTAATTATATCGTGTGACATTGCATTGGAATTAAACTGTCATTTACCGTAGAACCGTAGAACAGAACCGTACATTACCGTACAACAGAATTTTTGAATTCACTCGATTTGCCAGGGATGCCACCGTACGTACTGTAATTGAAAATCGACGGGCGGTTTAGTTCTAGATACTGATTGCTTCTCACATGACCAATTATATGTTGCGTGTTCTAGAGTCGACAATCCAGACAATCTCTATATTTCCACAGACAATGGAATAACAAAAAATATTGTATACTCACAAGTATTGTAAAATACATATTAGAAACGTGTGCTTTGTTTTTTCTTTCTATTCCATTTAACCAGACTAAGCCACAGCAACGCGTGGCCGGATACAGCTAGTTTTAAATAAAATAACCATTAGTTATTTTGCCAAAACTATCTCTTTCTATTCAAAATACATCCCTTCCGCATCAATACACCACTAGGTACGTTTAACCAATGCTAGCATAATTTTTTTTACGTCATTCTCCAATCGCCTCAGTGACTCTCGTTATGACTTCTTGGACATGTGCAACACTGTCTTAAAACGTTCTTTTCGTGACAAGTTTGATTTTCGAAAACAGAAAACGGTCACATGGTGACAAATCAGGCGAATACGAATGATGTTGAAGTGCACAGAATTGTTTTTCGCCAAAAATTCACGAACAGCGATGTCCTGTGAAATGGTGCATTACCGTGCAATAAAAACCAACTTCCTGGTGCCGATAATCGGTCCTCACATGAACGGTTCTCTTCCCCAAACGTATTCAATTCTTCCGCTTTTCATCTCACAATTGAATTCGCACAATAGGTGATCATTTTATGCACTTTTTCCACCAACTCATCACGATTTTTGATTTTTGGCCGTTTTGTCTTTGGATCGTCTTTCAAACATCATGACCGTCCTGGAATCGCTCATACCACTGGAATCGCTTATACCACTGGAATCGCTATCACACATGTACGTCATCGCCATAAACTCTTTTTGATCAGTTCAAATGTTTCTGTAAAAGTATTACCGAGTTTGAAATAAAATTTACTATTAGTTCTTTGTTCCATTATGTTTTTGTGACAAAAGGCACTGTCACTTTAAGCGCTATAACTCGACAATCCGTTAATTGATTCTAATAATGGTGGTTTCGATTTATAGACGAGATATATGGCTTTCAGTTTATATGTTGTTTCAATAGATGACACTAGTAGTTTTCTTTACATTTAAAAAGTTCCGTTATTTCTCCGATATGCGGAGACATGTATTCGCATCAATCACTTTATTATAGTATAATGTATGATGCTTCTGTGTAAAATGACTAAAGGGTTGTCCAATAAGATGTTTCAGAACTTTAAAAGGAGGTACAATGATAACTAAAAGTGATAATTGGGGAATTTTTGTTTTATTTTTAATAAAAATGTCATTATTTTCAGAAGCAGAACAATCAAAATTAAATTATATAAAAAGGTTATTTCTTACAATATTGCTGTATTAAACGGACTCATGATTGTTACCTAATTAACATATGAGAATGTAGAGGGCATGCGAAACGAGGCTTTTACTAGAAATTAATACATTGAAGGAAATTATAAAGAAGAAGCAGATTGGTTTGTTGTGGCATCTGGTGAAAATAATTGAAGAAGAAAGGCTGTAAAAGTTTGAGTGACCAAAGTTAGGAAGAAAGAAAGGAAGCGACCTATAGGAACATAGAAAGAACAAGTAGCTAGGATACTACATAATAAAAACTTAGAGTGGAGTGGAATGTTACAGCGAGAAGTGGCACAATGATAGCTGAAGATGAAAAGGTGAAGAAAGAATAAGGTGAAAAGTATTCAAAAAAGGACAAAACTTGCCTCAAAAACATATCAACACTGGAAAGTATATATTGGGTTGTCCCATAAGTTCCCGCAAAAAGCAACAATTTTAACAACAAATTAATCAGTGATGTATTCTCCGTCATTGTTCGCAATCTGTTTTCACTTCTCGGTGAATTTATTGATGCCGTTTTGGTCGCCAGATCTAGACTCAAAGAAGCTGTTAAGTCACTTTTGGAGGTTCTCCTGTGGAGGTAACGCCCCTATTTGGTTTGACAACGAGCAGAAGAGTTAATAATCGATTGACGTAAGATCTGGAGAGTACGGCGGATACGGAAGAACCTCCCATTTCAGATTATGCAAAGCCTTCTAACAATATTTGCTGTGTGGGGTCGTGCATTATCGTGCAGGAAGATTTGGCCTTGTCTTGTTTTTCTCTAGCATGTCCCAGTACACGAGACCATCCCAGTCCCAACAAACGCAGATCATGTTCTTCTTCGAATGGAGATCTTAATTACCTCCCGGTTTTGGCGTGCCTCCTTCGGCCACCCACACCTTTCTTCATATTGACGTAGTGATACCATTTCTGATCTCCCGTGACGATTCTGTTCAAGAAACAGGTGTCTGGCGAGATTTTGAGCACCTATGTTGCGACGATTTTCCTTGTTGTCGTCGGTTGATTTAAGTAGCATCCCGGTCGAAGTTGCCATTTTTGAACTTGGCAGACCAATCTCAAGCAGTTCGATCAGTCTTCTCTATATACGGCGCAAATGTTTTTGTCACAAAAAACTTTCAAATTATTGTCGTTTAATGTAAAAGTTGAAATTACTAACACTAATTTTTCTCACTCTAATACGTTATGAACGCTTCACGTCTCATTAAAGAACGCATGATTAACTCTTGTATTAAATTAAATGTTCAAAATGTCCACAATTTGAGTCTATCCGAGCCTGGGTCCATTTTAACCAGTTTACCGAATACGTTGAAAATGCCCTGGTAGATTTATTTGATTGGCTCCAGCAAAAATACGTTCTTCTTAAAACGCATCTCGGTAAATAAGAAGCATATCGTGACATTCGCGCACAGAATACATTTTTGGATTTAAACGAAACTTAAATAGATGCATTGACACACTAAAATATTTTTTGTTACCATTTTGCAATATCATTCTTTGTTCTGGCTGATGCATTTTTAATAAAAAAATATTTAAGAATGTTTATTAGTTTATTTATTGTTTATTCGTTAGGTAATAACCAATTAATATTTGCTAAATATAGTTTAACACATATTTGCTAAAAATGTTAATTCTTATCATACTTTTTCGACTTTGTAATGTTTTTTCGGGAACCGTTTTTTTCCGAGAACTTTTGCTTTAAAATGATGTGAAAAATTGTTGGTTAAATTTACGACTGATTTATCTTTTAATTCAATTGATTAAATTTAATTAAAAATATGTTTATAAATATATAAATTACAAAATAATATAATAAATTACAGCGATACTGTAAAAATCAGTTATTGCAAATCGAATATTCTTAAACATTTCATCACATTATATATCTAGAATTTCTAAATTTCTTCTTATTTGTAATGCGTATCGTTCTTCTGCACCATTTAAACGCTTTCACTAACAGAACGAAAAAGACAAATCACTTATTTACATTATCGGACGTAAACTATAAAACAGTCAGGGTTTGGAAAAATAAAATTCGAACAATTTTGTTTGGAAAAGTCAGCCGAGATTAATTTCCAGGGATACGGGTTGCCAGATGAACGCGAAAGATTGTTTGATTTGCTGCCATGTTGACGGATCATCGCGGTCGGACGTTGGGAATTTACACAAATAACCATCGAACTGTTGGTAGGATAATTTATAAAAGTATTTTGATTTCTTTAATTTGTTTCTAAATTATACAGGATATTTTTTACATGTGTTATAAACTCATATTTTATTTCGATCAAAATATTAACAAAACATCCTGCCTTTTTCAGGGTTCAACGTTAGATTCAATTTTTGGTTATTAACATTAATATAATTAATTTCAAAAATAAATGTGTATATATATATATATATATATATATATATATATATATATATATATATATATATATATATATATATATATATATATATATATATAGATACGAGCAAAGGTTAGGATTAACTGTCGATGATAGTGAGAAAGAATGGTAAAGGCAAAGAAGATTCAGAGAAATTGCTGGAGAGGGGCAGCGATTTTGCGCTTACGTTCTCAAATCGCTTTGCTGTTTTACATGACCCGGAGGGGATGGAAATGTCAATTCAATATGAAGAAATCACCAACAATGTGCTTGAAACGGCTGCTTAAATACCAGAAGAAAAATGTTTCAAACAGACAAAAATCTCCTATGGGACCATTGCTTTAATGAAAAAACGGCGGAAAATAAGAAATACAGGTAGTCTTTTTGGCAGGGTGGAGTACGCTGAGCTCGGCAAAACTATAAGAAAATGTATCAGAGAGTAGACAAGCCGGTTCAACATGCAGCTAGTGCAGAAAACTCTGAAATAAAACAGGGGAATTAACAAGGCTAAACAGAAACTGAGAAAGAAAAGAAAGCAAATTTATGCCTTAATACGTAAGGATGGCACAGTGTGCAGGGTACGCACAGAAATGTTAGAGGTTGTCAGATAATTTTATACACAGTTATATGAAGATCAGGACCAATCAAAAACAACAATACCCACGTAGGACCCAAGGCTCCAGGAAAGGATAGTATAACTATCGAAATGCTAAAAGCTGGTCGGACTTTACATAAAACACTGGCAAAATTATATTCTAAATGCCTCAAAGTATAAACAGTACCGGACTTATGGAAAAAATGCAGAAGTAATTCTTTTACATAAAAAAGGAGCTCAAGTAGATTTAAAGAACTACCGTCCAATAAGCCTCCTTTCAGTAATGTACAAAGTTTTCACCAAGATAATATCTAAAAGAAACTGAAAAAACTGACGCACAACCAAGAGAACAAGCAGGATTCAGAAATGGATTTAGTACAATGGATCACACCCAGGTTGTACAGCAGGTCATAGAAAGACAGAACGAATACACCATGCTACTGAGCTTGGCTCTTATGCACTACGAAAAATACTGAATGCATTCTTTAGCTAGGGGGTAGACAACGCATATGTAAACCTATTAGGATCGATATATGATAAACCGACGGCGATAATTCACCTTGATGATCTTGAAGTTGGAATTAATGTAGAGCGAGGTGTACGGCAGAAGAAGAAGTATTCCGTAATATGGATTGGGATCAGGATGGTGTAAAGATCAATGGTGCAAACTTAAACTATCTTAGACTTGCAGATGATATCATTCTCCTTTGACCCAGAGAAGCTGCAAAGACGCATACAAGAGCTGCAAAGGGCTGGCGAACCATTTGGCTTAAAAATAAACCTGAAAAAGAGTCAGGTTATGTTCAATAAATTTGCTGAACAAGAACAGAACAAAGAACAGAAGAATTTTAGTTTTAGGAAGGGACTTGGAGATTGTGGACCACTTTATATATCTTGGACAGAGGATTTCAATAGATACCGCCGGGGGATATAGCCCGGGAGGTGGAATGGCGTGTTAAATGCCAGATAAATAAGAGAAAGCTCTAAAACTGGTTGCTTTATAATTTTGCTACATCCGGCACATATCTTGCGTTATTCAACTTTAAACTTACATGTGGATGTACATTTGTTGTGTCCACACTTGTTCAACTATTTCTTTCAAAATTCGTTTCAATATGCCTTTCAGCTTGCCACTCAGCATGCGTTAGCCTATGCATTCTAGCGCAGGGTAAAAAGCGTCATGAAATTTCACTTGCGTCTTTACATGCCTCCTGTTCAACAACGCATGCGCCTAACCTTTCAACAGATGCATGTCTCTTGACGACCAAAAGTTGAACAGGTGTGAATATACCTATAGAGCTTCATTAATCTGAACCAAGTCTAAATAGTGTACTAGTGAATTTTATGTCTATTTTACGTCTACAGCAAAAACTAGCGAAATAGAATAATTAGCCAGTTGATTACTTTAAACAAAACTGAATCAAAATAAATTTTCAAAGTCGTAAAATTGCGTTAAAATTCGTAATTTGAAAAAAACAAAAAATGCCAATTTATCAATCATCTTAATAAATAAAGCCACTCTTATATCTGTACAAGTAATATAAGCAAAGAACACTTTAAAAACAATTACAGCGAGTCATAATTATCAGATAGACCAGGTATGCCATCTGTGTTTTCGTTCGTAGTTAAATTTTCATTTCGCACCCGTAGATAAACAATTTTTACGTCCAAAATGACTAACATGAAAACACGTCAAAGTATCTTCACTTGACGAAGTTAAGTCAAATAAAATTCTTTCACAACTACCAGCTATTCGTTGCCTATTAAATTTACTATCTTTATAAAAACATAAACTATCTTGACTGCGCTTTATTTACTTTAAACTTCCAGTGTGCGCGTATGTGAAAAAAGTTAAATACCTACACACACACATACTTTTGCTAGGTTTAAACATCACCATGCGTTACGTGCATACCATGGTAGATTGAAAAGTTTTACAAACAATATACAGGGCGTAAGGAAAGTACTTTCGTAAATTTTATCAAAGATTCTTTACATTATTTTGAACAAAACGTTTCGTTAAAATATGCAATCAAAATGCAAACTTTTTGCCGGAAAACTGATGAAAACTTTGGTTTAATTTGTCGTGTTTATTTCGATTGAATGGGATACATTTTTCGATTCATTAGCCTTTTAAAGTATTACTTGAAAATATGTTATATTTTTTATAGTTATTCCATATATTACAAAATACATTTGGTTTGTTTTATTACAAATAAAGGAAAAGTTACACACTCATTATTCTCGTTTCATATCAAAGTTGAAATTACTACCACTAATTTTGTACAAAACGATTCACGTCACATTACGAAGCACATAATCAATTATTTTATTAAACTATCTATTCGAAATGTTTACCATCCCATTCCCGATGAAAGAAGCTTCGTCGGTTGATAAAATATTGGACAAAAAATATGGATTCCTTTGGTTTTGGCAAACAAACCATTCATATTTTTCTGTCTGTGTGAAAAATCCGCGGGTAAGAATGCTTGCACTCTTGGTAGAGTAATGCTCTTTTAGTGTTCTATGTATAATCCAATGGGAAAGTCCAACTTGGACAAATGTCTGCCGAACTGGAAGCGGTCTTTCTGGGTATCAATACCCGTAAATACGTTTAGCCCCTTTGGAATGTTGGCGAGTTTCTCCGGAAATACGTGGAATATCGTGATATTCGCACACAGAATAAATTTGTAGTTTTCAATAGAACTTAAAAACACAAACTGACATATTAAAATAATATTGATATAAAATTATTTGCAGTTGATTTACGACATTGCTGCATCGATGTTACCTGATATGATGGCACGATTCTTAATTAAAAAAAAACAATTGTTGTTTTAACAATGTTCATTAGTTCATTTTTAGTTTATCCGTTCAGTAATAACCAATTAATATTTTCCAAATATTAGCTTTTCTAGCTTTTCGATTGGATTGGAATTTTTATAAAGAACTTTTTCTTTAAATGATGTGAAAAATCGTTTTTTAAATTTTCGAAAGTACTTTCGATCTTGTCGACCTGGGGTTCTCCAAACTAATGTTCTTCATGAATCAGAAACCAAGCCAATTCTCGTCTCATCGGAGAACATCACGTTATTCCAGGTAGGACAATGATATATCCATTTCTCGAACCCATTATAATCTTACATTTTTTTGTTGAAGGTTTAATTTAGCAAAACGGTTTAATTTGGGTTTTCTGTGATGCAAATGTATCGCTTTCGGTCTTATCGTTTATCGTGAAATATTTACTCCTTCAAGCCTAACAAGCTCCCTTGATATACCACTTGTAGATTCCAGACGATTTCCTTGAGTTTTCCGTGATGTTACTTTGATTAAAGCCCCGTTGTAACAAAGCAATTACACCTGATCTATTAAAATGAGATATCATGTTTCTAGGCATTTCTAAACGGATTGATTGAAAATTGAAAAAGAATTGAAATATTGTCTAAATATCAGGGGAAAGTGCAAAAATCGAAAAACCTGTGTTATCAGCAAAACAATGCTTTTGTTAATTTCATTTAAAAATAGTCTAAAATAAATATCCATCACAATTTTTAGAATACCATAGGCATACATATTCTATTTGTAAATATTCCAAACTTTTGGACATGTGTGTACATAGTCCCCGAATATGAGGGATAGTCAAGTATCGCGATACTTCTTCTATTCTCTACAAAGCAAGTGTAAGCCTTCCCGAAAGTTCAGCTAAATTAACATATTTAGTGACATAATCATTCAGAGCCTGGAAAATATAAATAACATCAAATTTTTTAATGTTTTATTAAGTCCTAACTGTTATTAATAACCGTTAATAGTCTTTAATACTTTCTTTACCAACACGAAAGCTTGCACACCACTTTAAAACATTGTCGCCTCGTTGTTTCGTTGCTACAAACTGGTTTAATCATTTCAAAAGTCTGTGATACTTTTACCTAACTTAATACAAATCCCAAATATATTTTTTATTATGTCATTATGAGCGAACAAGAGATCGTAATATTTTCCTTGAAGCCTCCCTATTTTTCTTCATTTACTTCATCGTTTGTCTAACATCTCTCCTTCTTTTTTAAAATTTCTTAGATATCCTCAAATTAGTCATTTACTTAACTTAGTTAGGTATACTAATAGTTATACGATATTTTTTGTTAGCAACAGATGGAAATTCTAGGAAGCAAAGTCAGTAGTCCTGAAGAAGCACATAACAGTCCGTTCTTTACTAAAAGTATTTCTTTTAAACTTCAGGATTTTGCGAGCTCTTCTTTAAAAATTCTGCATTAGTCAAGTGGATGAATTATACCATTAATCAATTTGTCTTTTAAATTTTTAGATATCCTGTTCCAGTAATAATATTATATAGGATAGATTAGAAAACACCATAATTGTAACCCTTCATAATAAAAATTTTATTATGAAGGGTTACAATTATGAAGGGTTACAAAAAAGTTTTTTGTTCATATATAATATTCAAAAATAAATATTTTAATTTCCGCAATTCCGAAAACTATTTAATCTACCCTTGTAGTTCTGAAAGAAAATGGTATAATCAGCAGAAAACACGTACAGTGTCGAATACTTACTTAATTTTAGAAAAAGAACGATAATTTTTTATTTGTTTTGCGTTTTTTGACTAGACTGAAGTTGAAATGATAATATTATTATTTATGGCTTTATGTACATTTTATCTAATACAGGTGTATTATGATAAATTATATAAACACATCAACTGTAAAAAAGTATTTACTAAAGTTAGATTAAGATAGGTAAATTCCTGTTAAATAATTTCTGAGTAACTAGGCTTGAGTTCAGTTGCGAGCTTATGCTGAACAGCAGTATTCACATTTTAGATTTTACATATATTTTGTCGTATTTTATGTTTTTAAACTCATTCATATATAAATCAAGAAATACATTTAAGAAATTAGATATGTGTAGTTTTTATAGCTGTCTTTTTTCTATATTCAAGGAAGATGTAACCTTAACTTGATGCTGAGTGGCGTTAGCATGCACGAGAAGGTGTAATGATTGGAATGCCATAATGTGTGTTGTGCTGGTTTATATAACTTAATCCACATTACCAGAACTTACAAACTTTATTATTTAGTTTAACTCTTAAAGAGATCGCTCATTAGAGTAATTCTCTACCTGCCAAGTATCACTAACATAACAAATGCTTATTGCTTTCGGTCAGATTTCGTTTTAATCAAAGATTATTTCAAGAATAAGTGGACCTTAATCAACTGTTATTTCGTATGTGATATCATATCAAAAGGAGCAGGATATATTGATTAGAAATTGTCCTCAAGGATATAGAACAAAGTCATTCTTGAAAATAATATTAATCTTGTTGGATCACTGGCAATCATATGTACTATTTTCTAAACGTACATTCTATTTTTCCGATAGAAATCAAAAATGATGATACCAAAAAATAAACTATTAACGATATGCACGATATTGTGTGTATTACTTACTCACCATATCTTACACTTAAACAAATTGTTTATGGTAGTAATAAAGATTCTCCTATATAAAAAATATTTTTTATGTCAGTCTTAATTCAGATTCCAAAAAACAAATAGGGCATTGACCAAAATGTAATATTTTAATTACGATTTATAAGTTAGAAATAGTTTTGGCAATACTTGTTGGCAAATGGGTATTTTGGATAGATAAACTGAACAGCTCATAGGCCAAGTTATTTAAAAAGAGTTGCCCTTGAATATAACCACTGATTGTATAATAATCTATCAATAAAACGAAGTTGAGAATGATGATACAATTAATGCTGTTAAACGAGGGTTATTTATTAGGTGGATATTATTAGGTTAGGATTATTATTAGGTGCGTATAGACCCGGTTGGATCACGCAAAGCATCCTGACTCATTTTCGAGTGTTCTTTCTGATCCTCCACATCTCTCTCATCCTTTCTCCGTGGATTCTCTTTCTCTCCTCCGTCCACTTTGTTCCTGATCTCCTCGAAACTTTGCTCTCTGATGCAACGTTCACATATGTATTTTGTGTCTGTGCGTTCTTCTATCCTCAATCTCTGTCGGACCCATTTGTGCCTTTCCCAGATCAGCTCTGACTTGTGCGATCCATGGTACTCTTGACTTGACTCCTTGTATGTACGTAAGAATTCTGTTAGTGAGCCTTGTGGGTGGGAGTCTACTGATATGTCCATAGAATTTCAACCTTCTTTTTCTTATGTCCGCGGCTACGTTGGACATTCTCTCTGTGGTCTTTCTAGAATGTAGTCCTCTGTCAGTTTTGGGCCGAGAATTTTCCTCATAATTTTTCGTTCTACTTTTAGTATGTTTTCTCTGCCGCTTTTTGTATGGAGTGTAAGTGTCTCGCTTGCGTATAGTACCTCTGGTTTGATTACTGTGTTGTAGTGTCTTATTTGTACGTATGTGGATAGGCATTTCTTATTGTAGATATTGTGTCTGGCCGTATGCCCTCTTCATCTTCTGCAATCGAATCTTCTGTGCTATCTTCTTTCCTCCTGTGGGTTCGAGGATCTCGCCCAGGTATTTGAAGTGAGTGACCTTATTTATTTTACCGTATTTGGTGTTCCAATTTTGGACATGTAATTTTGAGCAGAAGAATTCGGTTTTTTTAAAAGAATATTTGTAGGCCAACTTTCTCTGCACATTCCTTGAGGACTTCGATCTGTTTGGTTGCCTTTTTTTCATTGTCTGCGAGTATGGCTAGGTCGTCCGCGAAGGCTAGGCATGATATTTCTATGTTGTTTTTGGTTCGTCCCAGTCGCAATGGTTTCCAGTGTCCTTGATTTTTTAGTTCCCTTTCCCATTCCCTTATGACTTTATCCAAGACCAGGTTGAAGAAGAGTGGGGATAACCCATCTCCTTGGCATACTCCGGTTTTAATCAGGAAGGGTTCGGAAATTTCTCCCATAAATTTCACTTTAGAGATTGGGTCAGTCAGTGTTTGCTTAATCAATCGTAGTGTTTTGGGGTCGAGTCCTTGTTCTTCTAAGATGTTGAACAGAGATTTTCGGTCAATGCAGTCGTATGCTTCCTTGAAGTCAACGAACGTGCAGATGATTGGGACGTTTCTGATAGCTTTGTATTTCAGTATTGTTTTTAAGTTAAATATTTGTTCAGTGCATGAGCGACCAGGGCGAAAGCCTGCCTGGTACTCGCCAAATTTATGTTCTACTTGTTCCTGTGTTCTATGGAGAAGGCATGCTGAGAAGATTTTGTAAGTGACTTGTAGTAAGGAGATTCGTCTGTGGACTGTTCACATCTGTTCTGTCTCCTTTCTTGTGCAATGGGTGTATAAGACCACATTTCCATTCATCTGGTAATTTTTCTGTTTGCCAGATATTCGTGATAATTTGCGTGAGTTCCCGCAGTGAGTTTGGTCCGAGGTTTTTCAATAGTTCCGCGGTGATACCATCTTCACCGGATGTCCTGATATTCTTGAGGTTTTGGATATGCCTGTGAATCTCTTCCTGTGTTGGTGGTGGTGATTCTGAGTGGGTATATATATAATTTTCCTTGGGGAATCTTGTGTCGCGTTCGGGGCAATTGAGGAGATTAGAGAAACAGTGTGCCAGCTCCTGACAATTCTCCTGATTGTTTAGCGCTAATCTCCCATTCCGCTTTCTAAAGCAAAGATTTTGTAGTGTGTACCCACGGATTTCTCTTGCGAAAGTCCTATAAAAGTCTCTCGTGTTGTAATTGCGGAAATTCTTCTCTATAGAGTCTAGTTGTTCCTTCATGTACTTCCTCTTAGTTTGTCTAATAACTTTGACGGTCTGTTTTCTAATCTCGTTAAAAAGCTGTTGGCTTTCTGGGGAGTTTTTACTGTTGTAGTCCTGAAATGCTCGTTTGCGTCGCTGCAATGCACTTTCTCATTCCGAGTCCCACCATGGGTGTTTTATGTTCTTTTTCAATGGGATCAGTTCCTGTGTTTTTTGTGTAATTTTTTGCGGAATTTTTCCCATGTATCTGCCTGTTTTCCCATTCCTCTGTTATGCTGGATTTCTTGATCCTGTTCGTGTCGAATTTCTGTTGATGTGTCTTCTTCTGATGAATTCTACTTGGGATGAATTTTACTTTGATTCGTGTTAGGTAGCGGTCTGAGTCGATGTTTGCGCCCCTGCGGACTTGAACATCATGGATCTCTCTTTATTGTGGGTATGAGATCACAACGTGATCTATCTGGAATTCACCAATATAGGCGATCTCCATGTCTTCTGTTTTCGTGGAGATTTTCTGAGGGATGTTGACATGATCTTCAGGTTATTCTGTTGGCATAGTTCGATGAGTCTTATGCCGTTTTTGTAGGTGAATTTGTGAGCGGGGAATTTGCCTACGGTTTTCTGATGGATTTTTCCCCTGCCGATTTGTGCGTTAAAGTCGTCCAGTAAAATTTTGACGTCATCCTTTGGGACCTTTGCCATTATCTTTTCTAGTGTTGCCCAGAATTTCTCTGTAGACTTCGGGTCTTTCTTGTTGTCCCCGTTTGTGGAGGCATGTACGTTGATCCTGGTGTATTTTATATTGGCGCACTGTATACACATTGTCATCAGTCTATTGTTTAGGGGGGTAATTTCCTTAATAGATTTAACTATCCCTTTGTGTACCACAAAGGCCATGCCTAGAAGCGGAGCATCCCTGGCGACTCGTTTGTCTGTCCTGCTTTTGAATATGCGATAGTTCCCGTAGTCTACTGTGTCCTCATGTGTGAAGCGTGTTTCTTGTAGGGCAAGCACAAGTATCTTTTGTCTGATAAGTTGTGAGGTTAGGTTGTGAAGTTTTCCTGGTTGGGTTAGCGTGTTAATGTTGAAGGTGCCAATGTATGTAGGAGTTTTATGTGGAAATTTGCCGGAAAGCTCCGACTTTTTTTGAAATCGTGAAAATCCAGGTTCCCCAGACTCCGAGCACCCGGTTGCCGTCTGTCGACGGGTGGATTGGTTACCACCTAGGGTCTTATTGTTATTACTTGCACGAGTCATGATTGCTTACAAGCTTATGGGTCCAGTGTTTCCACTGGGAGTTTAGAACCAGGGATTGTTAGTTCCTGGAGTGTGGTGTACAGCCGTACCCTCTGGGTGAACAGACGCCGACCAGGTTGCCGGTGGTCAACCTCAGTCAAGTAATCAACAAAATGTTCATTTGGGCGGAGACGCAGGTTGTTCTGTGTTCCACATGAGATTGTGAAACTCAGCGGTTGGGTGTCTGATGACACTTAGCACTGTTGTCTCATTGGACGCAGTCCATAGAGTTCTAACACTGCATATATATATATATATATATATATATATATATATATATATATATATATATATATATATATATATATATATATATATATAGCCCCCATGTCGAGCCACTACAGCCGACCACTACAGCCGAGCCACTACAGCCGACCAGGTTGCCGGTGGTCAACCTCAGTCAAGTAATCAACAAAATGTTCATTTGGGCGGAGACGCAGGTTGTTCTGTGTTCCACATGAGATTGTGAAACCCAGCGGTTGGGTGTCTGATGACACTTAGCACTGTTGTCTCATTGGACGCAGTCCATAGAGTTCTAACACTGCATATATATATATATATATATATATATATATATATATATATATATATATATATATATATATATATATATATATATATATATATAGCCCCCATGTCGAGCCACTACAGGATGAATGCCTCTTCTGCATGCTTCTAACTTTCACGGTCCTGGGCATTCCTCTGCTACTCGGGTGCTATATACTTAACGATATCATCAGAAATGAAAACCATTGGGAAAATATGGAAGTTACAATTAAATAGAAGAGAGTGGAGTAGCGTCACTTCAACTAACCTAAACCTTTTAGGTTACTGTGGATTCTTTACGGTGAATCGACGCTGGAAGCCCTGAACACTCATTAGCAGTATGACTTGTTCAAGCTCTTAGTCACTAGTTGTGATATACGTTTAAAGATCTTTGAAATATTCCAAAATGATTGTTCGATCGAATGTATGGTGCTGAACAGAATGCTTATTATACCGCATATAATCCAGCAATCGAAGATGATTATGATTGTCACGTTTACCGCAGATACACACAAAATAAAATTTCGCGTGTTACAGAAACTCTATGAGTGACAGAAAAAAAATGTTTACAGATCTGTATTCAGCGTATCAAATTACAAATACAATGTTTAACAATGAAATTTACCGTAACAGTGTCTGTGTATGAAAAAACTAGTGACCCTCGTATCATAATTGAATAGATTTGTTTTCGACAGAAACTAAAGACGGAAATTTGTTTCGAAAAACACGTCACTCAGCTTAAGGAAATAAGATATCCAAGTAAGCTAATTTCATTGTTTAGACCTAAATACTGTAACGGTAATACGGGTTTATTTGTTAGCTTACCAAACAAAAACGCACTGAATGTGTACCGTCATAAAAAGATTAATTAAAACGTCAGCTAGATTTGTTTTTGTTGAATGAGGTGTGAAACAGGTAAAAATATTTAAAAAAAATGAATTTGCAGGATATATGATTTAATTTAAGAATATTTATGAATTAAATATTAGACAAATTACTATTTGAATATGAGGTACATGATTGATTATTCAAGGATTATATACTACGCGACATAGATATCCGAACACACAGTAAAAATTATTTAATGTCAATAATAATTTACTGAGGATGGTTGTGGCAGTTTCTTGATGGAAATTTATACTAAATTGTATAAATAAAACAAAGTTGTATAATTTTCACTTATATTTCTCTCTAAATCATAACGCGTTTCGCTACACTGTAGCTTCGTCGTACTGTAGATTCTTTGTCAACCATCCGAAGAAGCTACAGTGTAGCGAAATATGTTATGATTTAGAGAAAAATATAAGTGGAAATTAGGCAACTTTGTTTTGTTATACTATATAATAATTTACATAAATAATTATAAGACCAGTGTAAGCAAAATTATTAAAATTACATTCCAACCCGATAAATTTTAACCGCTGTTGCCTTTAATAATGCGTTGATGCGCCATGGTTTATTACGCACTCATTAGTGCGTATAAGCATTGGTCTGTTGAGGTGATTAATATCCTCCTGGGGTACCTTATCCAAGCGATTTCTACCCCATGTCGAAGTGCCGCCAAAATTTGAGGGGACTGTTGTAAATTTAATAGCCATCTACTGATCATGTCCCATACATGTTCGATTGGGCTTAAACCGGGAGATGTTGGAGGACATGGCAGTACATTAATTTAAACATGGTCCAGATAGTCCAATGTGACTCTTGCTACATGGGGCCGGGCATTACCTTGTTGAAAAATTGGGTTTGGGGGACCCCTTAAATATGGTATGAGATGCGGGTCCACAATTTCTTGGACGTAACGAAGTTTGGTCATGTTTCCTCTGATAAACACTAGATTTAGAGCCACTAAACTTAGATGATTTAGAGCTATAAGAAATGGCACCCTACACTATAATCCCAACAGTATGATGAACATACCGTTCAACAAAAAACTGTGGATCTCGTCGTTCACCACGTTGTGTTCTTTCTCGTGCCCGGCCATCATGCATGCCTAAACAAAATCGAGACTCTCCACTAAACAGTGTTGTGTTCTAGCCACTGTCTAGGCGGTTTTTGAGCTGAAAGATTAATAGGATCATATTTGTTTTTTAAAGACGTCTTACTGTTAATGGCGAACGCTATAGGTATATGCTAACATAATATGTTTGGCCTGAACTGATAAATGTGAAAATAAATAATGTTGTTTATATTCAACAACAAGACTTGTCACACATCCCGCCTGGCAAGAAAAGTTTTCTGGACGCATTATGTCGTGAAATGGTAATGCGAACTGAATAATTCTTTGTGTGGTTATGTTAAATCTCTGGTTTATAGAAATAAACCTTGAACGAAACATTCAGGCCACCATTGAAAATATACCCCACGGTATGTATGAAAGAGTAATCGAAAATTCGGTCTCCGGAGTATACGAGGGTTGCTATTTATGTATCCGGAATAAAAAAAAAATAAATAATTATCATTGAAAATGGTTTTATTGTTTTTCAAAATATTCTCTGCAATGATCGATACACTTTTGCATACGTTCTGTTGTTCTTGGTTGTACGAAAAATTGGAAATGAAGCTAAGAAATTGGTTTGAACCAATTTTCAAAGCACTTTTTCCGTTCCGATTGAGGTGTCTCCAAAACATGCATTTCGAACGCACCAACCGCTTCTTACGGCGTCGAAAATCGTTCACTACATAGTTTATTCTTCACGACCGGGAACAAAAAGAAATCATCGGGTACCAAATCAGGACTATATGGCGGATTATCCATTATTTCGATGCTTTGACCGGCCACACTTTGAGGTGTTCGGTCCGTTTTGTGAGTTGTTATGGTGAAGAATGATCCTGTGTCGCTGATTATTTTTTTTATCTCTTCAAAGATTTCTGGCAACCAAATAGTTGTATGCCATTCAGAACTGACCGTACTCGATTCTCTAGTGGCACTGTAGCCACAAGCCCATTTATTCCAAAAAAAACAGGCGACCATTTGCTTCGAAGTGCTTCTTGCGCTTTGTGGAGTTTGGCTCATTTTGAAAGACACATACATTCGAATGATGTTTATCACGATTGCATTTTTAAGCATTTCTTTGCACCAATCAACACGAACCTTTTTTGAGCGATTGTTAAATTTTGCGGAATTCAACGCGCACAAATCTTTGTCACGGCTTAATGTTCATATTTGCTTGTCATACCAATATCCAGGGATACCTCAATCTCATTGTATGTCACATGATGATCTTGCTTTATGAGTTCGTGCACAGTATTGATGTTTTCTGGCACAACAACTGATTTTGGACGACCTTCTTTAAATTCGTCAGAGAGCGAACGATGGTCACCATTGAATTCACTAAACAAATTATATACAATGGTTTTAGATGATGCTTCATCGCCAACAGTCGAAGTAATTTTATCGATGCACTTTGTTGAGATAATCTGCGTCGAAAGGCGTAGTAAATTATCGCACGAAAATTCTCGAGTTTTTTGACTGAGATGAAAGTTTCAAGTCATTAAACAAAACAAATAGCGTCCGTATGATAAAACGATCTGAGCACGTGTACAGTCAACAATCTCAAACTGTATGATGTATAGATCGCGCCAGGCAACATCATTGTTGCCAATTCCTAATACATAAATATCAACCCTCGTACCTTGTTTTTCAATTGCATTTTGAGTTATCTTGGGAGGAGCTAGTAACATTTTTTCAATTTATTGTTTAGTTGTATTATTTTTGTAACTGTACTCTGTACTGGTGAAATATTTAAAATCAACACATAATTTTAAATATTCAGATAACTAATAAATGAATATTTATCAAATAAGATGTAGACCAGATATATCAATAAAAATTATTGCCGGAAATAGGATAAAATTTTAATAATGAATTTACAAAATCTGTTTTGCTTGATCCCATTCAAACCATGAGGCAGCAAATACCGTTAGAACAGTCATTAATTTTCGATGACTATAAAAATACCAGTTTATATAACTACTATGATTGACAAACGTTTGCCTTAGCAATTATAAACAAATAATAATAAAAACTTCATACAATTATCATTTAATTATACGTTTATATATTGTAATTAATTGTACACGTTCCTGTTAGTGCATTGTCCAATAATTTATTGCATTTTTTCCACATCTGGTTGTTTTAAAAATATTTCTTTGTAATTAGTGGTGATGTTAGGAAAGTAACTATCATTGTCATTTATTTCCCGCTCACTTGTCAATTTTTTCTCGATACACATGAAATTCGAAATTCGTGTTTTCGAACTGTTATTTTTGTATTTGAGTACCATGTGAACTACATTCATAATAACGATCTCAATTTCTGAATAATAGTTCAACCGATAGGTGGCCGATTTCCATGGTATTAGCTCTAGTCACGCTTTACGGGCGGCTTAAAGCCAGAAACCAGTCCCGAAACCACTTTCGATGGTGTTTCAGTGACGGCTGAAGGAGTGAAAGAAACATCCATTGCACATCCAGTGTACATCTAGTGTGTATCCAATAGACAGCTTTGAGATTGAGTCAAATGCCTTTTTATAGTTATAGTGACAGTCAACAGTGCACTATGCTGTGACAGACAACTGTGTCTCTACAGTCATGCCAACTTAAAAAAAACAATGGTTACATCGACGTGCAAAATACACGAATTTTTAAAACAAAAGAATCATCACCTCAACAAGTGTTTCGAGTACATGTTACAATATTATCGTTTATATGACATAGTCTGAAAGTTTTTTTCTCACAATTATTCAAAATAAAATTAGAAAATAGTGCGTGGGAAGCCTAGGTGACACACAATTTGGATTTAGGGCTTTGGGAATGCATAAAGCTGTTTTACCTTTAATATCTTGAATGTTAGCCTTGAATATCTAACTTCAAAAAATGTCGAAACTATGACTAAAATGAATTCAATATCAAAAGGTCTTTGATAGAATACAATAGGGTAAACTAATGCACTATAAAAATGTACCCTGTATATCCAGAATAAATTGATCTATATAGGGGAGTAATCTGTTGAAATGAATACATTCAGTCTTGAACATTTTTAAACAGTCAAAAATCCTTGTAATTGTTTAAACCCAACGCTTGAAATAATTTCTATAATTTTCAGTGTTACTGTAAAAAAGATTCTTTAAACATTCGTCTTTGAATAAGAATTCACGTATGAAAAATATATGTTAAAAGTTCTTCCTTAAAAAGGCATCAACAGATTTTGTAACCAACAAAGTTCATATTGTTTTATTAATCTTACTATAAATTCACAATTCATTAATATTTTTTCAGTTAATAAGATATTATCGACTTGATATAACTAATAAATCACAAAATTATATTAATTTAATTTTGCCGTAAATCATTATAGATAATTGCTTCACTTCAAAATCGCTCATGTATAACTATTTATTAGTCGATTTGTCAATGTAATTAACGGTTTACTTGATTTTATTTAAGAAAAAAAACTAGAAATTTATCTGTAATATTGCAATTCTAATATAAAATTGTCACATTTATTAAATTTGAAGTATTTCTTTACTATTTAAAAACGGGATTATCACTTATAGTAATACCAGTTCATAACTATATCAGATTTGATTACTTTCCGATAATGTTAAGATGACTGGCAAAACAACCATCCATATGCGATCAATTCTTTTATTGGAACCTTCGGTGTGAAACACTAACCTTGAAGAGATATATCACTAAACACCAAATCACTTTATGCAACTTCTCGGCACGTATTTCGCTAGCCATGTTAGCATCCTCAGAAGATGACTTAATCTAAAATTAATTGCAATTTAAGTTTGAATCATCTCCTGATGATACTAACGCGCGTTGAAAAGTTAAATAAAGTAAGTTGGTGTTTAGTGGTAAATCTCTTCGGGTTTAATCCACATACGAATACAGAGATTTGAGGAAATGACATTGGATTATTTTTTAAAAGAAAGATTCCAATAAAAGAAAAAATAATTTTCAGGATATTTATTAGTTATCTATCAGTATTTAAACAAAAACATTAACGTAACGACAGGCGAGATCTATTTTTATTCTTTGGAGTAGAAGTATATATACAAAGACGTTGGTACAAGCCAAAACGCGTAGAAGTTTAAACGCGTTTCGACAAGTTTTCATACATACACTGTCTAAAAAAGTTTATGAGCAAGCACAGTGAGATCTCAAGATATGTTTTAGATGTTACAAAAATAAACGTTTATTTTCATTAACTATACAAAACAGTTTTTCTAGGAAAACAGCAACAATAAATCATTTTTAAGATATATCAAAACAACGATGAAAAAATAGTTTATGTATATTTAAAAATATTGCCGCTGTGTGCAAAATTATTTGTTTAGTCACTTTTAGGACCTCCTTTGTGTCTAATTACATCGTGCATAGTCCTCACTAGTTTTATAGACCCCTCTGGTTCAATTTTGGCCCATTCTTCTAAAACACAGGTTCTCAACTCTTCTTTATTTTTAATCCCTTTTTTCTTAATCTGAACGCTATGCCTTATCCCACAGGTGCTCAACAGGATTGAGCTTTGGTGATTAGGGCGGAGTTTTAAGGCGCCAAGGTGCATGGTAGAGGAGCCATCCTTACACTTTCTGTGTGACGTATACTTGGGGTCGTTGTCCTGTTTCCAACTATAATTTTTAACATTTTCTTATACATATCTTTTTACAATATTAATATACAGAGAGGTGTAAAGGTTGGTATAGGTTTTTATTATGAAAAAACAATAGCTTTATTAAGTACCAATAAGGATAACATACAAATTAAAATCAAGTATAATCTCTTAAGTGCTCAAATTGCCGGCTTTCAGTACTTATACATTTCTATAGTTTAGTTTATTCAGAGGTTTTTATTGTCATTCATTTCTTGGGATGTTTCTCTTATGAACTGGCTCATGTCATCAACAGTACGTAGTTTTCTTGAAAATACTTTAACTTTGATAATACCCTAAAAGAAAAAGTCCATTGGCGTGAGGTCTGGTGATCGTTGTGGCCATTCAACTGGTCCTCGATGACCTATCCACCTATTGGGTAATTCTTTGTCAAGAAACGTATGCACTGTTACAGCATAATGGTGAGGAGCACCATCTTGCTGTAAAAAGAAGTCTTCATTATCATGATGGAGCTGTAATTGTGGAATAACAGTGTTCCTCAGCATGTTAAGCATAAAGGTCGTGGGTAACAGTTAGGCGTAAAAGATAGGCCCCATGACCCTTTTACATGAAAGACCCGCCCAAACAGTAACTACAGGTAGATTCAATTGTTCTTCAATTTTTTTCTTTTTGTTAATGTTATCTGTTGAGTAATAGACACAGTTATGCCAACTCACCCTTAAAATCACCCTTAAAAGTTTAAAATTCATTTCGTAGCCAACAAATTTCGAGTGACAATCACCTTGTCTTTCTATAGCTAAAAATACCTATGGTATGGTATAGTATAGTAAATAATAAAGAACTCTCTATACCTCTTATAACTACATACCTTCTTTTGCACCCCCGTATTTAAATGTATCCGTTATGCCACTGATTATTTCTAATCTGCCCACTTTCGCGGCACTCATGCAGCCCCGGCCCATGATTCCACCACAATCGTGCTTGACCGTAGTTGGTAAATTTTTTATTTGAAAACCTAATTTTTTCGCCAAACATTTCACCTCCCATCTGATCCGTGGACATTAAATTTGGACTCGCCTAAAAAAATAGTTCTTTTGCAGAACCACTGAGGCTTAGAAACAAATTCTTTAGCAAAATCCTTACTACGCTCACGATTTACTTGGCTTTGTACGAGTAATCCAATCGAAATTTTGACATTCACGTAAAGTATTTCGAACAGTCTTCAAGATTTCGCGTTTTTGAACATTATTCAGTGCACCTGGATATCCAGAACCTTTTTATCTTTTCACTATATTAAATATAGTCCAGTGGTTTTTGTCAACCATTTTTCCTACCTTTCGATAAGCTTTTCCTTAACTTCATACTTTAACGACTAATTCCCGAAAGAGCTTCGAGAGTTCCATAATGACAAGTAAACACCCACTGAAAATAATGTTATTTTCATTTTAAGCCAATAGAAAGGCAGATAGGATTCAGACGAAATGTATCAAAAAAAGGCTTATTTTGTAATTAGCAAGGACTAACAATTGATATAAAAGCCTCTGCCCTGCCATTAGATTTGTAGTTCAAAATATCAAGGTTGGCAACGAGATGTGGTCCGCAACATATCAATAAATCTCAAAAAAAATAATAAGACCATGTTAAATAGAACACTTTTATGCATATTTCAGGATATCTGATGTATTTAGTAATATATAAGGCATTTTCTTTACTATATTAAATAGTAATAAATAATAAATAAATAGAGACTGATCTTTTTTAAACTGTTTTCATTTCGATCAAATATTTATTTATTGCTTATATCGAGAAGTTAGTGAGAATATATATATATATATATATATATATATATATATATATATATATATATATATATATATATATATATATAAACGTATGGACTATGTTTGTCATAAATGAAAACAATACGTTATGACGAGTTTATTATAATATTGTTCAAATATTTACTTTTCAATATTCCACTGAACAGTAAATTATATATTATAGTAAATATTTCTATTGTCATTTGGAAGTTCCTCTTTCTGTGTTGATCATGATATAAAGATATTTAATTTAACAATTAAAATTTAGTAAAATATCATGAGGATGTTTGGGGTAATAACTGGTTTCAGGCAATTATATTCTAAAGAAAAATTTATACAAGGTGGACGATAAGCCAATATAAATTCCATTTTTAAATTAATTATAAGAGCTCATGAGCGCACAAGATTATACGGGCAGACATATGTAAAATCAATTTTACAGTATTATTGTTATTATTATTATTCTGTTGTAAAATAGTTTTTGAAAGAGCCTTGACCGGAACAAGTTTGACGTTGATCTGTCTTGAAAGAACCTTGACCTGGAGGCATAATTGGTTCCTCCTTTTTTTTTGATAACGTCGAATGAATGTCCTGAATGTCTACTCATCAATAAGTAAAATTCAGATAAATGTGGTTTCAATAAGATGGATCAACATATAGGTCAAAATACAATTGGCCTTTTAAAAGAAGGGAGTGCCGATTTCTTCTTGTGAAACTAATAATTTCTTGTGAAAATATCGGAAATACGTTTTAGTTGGTTTAAGATGAGAGATGGGAGTTTTAAGTTGGAGAGAAACTTCAACATATTAGGTGTTATTTAGAGACTGAAGCTACAGTTTAACGTGGGTCTCGAACCACGATCATCAGCTACCGATTAATCCCAGTGAGCAGTCCCCTCGAAATGTTAACTCTTGACGTGTGCTTAACCTTAAGTCCGTCAGGAAGCCTACCGATTGTAGAGATAAAATACCTCTCAAAAAGCAGCGGGCCTTACCAACCCTCACAGTGTCATGACTAAGGGATGACTCCTTGTCGGATTTTACATTCTTGCTTATTGAAATTGAGTATGCTAGCTATCTCTTCTCGGAGGGCCACCCTTCCATCTATAATCATAACAAGCGACTCTGCATTTCGATCTTTGAGTCACCTGACTACAGAAGATGCCAACCCTGGTTCCAATCAAGTGGCAACTGAATAGTTATGAATGAAACTTTGGGAGTGGTTTAAGGCTATTGTTAAAATACCCAGTGACTGTGGCGACTTCATGGGCGAACACTTATTTAACATTATATTTTATATCTAATATCAAGTATAGCAATAACAAATATTATACTAATATTCACGGAAATGGTAGTGTGTGACTAATGACCTTTGATCAGGTCGTCAATCTGAACACTTGCTTCCTTTTGGTGATCATTATGTTCCTTGTTTAGCAACTCATGAAGTGGCCATTTCAGATTTCATTTAGTCAGTCCGTTCTTTGAATTTTGTTTTTATATTTCCTGTTTCTGTTTCTTTCGTTGAAGCAACTGCAGTGGTTTCAATATTTCATTATGTGAGTCTGTGGTCTGAATTCTATTAGTGATTGAATGATTGCTTCATTAAATTCATGTCTTGAAACTATAGCAAACTTCCATGCAAAATATACGTTTGATATTTAGGAAATTAATGATATCGGTAGCTAGGCTTCAATGGAACTCAGGATCTGCCCTCCCTTCATAGCCTTAAGAAAAACCAATTGGTATACCTAAACATTGAGGACATATCCACTCCTTTCTTGGTATCCATTAGCATGAGCGACTTAAGAAACAGTCAGAGCCAAAGACAGTATATATCGAACTCTTCAGAGAACTGGGGTAATTACAATACGGGCTTCCGCCTTCCTAAAGCAAACATTTGGAGTATAGACTAGCAAACCACTGTGCCTGGTAGACCCTGAGTACGGTCCAGATATGCGAAAAAAATGCAAAGGTTACCTTTCTATAAAATTCATAAGGTTACCTTTAAACTAATCTATCTATAAACTTTTCACTTGTTAGTACGCTAGTAGAGCACTAGTGCTTCTAAGTGAAAATATGTTAGCAACAGTTAAATTACTCCATCGAAACTGTATAATTATACATCTGAGTATTAAATTGAACATATTATTTAGTAATTCATGTTAACAAAAAGTCTTGTATTACTAACGAGGATTATATCTGCGAATAGTAGCTTCTTGGTTGATGAGCATCAAGTTGTTTTGTGGGACTTCAAGATCAATTCTTTTATTAGAACCTTTGGAACCTTATTTCATTCTATCAGAAATTTCTCGACGCACGTTTTCTAACCATGTTAACAGCATCAGGAGATGAAGTTTAAAAAAGTGATTTGGTGTTTAGTGGTAAATCTCTTCGAGTTTTGTGACCTCAGGCACAAAACGCTAATACACACACTATAGATGTATACTATTTATTATCACAAAATGAATCAAAATTTCAGATGATCAGTTACTTATTGATCTATTTTGGTGTAATATGAATACGCGTAATGTAACTAAAACAACAAAATTCTTAGCTGGTTAATTGATGCATGACGATGATGACCAAACGTGATGATAATTAACGTGATTATTATGACACCAAACTAAGGAACGACGGTAGTTTTTTCTCACGTTTTACCTACTTATGGTTTAGAAAAAAGTGCCGAAAATTAAGACACACAAGAAAAGCTATTATATAAATGTTAAAATATAAAAATGTAAGGTCAATGCATGGGAACTCACTCATACTACAATAAATTTTAAATATTTATATTTTAATAACAAATTATATAAAATCCGTATATCAAAAGTATTTTTGATAAACTTAGCAATTATTTTTCAGCGATTATTCGATTTCAGCGTTCGGATAGTTGTTTTTCTTTAATTCTTCTTACTTCCTATCCCACACACATACATATATACACTTACATATACACACACACGCACCCACATATTCACACCTAAATGTCTGTGATTGTTTCTAGGCAAGAGTGTAAAATCCGACAACCAATTACCCCTCAGTCTCGCCAGTTAAAGACTGGGTAAGGCCGGATGCCTTCTGAGAAGTGTTCTATGTTGATCACTCTACAGTCGGTAGGCTTTTTGATAGACTTGTATCAGGTAGGCACATAAGCAAGGGTTGATAACCTGAGTTTGTTGGTGACCGTGGTTCGGAACCCACGTTAAGCTGTAGGTCTAGCCTAAGATGCTGATGCGCCTCTAACCATAAATCCTTTCTTTTTTGGATAATGTCAAATATTTCCGAGATTATACATAAAATTTAAAAACGTGGAAATATAAGGTCTTTCATAGAGATTTTCTTTTGAACTTATCGATTGGCAATCATCCATGTAGACATTTTCAAATCAACATTTTTTTTTCTAATAAAACGAATTATTTATTCAAATTCGTAAATAATACAAATTGTCTCAAATGGGATGGGAAAAATTCAAGGGTGATTTTTGAACCACCATAATATTCTCAAAAAGTGGTGATGGTATGTATAACAGTGGCTTAGTGAGGTTTATTGTAGTTCTTCGGAGGAGTCGAAGAAACCAAATTCATCTTCGAAATTTAAACTCATGGCAGTTAAGGTCACTCAGTTTATGTGACCTGATATCGCTTGTGCATTTGGACGGCCAGAACTTTCAACAGGTTTATTTTACATCGGAAATTAGTTTTGAGATTAAATTTGTCTAAAAAATACATTTCTTTTTCTAATGCATTATAAATGTTAAGAAGCGTAAAGTAAGATCAAAAAATATGCACAAGTGGTAGAAATACTTTACAGATGGTAGAGAAAGAAGCAGTTGAAGATGAACCTCGTTCAGGAAGACCTTCCACGTCAACCAATGAAGGAAACAATACCAAAATCAAGGATCATGTACTGAGTAATCACCGATTAAGTATTAGAGATATTGTAGATATTAATCTTCAGATTTGTAGCAAAACAATTCATAGTTGTATAACGATAACGCATAATCGCAAGCCGCAATATTTATTTTTCAACCTTGTTCAACCTTGCACTATATCACTCTCTTCATTGCCTCGATTAAAAAAAAATATTTCAAGGGCCCTGTTTTGAGTTCGTGGAAGCTATTCAAGAGAGTTCGCTAGCCGCTTTGAAGAAAATCCGAAAAGTTGAGTATAAAAACTAATTCAAAGACTAAAAAAAAGTTTAGAACAATTGTATGGTAACGAGAAGAAACTACTTTGAAAGAGACAGATAAATTTAGACGAATAAATAAATAATTTCTTTTACTTTTTGACCTTACTTTACCTTACTTTTTGATTGTAGTAGTATTACTATTCATATAATACTGATTTACAGTATCATGTAGCTTTCAATATTGAATAAAATAAAGTGTAGCTCTTAATGGAAATTTTATTTTTCACTTTTTCACTAACAATGAAAAAAATACCCTTTTCAAATACATTATAGCACAATATCACTCTTTCCTATTGTCTCGATTAAAAAAAAATATTTCATGGGCGCCGTTTTGAGTTCGTGGAAGCTATTCAAGAGAGCTCGCTAGCGGCTTTGAAGAAAATTCGAAAAGTTGGGTATAAAAACTGATTCAAAGACTAGAAAAAACTTTAGAGCAAGTATATGGAAGTTTACTTTTTGATCGTAGTAGTATTACCATTCATATAATACTGATTTACAGTACCATATAGTTTTCAACATTGATTAAAATAATGTGTAGCTTTTACTGGAAATTTGAGGGAAGATCAACACTAAAACAATGTTCCAGTGAGCATTTATAATTAATTAATTATCCACAAATAATTCAATAAATATCATTTAAATTAAGACAGTATGTTGTAACGAATGTTGGTTATAGTGTTAAAATATTTACTTTTTACCATTCAAATAGATAATAAATAAATACATAAATAATTAATTGATATAAATTGTAAATTATATATGATCATAATAAAATTACAACTTTTTAAGATTAAATAAATAACAAACAACAAACAAACTTTTTTTTTTAAACTTTGTGCAACTATAGTTTCGTAAAACACTATTACATTATCAAACACTAGTTTAAAACTTTAGTTAGTTTAGTTTGATTAGTTTTAAAGAAGTGTTTGATAATGTAAAATTGTTTTACGAAATTATAGTTAGTTAAAAAATAAATGGGATAAATAACAAAGTGAAAATATTGCTTTATTCGGTTTAATGTTAAGTTTTGTTTTAAACTTGGTAAAACATTTAGCGAAACGTTTCAATTAATGAAATAAGTCTATGACGAGGATTGTTTATCCCGTGGCAGAGTCCCCGAATGGTTCAAAAGATTCAAAGAAGGTCGTGAGGACATCAAGGACAACAAACTTTCTGGTTCGAAAGATTCCGTGGTTACTCAAAATAATATTGAAATTGTGGATGAATTTGTAAAAATCAGCCAAAATCTTCATTGCGATAAATAAAAATGGAATTGAACATGCCCAAAGATTCAGTTTATCGTATTTTGACCGATTATTTGGTACTTCGGAAGGTTTGTGCCCACTTTGTTCCACACAAAGTGACTGATGACCAAAAATTGCTTCGAATCCAACATTACAAGGACTTGATTAAAGAGTCGAAAAAAGGCGAAAACTTCAACTACGGCATTGTTACTGGCAATTGGATGTGGTGTTTTCAATATGATCGAGAAACTAGGGGTCAAAGTGCCGTATGGAAGCACCCGAGCGAGCCAAATCCGAAGAAAAGCCGTCTCGAAAAGTTAAAAATCAAAACAATGTTGATTTGTTTCTACGATTCGGAGAGACTTGTGTACAATGAGTTCATTCCACCTGGTCAGAAGATCAATGCTGTGTTTTATCTTGGTGTTATGAAGCGTCTGTGCCTGCCACAATACCGTCAACAAGGCAGTTGCGCTTGTTGCACGAAAATGCGCCGTCCCATCGCTCGGCGCTCACCACTGACTTTTTGACCAAAAATGACATTTTAACCATCAATCGTTCAGCATACTCACCCGATTTGGTTCCCTGCGACTTCTACCTCTTCGAAAATCTTCATTTGCCGATGAAAAGACAGCGTTATGCCGACATTGAAACCGTTCAAATATGTCGACCGCTAACCTGAAGTATATATCTTTGGCTGCGGTCAAGGTTACAAATTATATAAAAGTAGTACAGGGCTAGAAAATGATTTGACTTGAGAATAAACCTGAAGAAGATTCAGATCATGTTTAATAAATTTGCCAAGGGCAGAAGAATTTCTCTCTTGGGGAGGAATTTGATTATTGTAGATCACATATATCTAGGGCAGAAAATTTGAATGGGGGGTGATACCGCCCGGGAATGGAATGCTAAATGTAGCTGGCATGCTTAATATAGTGTTTAAGAACAAATTCCCACTTTATGTGGAGAGAAAAGTCTTTGATCAGTGTGCCCTGTCCATTATGGCATACGAAATTGCTTAAGGAAGACAAAACATGAAAACGCTCAAATAACAATCAGTTTAAAAACTTCGGGTATGCCAAAGAGGAATGGAAATGTGTATACGGGACATTGCATTGTGAGACAAAAGTATTTGCACATAGAAGAACAAACGAGATTATGCGACATATTGGAAGAGTAAAATAATTGAAATAAAGGTGGGCAGGTCGTGGCTCGAGGCGATGTGACCACAGATGGAAAAAATGATAAACTGTTGATCAAGTGTATTGGATCCAAATCGTTTTGTTCTGTGATCGATATCGGGAATAATTTAGGAACATAGGAAGAAGGTAGTTAAACCTTTAGGATTACGATGACTTAGTACGAGATTTTCATATTCATCTATAGAATAAGTAGAGAAAAAAAATTAAAGACAATATATTAAATAACAACTAGATATTCAAAAAACAAGGGTAATGTTTTTTTCGTGCTCCACGTAGAAATTGGCCAATGCCTCATTCGCCATCAAACGGCAACAAGTGTCTTCCGAGGCCAGTTTCTGGCCTTAAGTCATCATCAGTGGCATTCGAGTTGAACGATCGAAAGCAACTAAAGGATTAGCCAGGGATCCTGAGGATGACTGAAGGATTGAGCAAATTTTACGTGGAGCACGGGAACAAATTTATCTTGTTTTTTTGAATATTTTAATATTCTTCACAAGCCCACTGTACAACTTTTCATAAAAAATATAAAACTAAACTACAATAATTAAATAATAAAATATAAGACTTTTGAACGAGAAGCTGTTGTAATTTTAAACTTTTTCAAATGTGTTTATATTCAGTTGGAAAGTAGAATAGCCTCTTCTTTAGCTGTAGCTGAATCTATTGTATGTGCCACAAAAACTTTTTGATCAACCAATGTAGACCTTCGAGACAACTTCAAAATAAGGTTTTATGTAAAATTTAAAATTTATTTTACTTAAGTAATAGAATATTTTCAGGAAATATCCGTGCTTTTTCGAAATATTACATTTTGAATACAAAAGGAAATTCAGTACTTTTTCCCAAATATGTCCTATTATGATATAAACTAATTAATGATTAGTTTAGTTAAAATAATAAACGAAAAATACTAAGACAGCATGGAAGCCACGATAAAGATACAAAATAATATTAAAAACTTAATAAGATATAAATTATTTTTTGAGGGCCTACTAAGTACATGTTTGACAGATTGTTTTTTGCTTTGCCACATTTGAGAAACTAAAGCGTTGGCATTTATAAAAATTGCATGGTACACTATTAAATTAGTTCTGAAATTTGTATAATTGTAATATACAAAATCTCATTAAGAAACATGGGTATTTTAATATAAATGGATGGGCAAACATAGTGCCATATTTTTGATGAAGAAAATTAAAGAAACATTATCAAGCTACGAAAATATCTTCGTAAAGTCACAGTTTCTGGTAGAGAGGAAACATCAAAAATGCCACAAAAATGAGGCCACAATCCAGTGAAATATTCAACTTTTTGTGGCCAGAATTGGATCATTTAAGTGTCATTTAAGTTATTATACTCCACATTTATTGAATATGTTCTTTCCTTAAATTACCCTAAGGATTGCTATATCTAACGAATTGACAGCGCTGTGATATTTTCTTTCATATAACATGTTAAATGAAATTTTTATGAGAATAACCTCCAAATCACTCAAAAGCCAGAAATCTGATCTATTTCTGGTATAATATGAAAACTATTTTCTACATGTTTACAAACTGTTGACCATTTATAAAGCATCAAGAGGTGATGACTTGAGTGACCATTGTTAATATATGCATGTTAACTACTCGGTATTTCGAATTAAACAAAAATTCTAAAAGAACTATTTTTTTCAATTTTATATTTATCAAACTAATTTTCCAAATTGGGTAAATAAGTAATATAAACTACGATATATATTTAAAAACTTGAATAAATAAATCCAATATAAACCATTCCATGATATGCAAAATATTATAATATTAAGCAACAACTTATTTAAAGAATGTTCAAGATAATTATTGTCATAGATGATATAAGTCAAAAAATGAACTGAAAATTTTAAACACTGGAAGCAGGGTTGGAGGGTCTTGTAGATAGACCCTTACGGATTAAGGCAAAGTTTTGAAGGGCTTTTGTACTCACCAGGACAACGTGGAGATCGGGGATACGAGCAGCAGGTAGACGGGCACGAGCACCGCGCGCATCGCATCACTGGGCCGCGTGCCCCATCACTGCACACGCGACATTCAACCGCTACCACAAGCACTCTCTGCGAGACCGTCGACGGCGATCGAAGCAAAGCACGGCAAAACGCTTGCGCGGTCTCAAAAAGGAGCTTAAGAGAGCTTTTAGGACGCTTAAGTCTCGATTAAGGATCGGTGCGGCGGTATCAAAGACGCGGAGGACACCTGGAGCGGCCGTGGATGTCGTCTTCGGGGCATAGTCGAGGGCGTATCGATGATTGAGTTGTTTTTGTTATTAAGCTATTTTGTCCAATTGATTTATGATGAAAAAATATATTTATTGATATTGATTTTTTTTAAATATAACAAAGTTAATTATTTAGTTTACTAAAAAAATTGCACTATATTACGGCATCTATTTGTAATGGGCATAACATAAATTGTAAGGTATGGGTCTAGCAATCCCACCTCAGAAAACAATTGTTGCTATAAAACCTTTAATACAGCGACTGGATTGATTCAATATCAACAGACACGGCAACAAAATACAGACATGCAAGTTGGTACTCTATGCGAAATCGTAATCTTCAACAGGAGTAAACATATTATTTGGATATAAGACACTTAAGTACCTGATCTCTGAAGAAAGATATGTTACAGGGGACTTGATAAGAAGCCTGAATTTGGGTGTGGGTTCATTATAAAAGGAAAATTTTAATCATGTGAATTAAATTTCAAATCAGCAAGTGACAGGATCTGCTATATAAGAATGAGAAGAAAATTTCGAAATCGGCTCATCTTCTTTATATATGCACTAATGGAGGTCAAAACAGAAGAATAGAAGAAAAATTGTATACTTTGATGAAAACTCAGATAGAAAAGATCCCCAGAAATGACAGTAAGTTAGTTTCGAGGGACTTGAATGCCCAAATTAAAAAAGAATCGGAAGCAGTCTACATGATTACATAAATAACAATGTGAAAAGAGCAATATAATTTGCTGTGTACAATGACCTTAGGGTAACGAATACAAAGTTTCAACGCAAAAATATCCATAAGAGAACATGGGTTTCACCTGAGATGCATAAAGTAAACCAAGCTGATCATGTTTTGATAGCTGGCACATCATTCTCAAGTGTGCTTGACGTGAGAAGCTATAGAGGAGCATTATGTTAGTCAGATTACTACCTGGTAGTAACGAAAATATGAAAAAGAGTCTGTATGATGGTTCAACGACTGACATGGAAAAATTAAGGAAAATTATAGAGGGGAAAGAAAGGGTAACTGAAAAAAACTATACCAAAGACACTATGGCAGGAAAATGTAATAAGAAATGCTGAAGAACTACAGTCCAGAAAAACTAGTAAGGGGCTGCTGGAGATAGATCTGATTGGACGCGAAGGTTGAAAGAGGTCAAGGCACACTAAAGGGATGTAGCACAACAAAAAGAAGGATAAGAAGGAAACTTGCATTGAGAAAGTGATATTATACATTGTATACAATAGCATGTGTGTCCCTGGACCCTGTTCGGAGGAAAGGTAAAGGATTTGGAATTAGAGGCGTAGGATATTATCAACTTAGGCTATTTAACAACTGGACCTTCAGCTTACGTGGGCTCCCAACCACATCTATCAGCTTCTGATTAACTCCGGTAAAGAGCATCTGCATGCTATCAACCTTTGGTTTGTACTTAATTTTAAATCGCTCAAGTTCCCATCACATAACGGGTGACAGATGACAAATGACATAACTGTGAGGTGATTCTTCGTCTGATTTCGAACTCTTGCTTGTTGAAACCTACTCTTTTATGGCAGAATCATCCATCCAAGTATTATCTGGAAAAATCGATATAGTATTTTGACCTGCAAATCGCCGAATTACGGGAAATACCGTACTCCTGGTCCATTGTCTGTCATCCTCATCGAAAAAGGACAAAGTTAAGTTGAGATAAAATTAAGATTTGCTTTTAAAACGAATATATGAGGCGTATTATCAATATGCCCACTAATTTCTTCTTCTTTCAGTCAGTTTGCCCTCAGAATTAACCATAAGCCTACCTTAGTTCCCTCCAATTTGTTTTGTTAAGGTCATCATTCTACTGTGCAACTAGCCTTTCTTTCGATCTTCTATAGTTTGACGGTCTCCGCTCCTTCTATTATTCTTTAATCGGGCAATGTGCCCTATGTAGTCCCATTTAAACTATATTACCTCGTCCATTATTTGTTTTATTTTAGTTTTACTGGTAATTACCGATAATATATACTGATTATACACTCCTGATTGTAGACGTAAGGGCATTTTTTTATGTGTGAGAATATGTTTAAATTGCGAAAATGCCGTCTATTCTGTCTGATTCTTTTTTCGATTTCAGTGTCTGTGTTTTCCTTGCCTATAATTGTCTTTAGCCAAAATGTATGTATTCCTTCGGATTTTCTTTTGTTGTTGATATTGGAGTCTTCGGGGCACATGCCTTTGGATTTATTTAAGTTTAATTTAAACCCTATGCTTTTTGATTTCCTAACCAGTTCTGTAATCATTTTTTTTCAGGTCAGTTTTTTTCAGGTGTTTTCCTTGCTCTTCTTAAGACGATTCTCCGTTCTGACCAGTCCCTCCCTTTGAAAGTTCCCTTCAGATCGAATGTGTAATTCCCCTCTGAACGGTAAAGAAATTTAATGTTAATTTAGTAAATTTAAAAATGACCTGGGGGCAATTCACAGAAAATAAAATTTAATTTAGAAAATGCTGGAAAAATTGGGAGTATCAAAGAGTGTTCCTAATACAGAAGAAATGACTCCTTTGAACATTGAACATTGACGAAGAAAAAACATATGGAAATGCCTTAACGAAACTTTGAACTTTAATTGTAAATACTCAAAGATATGAGATACGAAGTATATCTCTCAAATGGCCAAACAAATACCAGAGAATATTTTTGCGAATTTTGAAATATTATACCGTGGTATACAGGTATACCGTGGAATACTAAATTAAATAACGAATAAGTCCTTAAAAGATCGGGTTTATATATATATATATATATATATATATATATATATATATATATATATATATATATATATATATATATATATATATATATATATATATATATATATATATATATATATATATATATATATATATATATATATATATATATATATATATATATATATATATATATATATATATATCATCATCATCATCATCATCATCATCAGCCCGTATCGATCCACTGCAGGATGAAGGCCTCTTCAGCATGCTTCCAACCTTCACGGTCCTGGGCTTTCCTCTGCCACTCGGGTCCAATATACTTAACGATGTCATCAATCCATCGTGCTTTCGGTCTTCTTCGCGGACGTTTGCGATCAAGCGGTATCCACTCCAGGATTGCCTTGGTCCATCTGTCGTCCCATCGCTTCGCTATATGGCCTGCCCATCTCCATTTCAACTGTTTTACTCTTCCAATGATGTCACAGACTTTTGTTTGTTCCCTGATCCATGCGCAGGACTTTCTGTCTCGTCTTGTAATGCCAAGCATACATCTTTCCATTCCCGTCTGTGCCACCCGAAGTTTTTGAATTGATTGCGATGTGAGCGTCCAGGTTTCACTTCCGTATGTCATAACGGGTAGAACGCACTGATCGAAGGCTTTTCTTTTCAGGCAAAGTGGGAGTCTGCTCTTAAACACTATGTTGAGCCTACCAAATGCCTGCCAGCCACATTTAACACGCCGTTCCACCTCCCGGGCGGTATTCCCCTCCACGGAAATCCTCTGCCCAAGATATACAAAACTGTCCACAATCTCTAAATCCCTTCCTAAAACTGAAATTCTTCTGTCCTGAGCGAAGTTATTGAACATAACCTGACTCTTTTTCAGGTTTATTTTCAAGCCAAATGATTCGCCAGCGCTTTGCAGTTCTTGTATGCGTCTTTGCAGCTCCTCTGGGTCTTGTGAAATGAGAATAATATCATCTGCAAATCTAAGATGGTTTAAGTTTGCACCATTGATCTTTACCCCATCCTGTTCCCAATCCAGTTTACGGAATACTTCTTCAAGGCCAGCCGAGAAAAGAATAGGCGATATTGCGTCACCCTCCCGTACACCTCGTTCTATATTAATTCCCACTTCAAGATCATCAAGGTGAATTGTGGCTGTAGCTCCATCATATATCGATTCTAATAGGTTTACATAGGCTCTCTCTACACCTTGGCCAAGCAGTGCATCTATTATCGCATGCTTTGAGATGGAATCAAATGCTTTTTCGTAGTCGATAAAAGCCAAGCACAGTGGCATGGTGTATTCGTGTATTCGTTGTGCCTTTCTATGACCTGCTGTACAACCTGGATGTGATCCATTGTACTGAATCCACTTCTGAATCCTGCTTGTTCTCTTGGTTGTGCGTCATTCAGTTTTTTTAATATTCTTTTAGAAATTATATTAGTGAAAACTTTGTACATCACTGATAGGAGGCTTATTGGACGGTAGTTCTTTAAATCTTCCTGTGCTCCTTTTTTATGTAAAAGGATCACTTCTGCATTTTTCCATAAGTCAGGTACTTTTTGTTCTTTGAGGCATTTTGAGTATAATTTTGCCAGTGTTTTATGTAACGTCCGACCACCAGCTTTTAGCATTTCGACAGTTACACTATCCTTTCCTGGAGCCTTGCCGTTCTTCATCAATTCTATAGCATTTGTTACTTCCTCCACTAGGATATCTGGTATTATATATTGTTCTTCCGTGGGTATTGCTGTCCCTGACTGGCTCTGATCTTCATATAACTGGGAATAAAACCTTCTGACAATCTCTAACATTTGGGTACGCGTAACATTTGGGTATATATATATATATATATATATATATATATATATATATATATATATATATATATATATATATATATATATATATATATATATATATATATGGCCATGGCTTTAGTCGTTCCTTCATCCGTTCTCCAGGTGTTCAGCTTTAACCCAATATATACGAATACATATACCGGAAGTAATCAGCGGATTTATTTCGACAAATGTAAGCTGAAATATTTGTGATTTAGTCTTAAAATTCGCCACAATAAGGCATGGTTCTGCATTTGTAGGATCAATAAGGCGTACTCTCTATAAGCTATTCCAACGAAATGATGAAGTAAAAGGATATTGCGTATGATTATATGATACGTGTATAGATCTGTGGAAAAAATACTATTGGAACTTGAATGAAAAGTTCTTAAATACGCTATTCTCCAGACTTCTTTAAACGAAGACATCTGAATTACGCAATAGCTCCGTAAAGTTGTGATAATAGAATTGCATCTAAAGTTTAAAATTTCTTTCCATGCAAAATTAGAAATGCGGCACAATGATAACTATAAGTGTTAATCCGGTAATTTTTTTATTTTCTTGAAGGACAAATAATTGAATTATGTTTTGAAAATAATGTCATTCAAATATCTCAGAATCCTTAGAATCCTCAGAAATCACCGTTTAATGTGGTTTTTGAGCTGAAGGAGTGTTCTTGTCTCTTAGTTCTCCGAATATATATCGCCTGAATTGATAAATGGGTCATAAACAACGTTTTCTTTCAACAAGACGGTGGCTTGTCACACATCTCGCTAGATAACCGATTTACTGCAAGAAATGTTTAACGGGAGGCATTATAACAATGTTATGACATTTCCAATATAATGGGATCTCACGCCCTTGGGTTATTTTTGTGTGGTTAGGTTATATCTCTTGTTTGCAGATACAAACCCCGAACAATTCTTGACCCTAACCAAACAGTCAGGCCACCATTAAACATAAAAAACGCAAGTATCACTTGCAGTTATCATTCTGCGTCATTAAAAAAATCGTTTTTAAAATCAGTTGGTCCACTAATACTAGGATATTTATTAAATTCTAAAAATCATTGCTTATGAATATATCGTATCGTTTCGAAATTTCCAAAAGGCGCTATTGAAATAGTAGATGAAATATTAATTTTCTTTAAAAACCGCCAAGTATTCGATTAAAATGAAAAATTCATCTTAACCAGCGATTTAAATACCGTCATCAAATTCAAAATATCAGACGGAGAATAAAAAACGAACGAGGAATCCGAAACAAATCTGCGCATAAACCGATCGCGTCGCATTATTTGCGTCCTTTTGTAGACTGGAACGTAAACCTGCGCACCACATTGTCCCTTCAAGCCGCCATTTGCATATCGTACTTTATTCCAATGGCAGAACAAAGTGCCACGAGCAATTGACGTTCGGACCAGAACCGTCTCTGACGACAAAAAGAAGACACGCGCGGTCGCCGACTGCCAAGACGGAGTAAGCCTTATGCGAATAATGGAAGAGCGGACCTGGGGTTGGGACACGTCTCCCGACTGTCTTTTAAATCAGACGAGCTGCCTATTAGGAGCGGTATCGAGATAGATTATCGAACGTTCAGCCCGTATGTAAATCGGATCGGGTATTGATGCCCGTGTCATGGCTGTTGGCGAATTTGTCAATAGAGTGACGCGAGGAGCATGCAGATCACCGACTGAAGGACGGACGTGCGGGATGAGATGTCAAGTTGGTGTGGCTGCTGATGGATTTCGATACTTATATTTAGAACTAAGGTTGCTGTTCAGACTGCTAAACGATTCCAAGAAGTGAATTGACTTTATTAAGGATATCATCGTCATGTATTTGTTTCCAAAATATCCATTTACAAATATCAGCTTTGCATCTTCTATTTATTTTTTGTTATATCGATGAGGTTAATTGAAGAGAAATGTGACAATCATGGAGTTATATAGAGAATTATAAAAATCAAACTAAAGATCCCAATTAATGCACACTTTTTTAGCACACCAGTCAGTTAAAGTCAATGATTGAAAACAAATTAAAAATAAATTCATAGTAATACTATTTGAAGGCCAGTTACCCTGAGGGTTAGATAAGATTAGACAAGTCTATAAACCATTTAATAAGTTAAGAGAAGTTGTGGGTGATCCAAACGATTGTGATTGAAAATATATTAGGGAAACTAACTAAAGATCCATATTAACCAGATATAAACAACATAGGGGGAAACCCCCCAGTACCGGACACTTAAGGTTTTTAATAAACCAAAATTTGAAGAATTATGTTTTATTTAAATACTTATCATTTTCATTTAAACAATCGCATCAGACATTAAAATAAATCAACAAAGACAAATATTATATATTTTTTAAACACTCAAAATTGAATTAATTATTGGTTTAATTTTTGGTTTCATTGAAATTTCGTACCTAGTATCTTTAAAAATATTTACAATGATCACAAACATAGACGTTTGAACACTCTGGAATATCCACACAGGCTTCATGAGCCCATCCTTTACACTCTCCACACTGGATCCAGTCCCCGTAGCTTCGCAACAAACAACACAATAGTACTTCTCCAGCTTCTTTTCAACAGGTTTTACCTTAGTTTTTTTATTTTTCTTTTGTCATTTATCTTTTTAAATTTAATATTGCCTTTTCTTTCTACTTTTCTTTTTCTTTCTCTTCTAAACGTTTTTTGTACGGCCAATTATTCAAAATTTCACTCTTTTCAGCTCTACGTCTTTTTGATTGTGATCTTTTGGTTGCAGCATCTGGTAATGGTGAAATATCAAGAATGGCTTTTCTTATATTTGCTATATTGACCAACTGAGGGCGGAACATTTTTTCAGCTTGTAGAGATGCTTTGTTGGTAGACGGTTGACGTGATTTTGCTTTGTTAATTTCCTGAGGTAAATCCTGTTTAATGACCGACTACAAAATAAGCGTAGCACTGCCTGTTGCAGGAGCGTTTTCCTGAATTATATTTTGTGCAATTCCAGGCTGTTGAACAGGTATCAAAACTGCATGAGTGGCTACTATATTTGTTTCTGCTGACTCATTTGTCAGTTCATTGCTGTCGAGAGGCAGCAGTATATTAGTGATATCACTAGGCAAGTAATCCAGATCCGTGAATATATTTTTGTCGAATGGGTAAATACCTGAACATCTAAATCCTGCCTCTGCTATTTCATAACGCGCAACTCTTTTAAATGCTTTTGACACAAGACCTGCTGTCATATTTTGTAATTCTAGCTCCGGTATTAGTCCTCATCCACATATCACAGCATTCATTATAAGCATTTTTGAAGGGTTTTTTAAAAGATCGATCTAAGGGTTGCCACTTATGTGTAGTATGCGGTGGAGTGCTGATCAAAAGTATGTGATTGCCTTTGCAGAAGTTAATAACGTCTAATATTTTGTGGCCACTATGCCCATCAAGCACTCATAAAATTGGCAATTTCTTCATCGCTTTAGTAAATTTCACAACGTGTAGTAAACATTTTGAAAATATTTCATTATTCATCCAACCCTTAAGTTGAGCTACAGCTTCACTTTCTGATGGCGCATTAATCATTAAACATAGCACTCATGCAAAATATTACGGTTACTTTTTTTCCTCTTTCTGCTGATTAATCTGGCAGCTTATCTTACATTTTGATTTGATATAACCTTTTCGTGTCTTTGAGCAGTTGTGACGCTTGTTTCATCACAATTATAAATATTTGATGGACGGAAGTTATATTTATCTACAAGTTTTTGTAAATTAGCAAAGAATATATCAACTTCAATTTTATTAAAGCCTACAGTCCGCATTAAACTTGTAGATTTTGCAGTTCTTAAACTTAAATCTGGAAGTATTCTATACAATCATCATAAAAATGTATACCCGCAATTTTTTTTTCGTTGTTAAATCGATGTCGTAGTTTTAGCTTGTTAGCTAAGTCATATGCAAACTTTAAAAACTATTTTTTTAGACAGAATAAGATATTGAATTAAAATAAATCCTAAATAATATATCTTATGGAAATGTGTGTTAATTTAAAATATTATTAACAAATACAGCCAAAACAGCGAATAAAAAATGCACGAAGAATTCGAAACAAATTGCGTATAAACCGATCGAGTTCACATTATTCGCATTTTTTGTCAACTGGGACGTCAACCTGCGCACCGCATTGTCACCTCAGGCTGTCATTAGCATATCGTATTTTATTCCAATGGCAGAATAAAGCGCCACGAGTAAGTGACGTTCAGACTAAAACCGTCTCCCGCGACAAAAAGAAGACGCGCGCGATCCCGGACTGCCAAGACGAAGTAAGTTTTGTACGATTAATGGAAGAGCGGAGCTGAAGTTGGAACACGTCTCTTAAATTAGGTGAACTGCCTATTAGGAGCGGTATCGAGATAGATTATCGAACGCTCAGCTCGTATGTAAATCGACTCGGATATTGATGCCCGTGTCGGCTGTTGGCGAATTTGTCAATAGAGTGACGCGAGGAGCATGCATATCACCGATTGAAAGACCGACGTGCTGGATGGGACGTTAACTTGGTGTCGATACAAAAACTGCCTATACTTAATCTTAGAACTAGTGATGATGCTCAGAAAAATGACGAAGTTACAAGAGGTTTATTTATTTTCTGAGTGAATAGTTGTTCTATATATCCATTTGAAGATAAAGAGTATTCCAATATTACACGGATCGCAATATATATATTTAGCGCCGTCCTTCAACGATTTAACCTACAAATTTTATATCCCGCATGTATCTTTTAAAGACCCGGTAATTATGGATCGTTTTACGATAAAAGAATGTGTTAGAATTGTGCAAACTTACTACGTAAATTCGGGATCTTGTGGGAAAATAATTCGTAATCTTCATTTAATTTTTAGGTGTAATCAAGTCCCAAGTGACAAGAGAATTCTCAATGTAATTTGAAAATTTCAGTTTTTCGAATCAGTGTTGATTTAAAGGTGCCAGGGCGCCCACAATGTGCTTTATCCAATGAAACAGTTGAACATTTCGAAACACTCTGCATCGAATTTTGAACCGAAAAGATTTGGCCTTGCATGCGTATAAAATTCAACTAGCTCAAGAGTTAAAACCCCCAGACTACGGGCATCGTCGTGCGTTAGCTAATTATCTCTTTGCTGAAATAATGCTAAATTTTGTAATAAAATTATATTTTCCCACGAAGCTCATTTCCACCTTACACGTCATATGAAAAAACAAAATGGGAGAACTTTTATATCCTCTTCGTGTAACAGTGTGATGTGCATTGAGGGCTGGAACGGTTACAAGGTCATTCTTTCATGAAAATGATGATTTTGAAACAGTAAATGTTAATGGCAAAGGATACAACAATATGTTAAGAAATGTTTTATGGTCCCAATTGAATAATATGAACCTTGACAGTACGTTCTTTCAACAAGATGGCGCCACGTATAATACTGGCAGGAAACTATAGATTTGTCACGGACAAGTTTTTCTGGTAACGTCATTTCTTGAAAGGGTTATATTCAGTGGCCTGCAAAATCATGCGCTGTAACCCTGACCTCTCTAACAACATTTTCCTGTGGGGTTTCCTCAAGGACAAAGTCTGTTCTAACAATTCAAATCAATCAAAGTCTATTAAACAAGTATTTCCACACCGCCAAGTATTTGTAGTAATTTAAAAAAAATCAATTTTTATTGGCATCTAATTTATTTCATTTCTGTTCATCCTATTGACACGAATGACAGGTTCCAAAACATCTAAGCACCGATTTTTTTCATTATTTTGTAATATTTGTGAGTAAACTGTTCCATGCATCAAAAATTACTTCATTTAGATTCTCCTTGCTCAATTTTAAGTCCGGCGATTGGGGTGGTGGTGCAATCTTTTAGGTGCCTTATAAAAGAGGGACTTCGTGGTAATGTGGGTCGATATTCTGTTCGAAATAAAAACATTGGGTTGTCAAAATAGATACGCCTTTGATTACCCGTCACAACTCGATGCAAAAAAACCTTTTCTTTTCTGTCTGGCAAGCAAAATTTCACAAGTGGTTTTCGCCTTTCAAAGCATTGTTCCTTCAATTCATATCCATATGAATATATGAATAGGTTCCAACCTATTTTCCTTAATTCTGGATCTTTCTCAATGCCTGTAGACATTCGGAAATTGTCTATTGGGCAACATTCAATACTTCTGCCAATTGCTTTAATTTATAAGTGGAATCATCATCCAATAATGTTTGCAAATATGCAGCTTCAAACTTTTTCGGCTGTCGTGGACGCTCTTTGTCTTTTACATCAAAATCACTACTGTTAAAGCGTTCAAACGATCTTTCACAAGTTTTTTGGGTTAGGGCGTGTTCACGTGATATCTTTCAGCAGCAGTTTTCTTCAAATTAAATAAGGTCATTAAATTTCCCCGCAAAACGTCCTTTTCTAGTACATAATTCGATATATTCAAAGCTAAGAAAAACTATGTTTTTTTGCACAAAGACAATTAATAACGAACTAGCTTTTGATGGCGTATATTTACCCTCCAAAACTCCATAGAAGTCATTAGTCTATACAAACAAATGTATTAGTAACGCCATCTCTTATCAAAATCGACATTATTAACTAAAATACCTATTGATATACCGCACTTTAGAAAATAATAAATGAAGTTTTCTTCCAATTTCTCTCCTCTTTCGGGCATGGTACAATGTCACTATTTCCCCTCCCACTCCCACAAGAATCTCCTTTTGCTTCGGAGCTATTTCCAACAAACAAGTTAAAATCACTTGCAAAACTGCAATCTCACTGTAAACTGAAAGGATTGACATGATTAGTAAGTTCAACAGGCCACATTAATCCCCACAATGCCTGTGTTTACACTGAAGCAATTCATATGCCAAGTGTGTAAATACTTTCTTTGCAGTCCAAAATAGCACAATTTGGCATATTATTTGTGAAATTGATATTGATTGAAACAACTTTGTTTTTATGTCATGGTACCTTCCTGTTATATTTGCATATAAAAAAATTGGTTTATTTCGTCATGATTTGTGAAAAATCCCTATAAATTAGGGTATAGCTCATTTAGGGAAATAATGGTAGCACGTCATCAATCTAGAGAAATTTATTGCTAATTTAAATCCATAAGAATGAAAAAATCATTTAGAGTTCGAAGCACTCTCTTTCCCCCTGCCTCTGATCCTATTAGAATAGGATACAAATACGGTGAGTTGTCAATTCGCTGTCAACATAACATTTAGGTTTGTGGTTGTGGACAGTGTTGCCGGCCTAACACAACTTTCTTCGGCGAATTTGTCACTTTCATGTTCTGATCGTTTTTGAGTTGTGCCTTCAAACGTTTTGAATTATTTTTACTGTATTATTTGCTGTTTTAGCCATTTTCTGGTTTAGTTTCTGTTTTTGTGAGTTCTGTAGTAAAAAATCTGCGATTATAATTGCAAGAAAATACCAAAACTTGTCTCGTCACTTATCAGTTATTGCTCACAACTCACAGTTAGTGCAATTTCGAAAAAGTTGAAGTGAATAATGAAATCTTAAAATCATCGAAGAAAAAACATCTACATTCAAAACAAGTAACTAATCTAGATCATCTTGATGTTTAGCTCAGTTCGCAATCAAATCTTTGAAATGTATGAAAAAAGTGAGTAGATTTATATGGTAGTATTGTATTTTTATGAAATTTTATTGAACTATTTTAGAACAAACGGTTAATTGAGAAAGTTGATTGGAAAAAGTGAATGCTATGGCTAATACTTAGGAGGTATTAAAGTCATGTTATCATTCGTAGTTGTTCATGAACAGTTGTATTAAGACGTATAACAATATAATAACATGTTATTGCAGATATATTGTTCTTAATGCTGGGAACAAAAATGGCTTTATTCCGGAGACCGAATAAGTCTTCTCTTCTAAAACAATAGGTGATTATCACGGAGAAACGAATCAAGATAACTTTCTGTCTTGGTTTGAAAGCCAGCTGTTGAAAATCTTGAAGAATTATCATGGATAATGCACCATATCACAGTACACTGATGGATAAACCTCCAACTAGTGCATGGACAAAACCAAAAATTGCAGAATGGCTGACGGAGCATAATATTTCTTTTGAAAACACTATGTTGAAAAGTGATATTGCTGAAAAATCGTTATTCGGTAAGCAGTTATTAAAGAGACTGGTTTGGGTTTTATAATGTTCTTTTTAGGAACAAGCCTAAAAAAGAATATGTGGCAGATCATATGGTTAAGAGTATGACCACAAAGTGTTACGTTTTCCCTCCTATCATTGCATATTCAATCCTATAGAATTGATATAGGGTTGACATAGAGGTGATTGGCCAAAAATTATTACAATCTTCATATAGGTGAATATAGAAGAGCGATTGATAACTGTTTGGATATGTGGAAAGAAACTTCATCAACAGTTACGCTAGAGATCTAGATGACCAGTATCAGACATACAGAAGAAGAGTTTGAAAGATGGTCGAATTGCGAAAGAATATTTAATAAACTCGAAGTTAATCCCCTAATAATTAACTTGAACAGCGATTCAGATGCTGAAAGTTGTTTTAGTGATAGTGAATAATTAATCTTTGTGTAAACTAAATAAAAAGCCACTATGTTCACAAATACAAGTTTCGAAACAGATTTTTGATTAAAACTTTTATAGAAAAAATAAAAAACTTTTTGTATTACTCTTTCATTTACAGTTTTATCGCTCATTCACGAGCCAAAGTCTGGGTATTTTGGCGTTGATGTGGTAACATTGTAACGTGAGTGCGTCATAGATTTTGATGACGTACAGCCATTATTTCCCTGAATGTTCCTATATGTTGCTACATTTTGTGTGCATTTCTATATTTACACATCATCATCTACATTATATTAGATTTTTAAGATGCATTGATGAAGCTTCCCGCTTTATATTTATTTGTATGCTAATATCTGCTGATAATAAGTTACGGCCAGTATCTTCATCAGCACTAGTATATGTGATTAATAGAGCTTTATTTGGTTTCCTATTGTCCTTTTTATATAACACTTTAAAAACAACAAATCACTTAACAAAAATTACCCCGATTTTGATAAATTTAATGAAAAATGGCTGTTGATATTTTCATTAAATAATTGATTTGTGATTTTAAAAGATTATTTTAGTAATTTTGCTTTTTGGGGATATAAAATATTTCGCTGAAATGCCGGATGAGAACGGAGCAGTAAGCGGTCCGAGGATGGCAACCATAAAAATGCATAAACCGACGATAATTAAATCGGATCGTCGGAAGATACGGGGGGGATATCGGCCGTCAATCGTAAATTGCCATTGCGATGGCCGCTACTTGTTGCATAGGCCCTATTTCAGCCGCGCACCGAATTAACCTTGGCAGCGAAATAAAGCGGAGGCAGGCTCGTTTTTTGTCCGGCGCTGACAGCAAAATGCGATCGCGAAGAACGTCTGTCGTCGCACGAATCCGCGAATACCTGCGACCGCTGGACGTCCTGGGAACCGAAACCCGGAAAAAAGGGGGCCAGATTTTTTTCGCGATAATTGGCACGGAGATATTTCGGCCCTTGTCCGATAAATATTCGTCGTCCAGGACCGTTAATGGTCATTCTACCGAAAACCTTTTCTGATGAACGTCACCGTTGATTACTTCGCATCTTCCATTCACAATTCGATGTGGGATATCGTTTGCGTAACCGTATATATCTAATGAAATACATTTTGATATATACTTCTGACAAAAAAAAATTAAACCATTTTTTAATGCATTTTTTTTTGTATTCCGTTGAAACGTTAGAATAAATGGAAACCAACAATACATACTACTTAAGCGTAGAAAAAGAAATCTTTTTTTAATTTCTTGTTTACGACAGTATGGAAAAACGTGAGTTACTACTTTAGATATACTATACTGCAGTTTACTCACTATCGCTGGGAGACATAGACTTTCATAAAGGAAAAACAAGATATGGAAAGATATGGAAAAATAATGCTTGCAGTATTTGAAAGAAGAATGCTCATAAGAATATTCAGTGCCATAAATGATAATGGAAATTGGACGATCAGGTATGACCTGAAATTCAAGCGATTATACCAGGATCTGTATATTGAAGATGCTAGAAAGCTATATACAAAGTTGGATTATCGAGTGGAAAATAGTGGCTAAAAAAAAGAGAGGTAGACCATGAACATGGTGGTAAGATAATGTAAGAAGAGATGCCGAAGAAGTATTGTACATCAAAAACTGGCAATGGTCGATCTGGATGGAGACGAAAGTTCTTGCTTGGGTCGTAGCACTACAGCAAAAAGAAGAAGTTTGGTTGGATAAGATTGGATGCCTGAGAAGCATTATACATTGATAGAGTTTTCGAGAAACCAAAAGGTTAAGAATAAACGAAAGGTTAATCTCACGAGGGGCTTGATGACCGAGGTTAATCGGTACCTGACAATCGTATTTTGATACGTGGTATATAATTATAATATCATGGTAGGTGAGGTCTAAGTATGAACTTGATAAAGAAAAATTTCCTCTTCCAAGAATATAATAATCTAGGATGTAAACGTTACAGATTATCTACAGAAAATAAATTCGGGAAAAATCCTACTGAGAAATGTTAAAGCACAATATCTGCGTACAGTATAAAATAGCCATAGTTAACACTTAATAAATCTTTAACTAATAAATAGTGTTTACTTGGAAAAGAGTAATCACTGTTGCCGCATAAATATACAAGCGTATTTTACAAAATTGATTTTCGTATTAAAAATAGTTTGGAGCTGATGAAATTCCTGATGATTCCCGTTTTTTTCGTATCGATTTATTAGATAAATAATCAGGTAAAAATTAAAGTTTATGAATTCGCAGGAACTAGATTTATAGCTGCAAATTTGCAAAATTTATAACAATGTGGAATATTAAAGTTTTCACCATTCTAACGCACTTATCTTAAATGTTTATTCATCTGCATGTGATACTATTATATGGTCGAGTACATAAATCCATTCTAAAAAAGTTTCGAGTTTCGATTTTAAAAACTTGAATTGATATATTTCAAATTTATTACTAGACAATAGAATTGAAAATACTAATGTGAAATAAATTTAAATGAAACTGAAAATAGCATTCATTATTATTTCAATGATTGTCCTCTGGTCTCTCGACATTGCACTTGATTTTATAATTAGAAGCAAGCAAATTAGCACATAATGCTTTTTGAGTGAAATAATTCACAAATATGATAGCTATTTTGATATATTAATATACATAGATTGATGAAAAAGTTTCTAACTTTACACCAATCTAACCTAATCCTTCTGTATCTTTCTTTCCCTACAGATTGATTTCAGATATCGATCCTGATTATTGTGAGGGCTGTTGAAAGATATGATTCGTTACTGACTGGTGTTTTCTGCTGTTTTCATAATATCTGCAACTAAAAAATTGGTGAGAGTCTTAAGTTGATCAATGTACCTATTTGAATGTAAGCACGCGTCGTTGATGACGTGACATTAACTGTGGATTTTTGACTTCACCTTTGCAATACCCGTTGACAAGGAATACCTATTTACCGAGAATGTTAGGTATATGTCAGATGATGTCAGGTATCTGTATGAAAACAAATGGTAATATTTTAGATCTGTCAACGGCCATTAAAGCACATTTCACTCTGTTCAGTTTAAAACTTACTTCTCCATTAAATTTTTCAATCACTTTGAAAATGTCACAGGCATAACGCAAGTGGGGTAATTTTTTCCCGACATTTATTACCCCACCGGAACAGTGTTCTGTCACCTTGCTAATTATCAATTCCTCATCAACATTAAAGAATAGCTGGAGAAAGGGCGCTACCTTGACGGACTCGTTTTCCTACTTTCAAATTGATGGACATTTTATCATCGACTATTACAAAATCATTGTTATATTTAAGCAGAGAGGTTTAAAAGAAAAATTAGATTCGCATTTCCTACAATACAATCCACAGATAACTCCACTTTCTTTGGGTATTGAAGAAATCAAAAAAATTGTTCACTCATCTTTATGAACCATTTTACGAGTTAGCTCTTTGTTCCCCTTTCTAGAACAAAACCAGATTGTTTCTGAGGGATTTAAGGGAGCATATAATTGTACAACTTAGGAACTCAGAAACTCAGAAACTGTGTTATCAAATTCACTTTGATACTGTAAATGTTTTAAGAGAAATTGCTGGCTTTAAAGTTGCTTCTGAAAGCATCGAATATAAAGCAAGCTGTTGATGTCTAAAAAGTATGAAATTAGAAATTATCAATTAAGTCTTATTAACACAAATGAGAACAATTTTTCTTGCACTGCTTTGTAACTATGGATGATACGTGGATCTTCTATACGTGAGAATAGAAACAAATGGGTAGCTTGCAAAAAACAATTATAACGAAAACAAAAAATTCACCAGTACACAAAAGTGATTTGTGCCCTTCTTAATTTTATTTGTTCTCAAGCTACCTTAATTTTCTGATCTTTCGGAAATACACTTGGTCAGATTTGCGGAATGACGCATTATTGTGATGTAAAATCTAAGAATATATCTAATCTAAGAATATATATTATTTCTTATTGCCTGTTTACCCCTCCGGGGGAATTCCAGGTACATCACCACGATAGTTAAAGAATACGCTGCACATAACTTTAATTTTCGATTTTCAACGTGTATTTCTTGGTTTTCTCTCGACATCAAAGGGCCATTCTATGAGCGGGAAAACTGCCGACTGTTTTCCTGTACTTTTTTCTTTCCCTAGCTGGGCGTTGAAATCACCCAATAGGATTTTTACATGGTTAGAGGGAATTTTAGAGATAGTCTTTTCCAGAATTTCCCAGGACTTATTTACTTTTTCAGGATTAGATTTATTTTCTTTGTTAACTGGGAGGTGTGCATTGATTAATGTATAGTTTTTGTTAGCACACTTGAGGGATAGTGTCATAAGTCGATTATTTACTGGCTGGACATTTGTTATAGAACCAAGAATGTTTCCGAGATGTGGTGTATTTTTGAGTATTCTTTTGTCCGTTTTACTTTTAAAAAGTCTGTAGTTGCCGAATTCCAAGGTGTTATCATCTATCAATCTAGTTTCTTGCAAAGCCAAATATTTGGATTTTTTGCTGATTTAATGTTCGCCCCAATTCGTGTAGTTTTCCTGGACGCAGGAGAGAATTGATATTTACCGTTCCAAAGAAAGTTTTTATTTTCGGTTTCAGACGTTGGCCAGAGGTCTCCGACTCCCTCTGAAAGATTTTGCGTTTAAGCCCGGACGCCCCAGGATCCGAAAGTCCGGTTGTACCAGCAAAGGATTGCAGAGGATTGTCTACCTCCTGGGGTAATTTTGTAATTACTAGAACGCTTCATCTTGTACTTTGAATTAAAGGTTTGAACCATGACGGTTCAGAGGTTAAGACTGGAGAGGTTAGTTCCAGAATTTAAATATCAGCCGCATCACTGGTGAACAGACGCTGACCACTCAGCCGCTTGATACAAGTCAGACGCTAAGTGGATTTAGTTTTTTTTTTGCCTTGGTTCGGGGCTGCTTATTTTGGGATATTCGCAGCTGTCCATTAATATCTAATGGAACTTTCACTATCCACCACCCGTGACCCGTCTAGTACCTTAGGCGAGGTATACTGGACCTTTATTTTTTATTCATTAATTTTTCATAATTAACCATTTTTCTTTATTTCATTATTTTCTCATAATTAGAGCTTATCATAATCATTTCGTTTGTTAAATTAAAAATTCTAGTGTCTTTTGAAAATGAGAAATATGTTGTCCCCGATTTTTTATTATGGATAAATTTAGCAAGCAAAGAATTTCCATTACATTTTAACTAAAAAACGAAATTTCTCGTATTGATGCATTAAGAAGAGTTACGGCGATGAAACTAATGATGTTTAACAAACATAACATACAACATAATTAACATAATAATGTTTACAAGTGGTACAAGGACGTTAGTGATGGAAGAGAAGCAGTTAAAGATGAACCTCGCTCAGGAAAACCTTCCATCTGAACCAATGTTCTGCTGAACAGTAGCCAATTAAGTATAAGAGAAAAAAATGTGTGGCAAAACTATTCATGATTGTTGCATCACGATCATACACCATCGTACACCGTAATAAATACTTAATTGTGTTTTCGATAAATCATCCACAACTATCATCTTCACCAGATATGGTACAGTGTGATTTTTTCCTGTTCCTTCGATTGAAGAAACCATTTCCAGGACACCGTTTTGAGTTTATAGAAGCCATTCAAGAGAATTCGCTGACCGCTTTGAAGAAAATATCATATATATATATATATATATATATATATATATATATATATATATATATATATATATATATATATATATATATATGTATATATATATATAGCAATTAGAGAAATAGCACTAGCAATTAGAATTAAGAAATGGTTTGGAGAGGACATCTTTACCTGAATATAACTTACTTTCGGAATTTTTAATCGCTACAAAATATTAATAATGATATTTAAAAAATTCCTTGTTATTCCGCTGTATTGTTGAAGTAAAGAAAGGAAGTAAGACATATGTTTGTTTATAATTGCCATACATAAATACAAGAAAGAAATATTCTCGGAATGCCACATCCCTATAAATAGCTAATTTTTATAGTCAGCTTTGTTCTGAAAGGTACGCTACCATGAAAAACCATTAATTATTTATAATAAATCCTTCAGCGACGTATTCTCGTATCCGATTTAAATACGCATTCCAACTTATTCGCCCCGCACTTTACCTAACTGACATCGGCCACTTTATCTACCAGATTTAACACCATTTAACTTTTGTCTTGGTGAAGATTTATCTTGTGAGAACATTGGCAACACAATGCGCCTCTTGCAGCAATGTGGGCTTCTTAAAGTTTTTGAAATGCGTGGAAAATGTGCTCGTTGTGAATCGAACGGGTAGAAAACTGTTCGGACGTGATCAACGCTGTATATGAATATTTTTGTCGGATATAATTTGTTCTTTTGTCATGGTGCAGGCGAAACCATTATTGATAGAGCGAACAATGCAAACAATGATTTTTATGGAGTAAATTGAAATGCTGTTTTTCGTTTCATTTAAAAGATTTGATAAAATATATTGGATGAATTAAATTGAACGCTATTTTTTTTTTGTTTAGAGATTGATAACTCTGCTACTTTGACAGTTATAAGTTATGATTCTTCCCATTAGAAATGTGGAATGCTATACGAAAGAACAGCGAATTATTATTGTTAAAAAGTGTTATAAATTAGATGAAAATTGCACGGAGACTGCAATGAAAAGTTTGTGGAATGTTTAGTCGAGAAAGTGCATCCAATAAGTGAACTGTTTGAATATTGATTATAGAAACAGATAAAACTGAATCGATAATAGATCGTGGATCGTGAATCGATAGTAGATCGTGGGCGTAAACATGCGACAAGATCCTGTTAGAATATTCTCCTGGTTAGTGAAGGTATCGTTGTAAATTTGAGGACATCGACTCGGCATAGTGTACAACAATTTAACATTTCGAGAAACTTAATTCAGACAATATTTGCTAAATGTCTCCACATACATGTGTATTCAAATATTCATGCAAAATTCAACTAATGCAAATATTTTTTTCAATAGGCAAATATCTTTTGCTTTCTGACCATTTTCACTGCCCACAGTTCGCTTGTTAGTTTTTAAAGCAACATGAAGTAGGAATTCAGTAGGATGATGTGTTCATTTTAATATTTCGAAAACTTATTCGTTTTCGAATTGTCGAATTTGGGTCTCGAAAAATCCTTCGTAATTCGAAAAAATGTCGCCAAACGAGTCACTGTATGATGTGGATTGATAGTATATCTCAAACAAGGCTATTTTATCGTATTTTTTAGTTTATATTATCATTAGATATGGTCGCGGATCATCTAAAATACTCTCTTTATCAACAAAAAAATCAGTGCTTAACTGCCTTCAATATTGTTTCACTCATTTCAAAATTTTCTGCTCACGTCTCATCACAGAATCATTTCAAATTTCACTCAAAAGGCACTGTTATGTTTTAATTCATTACATTTATCGGTAGTAGAATATTGTAGATACATTAATGAGTTTAGACATTGATTAGTTTAGATTAGTTTAGATTATAAGTTTAGACAATTATTAAAAGAATCTTCGACTTATCAAAAGGAACAGAACAAAAACAACAATAAGGGCTAGACATCATTTTGAAAAAGTCTACTATATAATAAATTAAGAGAAGTCCTGGATAATTCAAAGGATTAAGTAGATCAACATGAAAAATCGGATATTTATGAAATTTGTTGTCAAAAGTGTGATTAAAGGTATATATATCTTTTCAGATGAAGCACGTCTTGAAATTGTTGTTATGTTGATAAACAAAATTGCCGCATTTGTGGTGAGGAAAATCCATGATTCATTCATGAGAAATACTGTTTGGTGTGCATTATGATCAGGAAGTGTAATTGGTCCGTATTTCTTTCAAAATGCTGCTGGTGAAGCTGTAACTGCGAATGGTGTTTGATATCGTGAGGTGATACCTAGAATTTTGTGGGCTGAACTGAATAATATTGATCTAGACAATATGTGGTTACAACAGGATGGCGCTACACCTCACTCTGCAAATGAAACAATTGATTTATTGAGTTAATTGACTACTAACATCATGTGATTTGGGGTTACGTGAAAAGCCAGACCTATAAGAACAATCCACAATCGATTTTTGAACTAATGGATTAAATTATTCGAGTCATTGGTGGGATAGAACCATGGTTGTGTCATCCAAAATTTTGAGAAAACAATGGACCTCTGTGGAACTGCAAGAGGTAGTAATTTGGCAGATATTGCTTTTCATGTTTAAATGTCATACACTATGCTTCAATCATCAATAAAAAGTTTTGTGAAATTATCGCAAATTCTGTTTTATTCAAGAATTTTAAAAAAGTCCAATTTGAAAGACCTTTGACATGTATATATTGTAAATTATTATAAATTTTGCTTTAGGCTGTAATTATATTGAGTCTTTTCTAAACACATATTTTCTTTAATAATTCTAATTTGAATTAAATATAGCCTACATTGCAAAAACAATTTCTAAATATCTCAATAATTTTACAATTTAAGACAATTGACTCTAAATAGTTCCTTTCTAGGCCCTCAAAGGATCCTGTCCCCTACTGTGATACTGTAAAAACCGCTGTAAGCTTTTTATTAATTAAACAATACTGTTACAGTAGTTTTAACTCAATTGCAATAGAGATTCCGGTCCAATCCACAAATAAAGCAACTTTTTTTCGTTTACCATTCAACAAAACGTCCGAAGTATTCGGACCAAACTCAATCTGAATCCTGGTTAATGTGCCCAAATGTCTGGTGTCGCGTTTCGCAAACGACCTCGCCGATGATTAACATTCTTAATTAAGTATAAAACAAAACAAATGGGTTGTAATCGTCCGTTTGAGAATTTTCGGACTTCGGAACGCGTTTTTACCGTGCCATACCTGACCGCTTTCTCAAGACATATTTGAGTCTTGTGGGAACGGAGTTCGACCACGGAGTCGTTTTTTTTTCTCTTCTCTCTCCGGATTTCTGTTGCGAGGGAAGCTCGCATTTTTTAAATATATATCCGAAGTTGTTTTAAATCTCAAGGCGATTACCATAAAATATATATTTATGTTTTATTAACAGATTTTTAGGATATTTGGTTTTAGTTTATTTAGGATATTTGTACAGAAGAATGTTTTAAGAACAAGTACCATTTATTCCATCTACAGGGTGATTTTTTAGTGCGTCCGAACCTTAAATTCATATGAAATAACAACCAAATTAGAAGCCTTGACATTATATATTTTATGTAAAATAACAATTAAGGGGATTAATGTTTGAAAACAATTTCGGAAAAATATGCACCACTACTTCTGGAAAAGCGTATTCTGTAAATCCAATTTCCGACATCTTTTTCAAGCAATTGGGGTCTAATATTCGCAATTGTCGCAGTGTATGTTGGTTTCCAATGCGTCAATAGTTGCGGGTTTATTAGCATATACTAGGGATTTAACATAACCCCATAGAAAATAATCTAATGGCGTTAAATTATATGACTTTGATGGCCAATTAACAGGTCCGTTCTTCGAAATAATTCTTTCACCGAATTGTTCCCTCAAAAGTTGATTATTGCGTTGGCTGTATGGCATATGGAGCCATCCTGTTTCAGCCACATCCCCTCCAGATCAATACCATTTATATTCGGAATTAAATAATCATTGTTCATCGCTCTGTAATGATCCCTATTAACAATAACGTGTGTTTCAGGTTAATTTTTAAAAAGACATGGCCCAATGATGCCAACGGCATAGAATCAGCAGCATACGCTGCATTTTTATGGATACTGCGGCAATTGTTGGATCATTTTGGATTATTTTCACTCCAAATGCAGCAATTTTGTTTATTAACGTAACCATTTAGCCAAAAATGAGCTTCGTCTCTGAACAAAGTTTCGTACGATGCACACAATGATTTTGCCGTTTGAAGATCTTGGACAAACTGAGTCTTTAAGTAAGGCACCAGACTAAGATCTTTACGCAAAATTTCCCACGTAGTGGAATAACAAAACCCAACTGATAAATTTGGATCTTCATCAACACCCACCCTGCAACACAGCGGCGATATTTTATTCGAAACGCACAGATTTTTGTCTTATTTTTGTTTTATTATCGAGCAGCCCGAAATGCGTTCGGATTTTGTCGATTATTCGACGAATACATCGCTCGGTTAGGCGATTGTGTGCACCATAAAATTCAAGAAGTACGCTGTAAGTTTGGTGCACCGAGCATTGATTTTGATAATAAATTTCAACAATTTGCAAGCGTTGCTCTGATGTTAAACGTTCCTTGATGATTTGCCAGATTATACTTAATAACTTTGACACTAAAGGCGTGCAAACTCCAGTTCGTTTGACACCGACCTCTGTCGGAAATTTGGACACACTAAAAAATCACTCGTTGTATAAATTTTCTAACTTTCATATTTTCATTATTATATGACTGGCCATTCTGCTGTGTGGGATTGAGTACCCATGCTGCTTTAGAAAACCTGATATATGGTAAAAGCTCCAAGATTGTTTACGAGAGTTTATTTGATTCTCTAGATGGCCCAGATGAAGGATGGATAATCAATTAATATTGATATGTACAATTATTCTGATAAAGCATAATAGATAAATATTCTATAAATAGTTCACGATTGAAATAAAACATGAAAGATTAACACCGGATGATATTTGCTCAATTACAAAAATGACACAAAATGCTAGGGAAATAGGCTTAGATATAAATATCAGTAAAATATAACTCATAACGATGCCCTTCAATGACCATAGAAATGTTATGAATGGAGAAAAAATAATAGGCTATTAATTTATTTAGTACCTGCAGTAATTTATTAGAAAATGTACGATGCAATTCGATACGATTAGATTCGTACGATGTAATTCAGGAGAATCAGGACGAACCCTCGGCACTTATAACCCTAAACCCCCCGGTTAAGTAGGGCAACTCCTGTACAATGAATATGGATATGAGATTTGGAACAAGGAATATAAAAATGTTATATCAGCGGGAGATCCAAACAATACCTTTAAAAGATGATCAGATGAAATATGATCTGGATGTCGTAGTACTCTAGGGGATGAGATAATTAGGTATAGGATCTATAGGAAAATGTAGGTTTCAAATATACTAAGCGTACATGACAAAAAGCACGAATTGTTGCGTAGATTCGTTTTAAAAGGAAAATTTAAGTCGAATGCATTAGATTTTAAGCCAGTGAGTGAAAGGATCTTCTATATAAGAATGAGGGGAAATTTTTCTCCAACATAGGAAGAAAAGGAAGAATAATAAATGTTCCTGGAAAGCGAGATAGGCAAACAACCAGAAATTACATTAAGTTAGTTTTAAGGGACTTTAGTACCCAAAATGGAAAATAATAGGCATATACCCCGATATAGGCAAGTGAATATGATAGCATACATGCAAAAAAAAGGGAAAAAGCTATACAACTTGCCGAATGCAAGGACTTAGGATAACTAGAAAACATGGGTTCTACCTCTTAGGCATATAGTAAAGCAAATATATCATGTCATGAAAGATATCACATCATCCTCAGTTGTGCTGGACGTGATTACCTATATAGAAATATCATCAGAGTAAGATCACAACCCTTAAGACAACGCTTCTCTCTGGTACTCATCAAACAGAGGGGGAGTGGTGCGAAGGACTTTTTGGGGATATACTAAGCGAGAAATTGGCGGTTAAGCTGTAGAAACACCAAGTCAGAGAAGACTACGGTTTTAAAGTGACCTAATCATGAAAAATTTAGCCTATCTTCCAGAGTGTAGCTTTGGGGTTATTTGTGAAATTAACTTAGGGTGAATAGAGGGCGTGAACCGCGTACCGAAGACTACTACCTAATGTTAAAAAAAAATATGATAATGAATCTATGTCTATCTGAATGAATCTATGTTATCTGGGAATAAAGGGAAAAATAGAAGAAGGGAATGGCACGACGATGAATGTGAAAATGCGGTGAAAAATAGATACTCCGTCCGACTGAAGTGTATACAAAACCTACAGCATCAAAACAAGATGAATACAAGAGACTGAGAAAAGATTTTCTAAAGATGCAAATAGGGGAAATACAAGGAACATATGACAAACAGGAGAGAAGAAAATTTGACAGTTTTCAATTCTGTCTATCGTGGCACATATCTGTTGTCAGTTTTTAGTCATTGCTTCATCATTATCATATCATACCTCCAGCTCTTCCTTAGTGTTTTCTCCTCTCCAATAGTATCCACTTTGTGAGTTTTTGGGTAATATCTTTATAATTGTTTCCCTATTTTTTAGAATATCATTTCTTATTCTTTAAGCCGTCATTTTCTATTACTACGATGTAAATAGTCAATTTAAGTGAACATCAAGTTGTTTTGGTTCCTTTTTGCCCTGTCCCATGTTTTTACTCCATGTGTTCCTATAGTTTGAATTTGCTCTTTTACTTGATGTTATCGTATACTTTAACTCTTTTCTCTGTGATCCTGTGCTTGAATATTTAATTTTTTGTGTCTTTTTTTTGTTGTTTTGTCCTATAGAATCGAATTAAACTATTTGAGTGTTTTCCTACTTTTGGATAAGTTTTCTATAATTCTATCGTTGATACTCCCCTGTTTATTTTATGTTGCGCCAGAATATTTGTATGTTTAACATCCGTGAGTAGAATTCAAGGTGACTGGTTCTAAAAAAAAATATTAATATGCTTAAAAATATTAGGAGCTTTGCTTTGTACCACCCTAAAAGTCCCCTTGTAAAACTCCCTACGTCTTGATGAGTAAAAGTTGTACTTTTATTCTTATTATGTTATTATTCTAAGATATTTGAAAATACCGTTATACATGTTATAAATAAGGACAAATACAGGGTAGTCCAAAGACATTCCAGAAAAGTCCAAAAAATTTGGTAGAAGGGGTAGAAAGATGGAGTCGGTCTTAAACGATAGTTGGGTGCAAGGAAATTTAGTCACCATGCGGCGCTACTTGGGAGAGGGAGCACTCGTTTTGTGTGCGTGAGTATTACCGGAATAACATTTCCGCCACTATTTTCACCATAATGACCATGTCAATAATCAAAATTGTCACTACTGGTGCGGAGAAAAGCCTAAAAAGAAACATGAAATGCCTCTGCATAGTCCGAAGGTCACAGTTTGGGCTGCAATGTGCACATCCAGAATAATCAGGCCGTTTTTTCAAAGACCACCAAAGCTACACAGTAACTGTGAATTCTCAACTTTATATCGACGTGCTTCAAACATTTTTCACTCATGTTCTTCAAGAATTTGAAGGATACATCCAGGACACTTGATTCCAACAGGACGAAGCCACCTCCTACACTTCCAATCTCTCTTTGCCCGTCGTCTAAGCGCTTTTTCCGAGAAAATTAATTTTTCGAAGAGAAGACATTCAGTGGCCCTCTCGAAGCCCGGGCCTGACTACCTGTGATTTTCTATAGAGGTATCTTAAAAGTCAAGTGTACCGCAATCGCCTTGTCATTCTGGTCGGTCGAAAGAAAAATATTTGTCAAGAAATCGAAGCCATAACTGAAGACACTTGCCGCCGCGTTATGGCAAATTTTACAGGTCGGCTTCAGGAGTGCCAGGACAGAAATAGAGCACATTTAGATAATGTAATCTTCCGAACATGAATTTCTGAAAATTTTAAGAATAAATTTGTTAAAACTGATCAACTTGTTTTCTTATTTCATTTCAAAAAGTTAACAACTGTTTGGACCACCAGTTATTAGAATGGAACAAATCTAGCCATTCTACATTGTCGTATAGAATCAATTTTAATGCATTTAATGCATGTATTTTCCCTTATACAACTGTTTAAATTCCTTCTTTTTTCAACTTTAACACTGGTAAAAACTGATTCATCTTTGAGAGATTCAAATTCCATAGAGCAAAATTTTCATTTATGAAGATATAATTAATAGAAGTCCATTTAAGGTATAATAATTTTATTATTATGACATTATAGTACAGTATTTGGAAATTTATTTATGAAAAATAATACTGCCTACTTCGCTTCCGCATGAATTGAGAAGGATTTTCTCTAAACGACTTACGCCCATGTTCAATGTTGTTTGCACCTCCGCTTGATCTTGGACGACCCGTAGATGGTAAATTTGGGAGTTGATCCTGTAGTTTCAAATTTTTTTATCGATTTCTTTATTAAATTAACACTTTGTGCCTCGGTTATGTCGTGTAAATTATACTCGACCACATAAAGACGATGAGCCATAATAAGCGAATTGTTATTTTAAAAATACGCGCGAACACATAAAGTACGTTGTGGTCCGGTGAAACGCTTCATGGCAATTAATTTTCCTTAAAGCAAGCTTCGATGTAAAGTTAATATGATCAGCGCGTTCTGCGCCACCTAGAAGCAAACAAGTAATTAAATATAAACGACATTTCTGGCTACCTGTATATAAATATATTTGAGGTTGATTCGATTAGATTAGAAGTAAGTATTGCTTAACGAAAGGGTAGGCAGATCTATTGTGATATGATCCCTTACAGTGACCCATGTAAGGTTGATCGTGGGGCATGGTATGTTGAAGCTACATCAACAGTTCACATGGATGATCATGAAGTTAAAATCAACGTAGAAAGGAGTGTACAGTAGTACGCAATATCACCAATTCTTTTCTAAGCCTGCCTTGAAGAGGTATTCCGTAATTTGAATTGGAACTATAATGGAATAAAAATCTCTGGTGCATACTTAAGTAATTCTTTAATCAGTTCGTTCTGCCCATTATGACATACGAAGTGAGACATCAGCACTCACATAACACAGACACATCGGGAAACATTGAAGGAAATTGAAAACTGCATGCTTAGCATACAAGGTGCGATAGAAAGATCAAATTTGTATGAAAATATGTAACATCATTGGAAGTCTAAATGAATTGAAATGGAGGTGGGCAGGCCATATAAAGAGGCGGTGGGACGACAGATAGACTAAGGCAATTCTGGAATGGATACTGATGATCTATCAAGTTTCTATGAGTATATATATATATATATATATATATATATATATATATATATATATATATATATATATATATATATATATATTGTGTGGGTTTGTGTCTGTGTAAATAAATAAATAATAAAATTATACATTAGAGTAAAATCATCATCAGCCCATTATGAGTTTAACTTAATTATAACTGAAATTTAAATTCCTCCAAACCTCCTGACTGATGCCGTTTTTTTTTACAGTCTCTCAAGCCTTCATTATATTTGTTTGTTTGTTTTTCTCGCAATCCTAGATACTCGGACACACAAAATAATCCATTTCGACAGCTATGAATTTTCTTTCCAGATCATCATTTACATCATGTACTAATACCACCATAACCTTTTATATGCATTTTTTGCTTTTCCTAGATATAGGCCGATCCCATTATAATGAATTAATTCATCCAAACCCCTTGCTTTATTGAATTTTTCGAAGACATCTCTGGTTATGATTGACTCTAAGCATTGAAAGCTATTAAGTTGTTTTACCATCACGTCAATGTTTATGTAGATTTCGTAGTTGACATTAAAGTTGGCTATCAGGTATTCGTATTCAGAAAAACTAATTTTTAGGCTCCTTATTCTTAATGTAGCTTTTTGATCATAAATTCTAGATTATAGGAATCTTGGGGCTACAACAACTTGTCTCTGGTCTGCAAAGTTAAATGAGAAGAGAGTTTGAAATGGTTGAAATTGGAATGCCCATTCCATCATAACGTCTAATCCACTTCCTTAGTGCAACCTCTATATATAAATTATAAACAGCCGAACAATATGTATGAAGCAATAAACACTTTGCTACAGCTACCTGCTTTTTTAGTCGCAAATTAATGGGAAGATATTAATATTTAAAAATTAAAATTTACTCAAAAGAGCAAATAGAAAATGCATTATTTTTTGTTATCGAGCTACTTCAACATACATAAAATCTAGTTAGATTAACAAATTAATTTATGGTTATGGTCATCTGTTAGAATCATATCCAGATAAATAAACTTTCTATATAAGTGGGTTATAATGGTGAAATCTTTAATATTCAGAATAGATAAGTTTTCCAAATCCACAACTATACATCATCATTTCAGCGAACACATAAACAATATTTTTCTAATTATTTGTTTAATAAATGGCTGCGAATAAGGAAATCAGTATTTTTAATACGCAGATCCATTTCAAGAAAAATTGTATGTTTATATATCCTCAAAAATGACCTAAGTTTCCTAAATAAACATTATTTATTAGTTTTGATTAATTAATTACTCGTTATGGTTACTTTTGTAATGTGTGTTGATATTATTCTACAATACTTAGTAGAATTATTGGATTTTTCCAAAATTTGATCTCTATAGAAACTGTTACCCATAAATAATGACGTTTTTAAATACTGTTCAATCGTTTTTTTTTTATTTAAGAGTAAATACAGTTTTAATCTACAATATAATAATCTCCATCGTTATTGACAATCTTCGCCCATCTCTCTGATAAACATTCTATTCCCTTTTCGTAAAATGAGGATGATTAGGAAGTTAATTATTCGCTCTCGTAGTAGGATTTTTTTTCCGCGAAGAAAATGTTCTATAGATCTGAAAATATGGTAATCTGATGGTACAGCATCAGGAGAATATGATCGGCGAAGAAGTTCTTCTCATCTGAATTCTTTGATTTTTTCTTGGGTGATTGTGGCACTATGAGGTCTTGCACTGTAAATGTTACAAAATAACACCTTTTCGATGAATAAATCTTGGACGTTTTTGAAACGTCATGTTTCGTTTATCAAGCTGAGCCACCAGTAATATTTAGCACCTAGGGTTTCATTAAGATTTAGAACCTTAGAACCTAAGAGTTTAAGGTGAAGACCTCGTATTGGAGTAGGTCAGTGGAGGTTGTCCTAATATTAACTATTGTGTTTTCTGATATGGATTAGTCTCTAGAAACTCTCCAGTAATAATTTGTTGGACAAAAGTACATTGTAAATGGTTACACGCTGAATTTTATTTTCAACTGAAAGGTGAATTGGCACACACATTTCTTCTGTTTGCACTATATTTAGTTACTTTAAACACTGTTGTATTGTGGACCCTAAACTTGTAAGCTTTTTGGTTAATGCCTAGATTTGTTTGGGATCAGCTTCAATTTCAGTCAACAGATCCTTATCAAACTCAGCAGGTCTTCCAGATTTTATACCATCGAAAAGTGGAAACCACATTTCTTAATATGTTTAAATCAGCGGTGACATTACCTCTATCTGCATTAATAGAGTTTGTAGCATTGTTATGCTTTCCAAAATCATAAAGCATCATGTATCTAATACGGAACTTATCCACACTTTGATCTTCGATTCTTATAGGGTTCACCAAATTTTCTCCAATATTTCACAATAAGCATACTGAATATCAATATATTTCTCTAAAATACTGTTTATGTTAAATTAAGTTAAATTTTGGCAGGGGATATAAATGTTAAAATTTCGGAAAAAGAACGACACAACTTATGGGTACCTCTAATGAATTGCTTTTATGACATCGGTTAATATATTTATGACAAAAAAATTGCTTTCATTATTTGAACCGAGAGACCAACTTTTTTCATTATTGCAGTTGTCACTGTAGGAATGAAAACAAATTGATATTAGCACTTCATAGAATCTCATATCGTGAATCAATGCTGTATATATGGCCACTTGTACATATTACCACATGGAAGTTCTTTTACATTTTCCTCATCTCTCTGGCTATTTGAGGCGGTTAAGTTGAAACAAGTGGTAGTCGGAAGGGGTCATGACTAGTAAGTACGGCGAGTGGAGCTGGTTTCAGAAGCCTATGGAACACGACACGCTTCTGATCCCACCAAATACACAGAATTGTCTTCTTTCCAAAGTGATTCGGTCTTGCGGTCGATGTTGATGGTTGTCTCGAATCAACTTATGCTTTTCTGCGTTTCGGCTTCTCGAAATATATCTATTTTTGGTTTTCAGTCTTGATCGGGTGCATTAAAAGTTTTTCTTTCATGCCGAGAAAGCAAAACTTTGGACACCGTTTTTCGCTTTTCCATCGTTCAGCTGACGTAGTACCAATTTTTTCTGTATTCTAGATCTTTCCCCTGGCATGCAGACGATTACAATTAGCTCGGCGACCAACATTTAACCTCTCTGTCGTTTTTTGTTGAGATTGCATATCGTCCAACAATGCTTGCAATTTGGAATTTTTAATTTGTTTTCGGGTGACATAGGCGTTTTTTGTCGTTCAAATCAAAATCACCACTTTTGAATCATCTAAACCTACAAGCGTCTTGCGTTGGGACATTGTAACCGTAAGTTTCCACAAGCATACGACGGCTTTCCTTTGCGTTATTCTTTAGATTGGACAAGAAAAGTAGTACATGCTGCAAATGCACTTTATTTGGCACGATACTCATGACAGAAATATGACGTTAACTCGAAATCGTTTAAACATCAATGGCTTTTCTCATTTACTTCCAATATTGTTCTGACACCCAATCTCTCCGTTATCTTGGTATTTCTCAGTCTGTCTGTCCGTGTCGTCCATTTAATCCTTCATGACATATTCCTTTCGTTCACTTGTTTTGTTTTTTACAATCACTTACAATCATTTTTACAGTCACTATTGGCATTATTACCGAGCAATAAACCTTAACTTTGGGCTCTTTAGTAATTTTCGTCCGTAGAGTAAAAAGATTTGGACATTGCATAATATGATTAATTTTCACAATCTATTCTGTTTATTAGATCGTATTCTGGATTTCTGCTCTGCTTTAATATGACCCCAAGATATTTCAGTTTATAAATTTGTTTTACCTTTACGTTGTCCAATTTGATATGAAGATTTTCGAAGCATTTCAAAACAACAATGACCTCCGCCTTATTTATATTTATTTTTAATCCACCTTTTAAAAACATCCTGTTCCACGCATATATACTATTTAATTGGACTTGGGACTACTAGATGATATTAACCACTACCAGTTCTAGTGCGAAGGCTCGGTTTCTTTTAGCCCACCTGTATTTAAGCCGACGCACTGATCGTGTTTGATACAACACGCTATATCGAGATCTTGTCTCATGAATATAATTATTCATGCTCTTAATCTAAGTCCAAATGCACGAAATAAGGGATTTATTCACTGGTGGAACACCCAGAATTGATCTCCTTACAAAAATATTTCCCTGATTGAATTTTACGCTTAACTTGCTTCAGCATTAATAAATATATCTCCATGTCTAAAGTGTTTTATTGAGATATATCAATAACGCGTTACACTCACACCGCTGCAACATTGGAAAATAAATACTGATAATTCTTTTCTGGTAATTAAAGGGATATAAATTTAAAGGAAAAAAATAACCCGACCGTGTTACGGGAAATGGGAATTTCGAAAATGTGCATAACGAAATAAAAAAAATTTGAAGAAATATTTTCATTTGAAAAGCTAATTTAAAATGATAATTGACGCATTAACATTGCTGGGAAATTCCTGAAAAGAGAATTTATACAGACACGTATGAGTTGGAAGCCATAAAAGGTCAAGGTATACAATGGCGTAGCATAGAAATGGTATCCTGGTGAGTTATATCATTTTTTCTTCAGTAAATAGGATTTTTTCTTATATATTTTTTAAATTGGTTTCAAAAATATCAGATAGCAATGAGAGCTCCAATGAAAAAATTAGTAGGACTAACTCCTGTTAGGAGTTAGTCCTACTAATTGGTAGGATAAAACCTGAGCGTGGGCCTAGTTGCCCCAGCCCGTAAATCAATTGCTACTACAAAACCTAATGGTGAATAATCAGAGTAATGAGACTGTTTTTTGATAATTTTTTATTCAATTGAAAGTACAATTCTACATTGTCTCCTACAAAGTAGTTATCTTAGGAAGCCACACAGCACTAAAGACGTTTTACCCACTCTTCATAACAATGCTACTACTAATATTGAAAGTCTTCATCTGATCAGTTACGACCTTTTTAACTTAAATGTCCTAAAATGGTGTACTTCTGCATGGTGAATGGTGAATTTTTAATTTTAGGAAAAGGAAGAAATCTGGTGAATAAGGGAGCTGCTGTGCCACAGAAATTTTTTTACTTACCAAAAACTCATTACCTGAAATCGCTGTGTGGCAATTCATCATAGACCCGGAGGTTCTTGGTGTTTGGTATCACACGAATGATTATTTTTCGAACTCTTTCAATAACTTCTTGGTAAAGATGCTGGTTTACCATTTCGCATTGGGGCACAAATTCCTAATGGTCAATTCCCTGGCTATCACATAAGCAAATTCGCTTTTTTCTTTGATTTAATTATTTTTGTTTTTTTTGCCCATGGAGACCTTGGAGTGTGCAATTCCTGTCTCTGGTGCTTCGTTTCCAGATGGTATTTAAAAATCCAAGACTTATCACCAGTAATGACATGTTCTAGAAAATAAGGGTCATTTTTAATACGCCCCAAAAAGGCAAGGCGTTTTCTTCATTTTGATCCTGCAAAAGGTTTTTCGAAATCACTTCCGCGCAAAAGATCCCAGATTATCTGGACATTTTCATCATTTTTTGCAGTTGAAGACCTTCTACTGAAAGGTACATCTTCAATCGAGTCTACGCCTTTTGAGAATGATTTAAATCAACTGAAAACATGGACCCTTGACAAAATATGTTTTCTGTAGCGCTGCAAAAGTTTCCGTCGAACTGTGTTTTCCTAATCTCGAAATTATTGTCACTCATTTTTAGAACACATTAGAAAAATCCAGTTTACAAAAAGAATTGTTACGGACCTCCAAGTTACTCTATGGAGTGTAAACTCTGACTGAAGATGTATTAGATGTTGGCCTGTCACCCCTCTTAAAGGGAAGACAACAGTGTGGTCAGTTCCAATCTCAATCCAATCTCATTGTTTTGTTTGCACGTATCGTACACTACCTTAGATTGGATTGATTCAATATATCGATCCAGTTGAATGTGAAGATTGAAGAAGGTTATGGCTCATTAACGGGCTATGGTACCACAAGAAGAAGAACTTCATATAACTCAACTCGATACGAGTGTGACTTCAGCCATAACTATTAATTTTGCCGAACCATTGTTGAAGAATTAGGGTTTTATAGTGACTCAAAATATCCAGCTTAGATCTGCATGTTTTCCGCATGCTGGTCAGGATGATATAGATAGGCTACGCGGTCCAGCCTGTTTGGCGTTTTGCGCCTGCATTTTGGCTGCCACTTTTTGGCGATTATTTTCTTAATAGAGGTGACTACCTCCGGCTTTCCTCAAGCCATGTGGGTCTGTCGTTTGCCTCTCTTTCCCACTCAGACACGCTTAACATACAATTTTTTAGAGACGATTTTATGATGTCTTTGAAGCTTCTTTCTGGATCTTCCAGATTTTGTTTCTTAGATTTTAATTTGTCATAGAGGATCTACTTCGACATCCTAGTGTCCTGCATCCTTTAACAATGACCTAAAAAGAATCCCACCAAATGTGGGATTCTATGCTCAAAATGTTTTATTTGTTTCCGATTCACGAGTCAGGATTCAGATGTATGCAGAAGAATGCGAATTATGATGGAATTGTAAACATTAATTTTAGTGTGTTCCTTTATATCTCGGTTACTAAACACCCATCTCATGTACAAAATTGGCACCAGCACATTTTATTCAACATATAAACTCTTATATCATATCTTATATCTTATATCTTATATCTTATATCTTATAGCATATCGACACACTACAAAATTTGACTTCCCAAACACTGGAAGCATGCTACTTTTTCCACACCATTTACCATTCACATCAACAATGGCAGCTACCTAATTAAGCCTAATAAGCCTAATAAGGAAAAAGTCCTTATTAGGGGCAGTTTGTTGCAATAAACACCGTACCGTAAACCCCACTAAATAAGTCCAACATAGTCTGAAACACCTTACAAATGCACAGTCATCTGCAGCTCTATGGTGGATTCATTTACTTACTGGGTTCTATTATTAGCATCAGCACTTATTATTCAGCGCTACATGCCTTGGAGGTCCTAAGATTTTGATATCCTTATACAGCTAAGTTTGGTTATTTGGTTGCCTATATTACGATCATTCTTCTAGATACGACAGCGATCCACGTCGCTTAACTTTAGTTAACGAGAACTGATGTTCAACATGATGCGGCTTGTCCTTGGGGTTTGTGAAAACTTACTAATTAATATTATCTCCACACTTATTAATGTAAAATAAACCATTTTAGTGGTTTATAAAGGGTTTTCAAAGCAAGGGTGCTGCCAACTGTTTATATTTTGTTTTGGCCTAAGAATGAACAGGAACAGGTACATATACAGAAATGATCCAATATTCTACAATTTCTGTAATTGAAAAGCAACCTTATTGCTTGCTTGGAAACTTGGGAGTATAATATATTTTGAGCATATTTCAAATAATTAAGATATCATGATTTTGGTCAAAATGGAAGAAATTCCTCTAGACCATGGCTACACTAAACCTAAATATTGCCAACAATATTCAAATTTTCAAATATTGCGCATTACTTCAAAACTTTAGCAAGTATTCCGCTCCCAAAACATTAGCAAGTGTCTCCCGAGACTATCAGACAGTTGACTGATGATGGCTTAAAGACAAAAACCGGTTTCGGGAAACGCTAAAGCTTTGGAGGCGGCTGAAAATACAGTAAATATTTGCGTGGAGCACGAATTAATTTTTCATTTTTTGAATATTTGTAATATTCTTCACAAGCCCATTTCCAAGTAACTTTTTACACATACGAACAGAAAAATTAAAATAAATCTCCCAGAACTCTACACAATTCAACTTCTATCCCATCCAGCATTAGGTCCAAACTCTGCGCTATACTACAATCACATGTTTCTTTCGATAGCATATTTATTGCGTAATCTATTAAACAGTGCTTTATCAAGGGCCCAGGATGGTTTAAGAAATTCTCTGAAGGCCAAAACTCGATAGAAGATGAACCCCGCAGCGGAAGGCTTTCAACTGCAAGAAGTGATGAAAATATTCACAGAATCCGGAATCTTGTGCATTCTGATAAGTATTTGATGAGTATTGGTGAGTATTTAAATCACACAACTTTCATCAGATTTTGTTCATACTTCTCCTCCAAAGGGAAAGCCATCCGTGTTTCCAGACCAAACGCTACATGACCAATCTATTTACTTTATTTACACACCTCGTAGTGCAGTTGTTTTCAAAAACATCAGTTTCCCGTATCCCACCCTGCTGCTCCTTTTTCACCATAAATTTAATACACATACTGTATTATATTTCGTGTTTTAAAACATGTCTTTCTAAACAACTTTTTTTGTAGATGATCATTTAAATAAATTGAAAATAAGTAAACCAAACTGACAGACCAAAATATTGTAAATTATCATACTTGTAGGGAACTTATTCAGTTCATTTATTATGTACATAATACATAATCAAAACGATATTAAAAAACCGAACTAAAACCAAGTATACACGAGACTGTAACATATCTTAAATATTTAAATCGAAGATTTGCATCATCTTAGCGAACATCTCGGAGATCGCGCATACATTTACGTCTCGGGCACCGGTCTTGTCGGTCTTGTCTCTTGTCACATCTAAAATCCCACTGACCTTTATACGACAGCGAAGGTACGAGGCGAGTGCCACTGATTGCAATTCGTACGATTGAAATGCTGATTTCTCGAGATTCTTCTCGAATACGTTTTGGTTTGTTTATAAATAAAGAAAAGCGGCTGGCGATTCATAGGAATTCACGATGGAGAAGCTTGTTTTAATAAGGGAGTGAAGAGATTTCGATCTGGTGGACGTTTAAATTTATTTCGCGCCGATTTTGAAGTTAACGACGATGTGCGAGGAAATTTTACAGATGAAGGTAAGCTAATGGATAATTTGCTTCGTAAATAGCTTAGAAAAAGTGATAATTAGTATTCGGTTTCAGTGTTTTTATGTTTTGTCGAACTCCTATCAACTAATATTAATCCAGGTTGCAAAGGAAGCGATGAGAGTACAGGTAGTGATGTGATGAGGTACAGTTAACATATTTGAACCAAACTTAAAATTTACTCACTCTATAGCATATTGATTTCCAAACTGAGGAGTGTGTCTCACTAGTGTAAAACGAAGTGCAAGGAGTTTAAAAGAAATATAGTTTTCGTAACATAACATATATAAAAAAATTGTAACTAGATTAAATATAACCAGTCTTTCAAATTGAGTGTTTTTAATTTTTGAATAAAACACAGATGGCGTTATAAATTTGCTTAGGTCTAGTCTCATTTCAGAAGTGTAATATATGTCATTTAGAAAAATGGAATCGCACACAATACAACAACGCATTAAAATTATTGAAGTATTTTATGAAAATGGGCGTTCAGTGAAAAATGTTTTTAAAAAATTACGCGGTATTTACGACTTGCGACTGAAAGCATTGTCAATCGAATTGTTCAACAATTTCAAGAAACTGGTTCGGTGGAAGATAAAAGAAGAGTAATATATAGTCGCAGTGCTCGTTCACAAGAGAATATTGACTTGGTACGTGAAAGTGTTTCTGAAGACCCAGAAATTTCTATTAGTCTACGTTCACAACAATTTGGACTATGTGAATCCACAACATTTTTTACGAAAGGAGTTTGCTCTGAAGGCCTATAAGGCTCAAATAACAAAGGAACTAAAACCACTGGACCATTCAAAATGTCGTGCATTTGTCAGTTAGATCAAAGAACAAACATATGATTTTTCTCAAAAATCATCTTTTCAGATGAAGCACATTTTGAAATTGGTGGGCCGGCCGCAGTGGTCTGGTGGGTTAGTCGTCTACCTGACAATCCAAAGGTAGCTGGTTCGATTCCAGCGCTCGGATGGGCGTTTTTCTTTAATTCATCTGTCCGTCTTACTTCCTACCCTACACACACTTATATACACTCACATATACACACACATGCCCACACATATCCACATCTAAATGTCTGTGATTGTTTCTAGGCAAGAGCGTAAAATCCGACAACGAATTACCCCTCAGTCACGCCAGTTAAAGGCTGGGTAAGGCCGGATGCCTTCTGAGAAGTGTTCTACGTTGGTCGCTCGCCAGTCGGTAGGCTTCCTGATAGACTTATGGGAAGGCACATAACCAAGGATTTATAGCATGACGGGGGTGCTGGCCTGGGTTTGTCGGTAGCTGATGATCGTGGTTCGGAACCCACGTTAAGCTGTAGGTCCAGTCGCTAACTAGCTTTAGATGCTGATGCGCCTCTAACCGTAAATCTTTTCCTCTCCGAGAGGTGTAATTGGGATGTATTTCTTTCAGAACGCTGCTGCTACAATTGTAGCTGTGAATAGTTCGATATCGTGAAACGATAACTGGATTTTTGTGAGCTGAATTGAATAATATTGATCTGGAGCATATATGGTTTCAACAGGGTGGCGCTACCCTTCACTCTGCTAATGAAACAATTGATTTATCGAGAGAAAAATTTCCTGGATGATTGGAATACTCACGATATTAATTGGTAACCAAGATTATGTGATTTGACACCGTTGAACTATTTTCTTGATTTCTTTTTCTACGTGGAAAGTCAGATCTATAAAAACTATCCACAATCGATTCCTGAACTAAAGAATGAAATTATTAGTCATTGGTGAGATAGAGATAGGTTATGGCAAAATATCATCCAAAATTTTGACAAGAGTGGACGTCTGTGGAGCTGCAAGAGGTGGTCATTTGGCAGATATTGTCTTTCGTGTTTAAATGTCATGAACTATGCTTCAATTATCAATAAAAAAAAAATTAAATCATCGCAAATTGTCTGTATTAAAAAATTGTAAAAACCGGTCAATTTGAAAGACACTTTATCTAACAATGTTTTTTTATTATCTCAACTTAGTTGTTTGGTAGATGCGTCATGTCCAGCGACGTGAGCCTCTATACTACACTAATCAATTTTTTCATGTGATATATGTAATCTTAGAATAAATTCTCATGACTTTTTACTGTCACTACTCTAAACGAAAGGTTTCAGTATTTTCGGCCGTCGAATTCGAATTCAAGCCCGTTGTTGTCGAGTAGCGAGAACTCCTTGATGTTATCTTCGACCATATGCACTTCCACGTATCGATGGATGTCTTCATTTCGGATATATTACGAGACATTAACAATGCCGCAAAGCATTTTATTTTGAAACGTCTGAACGAATTTTATATTGGATTCCTTGGTGCATTCCAAAAATTGGATGCTGTGAGTCTACATAAGCTTCAGGATTTGGTTATAGAGAAGCAGTTTATTGTGTATTGACAACACATAATCGCCTCCTAGTAGTCAATACATTTTTAATTAATTCGAGACCCAGTTGCTCACGTTTCTTCTTTACATGCTTTTTCTCTCTGAGTTTGGCAGCCAGCGTCATATTCAGATAATTTGCTTCTCAGGCACGTGGGATTCTTCTCTGGTTGACTGTCACTGATATATAATCATATTTGCTGTTGGTGACATTGACATGGGTCGACATCGCTTTATTTAATTTGATGTCCCATTTCTTTGCCCAACTGGTGATATTGATGATGGTTTTTGTTTGTAGCTGATTAAATGTATTTTTCAGTAGCGAGTAAAGTAGTATCAGCGGCAAATGTTATCGTCACTAGTCCAGTGCTGTGCGGAATATCATTAGAGTGCGCAAGTAAAGGACAGGTTTGAGAAAGCTGTCTTGCGGCACTTCAGCACATATCTTTATAAGATCTGAGTATTCCTCACTATGCTTGACTTTAAAGTGACGGTCAGTGATGTGTTATTGAAAAATATGGCTCATTTGTTGTAGTAGACCTTTATCTAGTTTGTATTCTAAGCCCTGGTGCCACACTTGGTCGAACGATTAGGCCACCTGGAGGAATATCCTTGCACAGGTATTATTCTCGTCTAGTGCTCTGTCAATTACATCCGTGATTCGATGTACTCGATTTGTTGTCGAGGGCTTGTTGCGGAATCCAAACTGATGCGTTGGAATAAAATGTTTCTCCTCAATGATGACTGTGAGGCGTTGCAGGAGCAGCTTTTCAAACAACTTAGATATAATCGGCAACAATGAATATGCAGATAAATAAACTTTTATAAAATAACATTAAATTAACATAAAATAACATTAAAATAACATATTTTTAAAGCATTTACTACCACTCTAACTTTAATATAAATATAAGATAAGCATTTTTTTGAAAAAAATATATTTGGCTGAAACACACTACAGAGTAGCTCTTGTGTCAAAAAATATGAGTGACGAACTTAAAAATATTGTTATGACAGTTATAAACTAGTTTGGTTGCAAAATTATGCCTCTTTTCTATACTATTGTGAAGTGCCTTGGCTATTGGGTGCAAAAGTGATTCAAATGTTGTTTGAACTGAAAGAAGGCATTGCAATTTTTCTTCATGAAAATTATAATGAAGAGGTAAATTTGTTGAGGAATGTTAAACTTTGTTGTAAATTTGCCTATGTGGTTAAAATTTGAGAAAATTTAAGCGTTTTGAATAAATTAATGCTAGGACCATGCTGATCAAAATAACTGATTCAGAAAAGTAATGTGAAATCATTCATAAAAAAATTGGTACAATGGACCTCAAATTCACAAAAAAAATGTACTCGACATGTTTTCACATTTAAATGATTTCTGCGCAGAAATATAGATTGAAGCAAACATAAATCTATTTATTAAATACTTCGACGGTTTGATAAGGGATTTTTCACAGTGCTTTGAAAAACTTGATTGTATAAAGTTTCAATGGTCGATACAGAATCAATTTGTCGATGAACAAGATAATGAGTTTGAATGGACTACTATTGAAGAGGAAAAACTGGTAGAATTGTTATACGATACTTCACTAAACAAACATTTCATAGTGAAATCGTAGTTCAATTTTGGTTGAACCAAACTGAAGAATATAATAATTTGTCAAACACACCAACACAAGTACTAGTACCATTCCTAAGGTTATATATGTGGAAAACGGGATTTTCCGTATTAGATGCAATAATGAAATCCAAGTATCGAGTCCCATTAGTAGTAGAAAAAACAGCTGAGAGGAACACTCTTCACACAAACGAAAACGAACACAAACACATCTAACGCATTAAAAAAATATGTATATATATATATATATATATATATATATATATATATATATATATATATATATATATCATCATCATCATCATCATCATCAGCCCGTATCGATCCACTGCAGGATGAAGGCCTCTTCAGCATGCTTCCAACCTTCGCGGTATATATACTTAACGATATCATCAGTCCATCGTGCTTTCGGTCTTCTTCGCGGACGTTTGCGATCAAGCGGTATCCACTCCAGGATTGCCTTGGTCCATCTGTCGTCCCATCGCCTCGCTATATGGCCTGCCCATCTCCATTTCAACTGTTTTACTCTTCCAATGATGTCACAGACTTTTGTTTGTCCCCTGATCCATGCGCAGGACTTTCTGTCTCGTCTTGTAATGCCAAGCATACATCTTTCCATTCCCCTCTGTGCCACCCGAAGTTTTTGAATTGATTGCGATGTGAGTGTCCAGGTTTCACTTCCGTATGTCATAACGGGTAGAACGCACTGATCGAATACTTTTCTTTTCAGGCAAAGTGGGAGTCTGCTCTTAAACACTATGTTGAGCCTACCAAATGCCTGCCAGCCACATTTAACACGCCGTTCCACCTCCCGGGCGGTATTCCCCTCCATGGAAATCCTCTGCCCAAGATATACAAAGCTGTCCACAATCTTTAAATCCCTTCCTAAAACTGAAATTCTTCTGTCCTGAGCGAAGTTATTGAACATAACCTGACTCTTTTTCAGGTTTATTTTCAAGCCAAATGGTTCGCCAGCCCTTTGCAGTTCTTGTATGCGTCTTTGCAGCTCCTCTGGGTCTTGTGAAATGAGAATAATATCATCTGCAAATCTAAGATGGTTTAAGTTTGCACCATTGATCTTTACCCCATCCTGTTCCCAATCCAGTTTACGGAATACTTCTTCAAGGCCAGCCGAGAAAAGAATAGGCGATATTGCGTCACCCTGCCATACACCTCGTTCTATATTAATTCCCACTTCAAGATCATCAAGGTGAATTGTGGCTGTAGCTCCATCATATATCGATTCTAATAGGTTTACATAGGCTCTCTCTACACCTTGGCTAAGCAGCGCATCCATTATCGCATGCTTTGAGATGGAATCAAAAGCTTTTTCGTAGTCGATAAAAGCCAAGCACAGTGGCATGGTGTATTCGTTGTGCCTTTCTATGACCTGCTGTACAACCTGGATGTGATCCATTGTACTGAATCCACTTCTGAATCCTGTTTGTTCTCTTGGTTGTGCGTCATTCAGTTTTTTTAATATTCTTTTAGAAATTATCTTAGTGAAAACTTTGTACATCACTGATAGGAGGCTTATTGGACGGTAGTTATTTAAATCTTCCTGTGCTCCTTTTTTATGTAAAAGGATCACTTCTGCATTTTTCCATAAGTCAGGTACTTTTTGTTCTTTATAGTATATATATATATATATATATATATATATATATATATATATATATATATATATATATATATATATATATATATATATATATATATATATATATATATATGTATATATATATATATATATATATATATATATATATATATATATATATATATATATGTATATATATATATATATATATATATATATATATATATATATATATATATATATATATATATATATATATTATATATATAGTTGGGTGCTATTACGACGCACCATTAAAATTGCACGATCGTCTCTCCATCGTCCAACTGCTTTCGTTGCGTTCATCTGGAGCTCGGCTGATGACGGCTGAGAGACTAGAAACCGGTCCCGAGAGATACGTGGTGGTGCATGGTGGCAGTTGGACAGATACGAGTGGTGTCACCACGTGGAGATAGAGGGTGAAGAGATTTCTGTAATATTTCCCTCCACGGTCCCCTTAGGCTATCTTGTGGGCATACCTGGTACTATATCCGAAGTTGCAGGCAGAATGTTACGTGCAGTCCAGAGTGCTACAAGCGTTCATTCTATTATTGTATGAGCATGTGAAATACAAGATTTGAAAATGCTTATTATCATCCGTTTTTTATTTTCTAAACAGAATTATTGTAGGTTAGTTAAACGTGCTGAAATACTACGCGTCTGTAAACCGTCTCACTTTAGGCAACTATCCGAATTTGAAAAGTGGCTGGAATTAATGTGAGAAAATTAGGTTAAGTTTCCATGACACAGAGTGGCGATTCGGCATTACTGATTCTACCGTTATAAGGGCATAAATAAAATTGTTAATCAGAGCTAAGCAAAGATATAGCGTTCTGACCATCATAGAAGTATTACATGATGCTTATGAGGCCTCCTCAATCTGTCTCGCCTTAAAACCAAAACTAAAACGCGACTACGCTATATTATAGAACTCATGTACGCCGATAATTGGACCTTTAATAGCATACGATCGTGTTAAACCCCGGTAACTACTGGAAATATCGAGTTGTCCGGAAAGTTGGTTGGGACGTTCCATTACTTTCTCTTTTAACGACTATAAATATAAAACTGGGTTAGATTAGTTTGTTTATTTACATATTATTAATTTCTTTGGTTTACCATGTATATGACCACATCCGCTTTGATGTGTCTTCAGTTAGTCAAGTTGATTCAAATTTAAAGAGTTGAACTTGTATTTACGTCATATTTTGCTGTTTCATTCAAAAAGAGGAAAAACTCTGTCCAAACAATAAACAAGATTTATGCCTATGACGGAGATGGTTCTGTTGGGAATACTACGATGTAAAAGTGATTTTGTTAGTTCAGGGGCTGAGATTTTAATCGGGAAAACCGGCATCGCTCCAGCCGTACGTCAAGTACTGATAGCGAGAATATAGGGGCCATATTAACCGAACATCCACGCACCACGGTCTGTGAGGTAGCATATGAGTTAAATATTGGCAAATCAATCTTTTTTGGCCATATGCAAAAAAAATGGAATGAACTTACAGAAATCTGCAAGATTATTAAAAATTATTATTAATTTATGGAGCTCCATTCCTGAAATGGATGGTAACTGATGATGAAAAGCAGATTATGTACAACAACGTGTAATGAAAATTAGAGTTTCCCTCATCTCAAGAAAACTGTGGTTTGTTTTTAGTGGGATTGAATGGGATTTTTACACTTTAGGTTTCTTCCGCGCAACCAAACCATCCTCCAAAATCGTTTAAATGGAATTTTTTTAAAAACGGAAGATGAGATAAAAAGCTAATTTTTAACAAAAAAGGCATCATGGGCCTATCACTACATTTGTAAAGAGTTGTAAATAATAATAATTACACAATACGAAAGTTGGCTTTTATGTATCCGGAATAATAAATAAAAACAAATATTTATCATTGAAAATGGTTTTATTGCTTTTCAAAGTATTCTCCGCGATGATCGATATACTTTTGCATACGTATGAATCAATTTTCATAGTACTTTTTCCATTGCGAAGAAGCTTTCTCCAAAACATGCATTTTTAACGCATCTCGCTTCTTTTGGTGTCGAAAATCGTTGGCCACGAAGTTTATTCTTCACGGACGGGAACAAAAATAAATCATTGAGTGTCAAATCAGGACTGTATGGCGGATGGCCTATCAATTCGATGTTTTGACCGGTCAAATATTGAGTTGTTCGGCCCAATGTGTGAGAGATAACCACACAAATGGTCATGTCCCATTCAGAATTGATCGTTCTACGATTCTATGCACATGCCCATTTATCCCAAAAAAAAACAGGCGACCATTTGCTTCGAAGTCCTTCTTGCGTGAACAACTTTTGTTGGGCTTGGCTCATTTTGAAAGACCCATACAGTCGACTAGTGTTTACTTTCGGGCTCATACGCATAGATCCAAGATTCGTCATCTATGTAGATGTTATACACGGCTTTTGTCGCACCACTATTGTATTATTTGGGCATTTCTTGCACCAATCGACACGAGTAATTTTTTTAACGATTGTCAAATTATGCAGAATCCAACGCGTACACATATTTTTTACGGCTAAATGTTCATGTAAAATTTTGTGTATGCTTGTCATAGTAATGCTCAGGAATCTCACGGTACGCCACACGACGTTCTTGCTTTAGCAGCTTGCGTACAGTATCGATGTTTTCTGACACAACAACCGATTTTGGACGACCTTAAATTCTCCCGTAAGCAAACGACGGCCATAATTGAATTCACTAAACCAATGATATGCAGAGCTTTTAGATGGTGCCTCATCGTCAAAAGTCAAAGTGAGTTGATCGATGCACTGTTGTTGAGATAATCCACGTCAAAAGTCGTAGTAAATCATCGCACGAAAATTCTCACGAGTTAATTCCATTTTTTGACCGAAATGAAATTTTCAAATCACTAAACAACACAAATAGCCTCCGTGTGACAAAACATTCTGGATATGTATACAGTCAACGATGTTAAACTTTACGATGTATATGTCACATGGCGCCTGGCAACATCATTGTTGCCAATTCCGGATATATAAATAGCAACCCTCGTAGACAAAATAAATATTTACATAAATTATTTGCGTTTATCTTTCTCTTAAGAAAATTCTTAGGAACTCTCCGGACAACACCATACTTTGGATAAGAAATTTACCACGCTGTAGAAAAAAAATATTTAAATATAACGTCTGAAAGGTGATCTTTGCCTCTTCATAAATACTTATAATCTCAACTCTATAGTACTCATTACGAGGCTAATACATTATTTATAAATAAACATGATATACATATATGAATCTCGATCTAGAATATGACGATACACAACTACACATTTTAATTTGATTATTTTGTCATTTGTGACTCGAAGTTTGATTACAAAATCTTTTAGGAATTTCCATGTCACTTTCGCGTTTTGTTTCCCACTGAAACTCTTTTGTTTTCACTCTTTTGTTTTCCAACTTAAATATATAAATGATACAACATGAATAATCTTTAAAAATAACCAGTGTTCATTTCTAAAAAATGTCGAAGATTATACAACCTAACCTATGTGTATATCGAGCAATTCATATATCAGATAACGTACACCGGCGATTATATCAAAGCCAAAAAGAAAACAGAAAAAACAACGACAAACCTAATGTCGGTATTACCGCGATTAAAACTTGCGTTCGCTTCACGATAAACCGCCCACAAAATCTCACATTTATCTCAATGATATTTATGTTGAAACTTTTTTCTTTCCCTACCGATATAATGTGGTAATAACTCCTCGCCAGATAGTATCGGTATCAAAATGAATTCTTGAACACATAATCATAATTTTTTATATGCGCTACGGAGACCGGTTAGGTTTTAATGTTTTTATTAACGAATGGAACTTCGAATGGATTTTCTCCAGAAATTGCATTTTTTTGCTAAATCAATTCATTATTAAATTGAACACTACCAGGTGTGGCGGTTAATATTTTTTTATTTTGTCTTAAAAAAAACATGTTTAATTTGGGACAAAGGTAAAAAATGGCTTATTCAAAGTATGCGCCATAGCTAGCTGCACATTTTCCCCATTTTTGATAATTTGTGGAAGCTCTTCCAGGAAAACCGTACATTTTTTGATATCTCCGTAATTGTTGAAGAGTTTCATGGAAAGTGCGTGAGACATCGATGAAAACCAGTGGTAGTCGAAAGAGGATAGGTCTGATGAGTACGGATAAGTAGTACGAATAAGAGTTCCCAGTCAAGTTCAGAAATAGTGCCTCTGACCGCTTTCGCGGTTTGTATTGGGCGTTGTCATGGTGCAAAAATACTTTTCCGTGTCTTGTTGCCCATTCTCGTCGCTTTTCGATGAATACATGATTCAAATTGATCACTTGTTGACGATAACAAACGGTATTAACTGTTTCACCTGGTTTCAGAAGCTCATGGTACTCGACACCCTTCTAATTCCACCAAATACAGAGCATTGCCTTTTTTCCAAAGCGATTCGGTCTTGTGGTCGATGCTGATGGTTGTTCTGGGTCAACCCATGATTTTCTACATTTAAGGTTCTCAAAATATATCAATTTTTTGTCTGCGGTCATGATCCGATGCAGGAAGTCTTTCTTTCATGCCGAGAAAGCAAAACATCACTTACCGTTTTTCGATTTTCTGTCTGTCATTCAACTGATGTGAATGACATATGACAACATATGTTTCCACATATATATGACGGCTTTCACTCGTGTTTTTCTTTTGATTAAATAAGAAAAGCAGTACGTGCCGCAATGCTCTTTATTTACCTTGAAACTCGATATCGAAAAATTCGATAACTGGAAATCTATGGTGTTTGGAAAGGTACTATCGTAGCAACAAAATTACATAAGAGATGTACACCGACCCTTGTTTCCAGCGGCATTTTTTTTTAATTATGAATTTCTAACTGCCACACCTGGTAATATCAAAATATCTTTAGTTTAAATCATTGTACATCGAAAACACTTTTCATTAGTAAAAACGGAAGATGCAGTATGTCCAGTTCTCAAAAGCTTCTACTTTTATATCTAACCTAATAAATAGTTCTGCTATTTACATTTTCATCAGTTTTATTTTACTCAATTACTGCAACTAATTATACTAATCAAAGGACTGAACAAAAGGAACTTAATGAAAAGAAGGGTTATTCGAAAAATTATCGGACTGAGACAGAGGTGATACAAATATGACCAAATGGTTATGATATTTGAATAATCTGATGCCTAAGATGACATGCAGTAAACTTTAATACGGATGGATTTAGATGCTTGTTTGTGGCGATTGCGGACGATTTGTGGCGAAAATAAGGCAAGTTTTGACAATTTCGACGGTTTTTCAAAATTGAAGCCCACCTAATAAAAATAACTTTATTTTGGTTATAATACGAACTAATATGAAAAATAATAAGATTCACCTATAAAAGATTCGGCTCCTTCGTTTTCGACGGTAAAAAGTTGGCTGCTGAATTTAAATGGGATGGTACATGCACTGAAGATGAACCTTCGGATTACCAAAAAAAAAAACAATTTCAGACAAATGTCCACCGTGGCTACTTATGGCAAAGAGCAATCTGACAATTCAATTTCCGAGCACTTTTTTAAGTAATTGGGGTATAATGTCCGCAATTGTCCGAGTTATGTTAGTTTTTAAGGCGCCAATAATTGCTGCTTTATCAGCACTGATAAACAATTTAATATAATTCCAAAGAAAATAATCTGAAGGCATTAAATCACATGACCTTTGTGGTCAATTAACAGGTCCGTTCCACGAAATAATTTTCTCATCGAATAGTTTCCTGAATAAATCGATTGTTGCGTTGGTTGTATGACACCTGAAGACGTATGGTTGGAATCACATCTCTAGATCCAAACTGTAATCGCTTGTAACGATCGCCATTTTCGAATTGATAAATCTGGATCTTCAACAATACTGTCAGTAGATCAATTCTTCTACTGGAAACTTTGGTGTGAAACACTAAACTCGAAGAGATTTACCACTAAACTCAAATCACTTTTTGAAACTTCTCGACGCACTTTTCGCTAACCATGTTAACATCATCAGGAGATTAAATTATCAGAAGGAGATTAAATCAGGAGATTAAATCAATTAGGAGATTAAATCATCCTGTGATGACGTTAACATGGTTTGCGAAACGTGCGTCAAGAAGTTTCAAAAAGTAATTTGAAGAATTATTCTTAATAATAAGATTAATCCTCGGGACACCCAAAAACCGTCACGACTGATAAAAATGTACGTGAGCTTGCTTACATTGTAAACATCTTGATAGATCATGTCCACTGCACTATAAACTATATTTCGACCATGAAAAAGCTTTCCGCTCCATAAGTATATCATTTGTTAACAATCGATCACAGACGCATTCGAATTCACACTTTTCAAGAGCGTTTAAACTTATTTAAACTCGAATGTTGTGTCGTTTCATCCACTCTTATTTGTAAGAGCCGTACTAAAGTAATAGTCCAAATAGTGAGTGGGATAATTACAAGTTGACTTTGATATGGTGACTGGTTCTTACAATTTTTTGTTCCTTAGTATATATAACATTCAGAGATTTGATGATCAGACAAAGTACATGAACGTGACGAATAATAATATATCTTAGACTTCTTGCTCTATGGAATTGAGAGGAAAATATCCGAAAAGCGCTTGATGCTTGTGTTATAGCCACAGATAGATCTTTCGAGTATTAATATTAATCGATATTTACGTGTTCGCTGGCCTAAGTACCAGTTATTGAGTGTAATAGTAATAATAAACGAAGTGGACCTACTCTAATAATTCTTGTATTAAATGTAAGATATGTAAATGAATGTAAGTAAATTTAAGTTATAGGGTATATACAAAGTGTAAAATTAATCCGAATAAATAAAATATATTTTCCATTTGTTAAATTTTTTTTGTATTCCAGTTTATTTCGCAGAAAAAATTTAATCCTTATTTATTCCTCTATGTTGAACGTTTTGAACGGTATCAAAATGAATTCATGAACACATAATCACCGTTTTTTATGTGGAGTACGGCGACCGGTTAACTTTTAATGCTTTTATCAAGGAATTAAACTAGTTTTTCTGAAAATATCCACCCTTTTTTTGACTTGTTTTGATATATTTCATAAATCAGGTTTTTTTGAATCTATATCATAAAATATGAACGTTTATGTAAATCACTAAATATGTTTTATTAATTAATTATATATCTGTATAATAAGTAATTACCAGTTACGCATAAGACGCATAAAAAATGTAGGATTTTATTAGGTAATATACCTATATTTTGATTCTGTAGAGTATTATAAATTGTTAGTATTATGTATCTATGGCCATGATATAGTACATTCATATTTCTATATACGTTCACATGTTTTAATCATGGTTAGCTAAATATGCGCTGAGAAAATAGAACAAATGATGATTCCATTATGTTATAAATTAGCGCATGCCTTTCAATGATTTTTATGCTCACGCCCTGAAGATTTATGGCTTTTTTATATTTTGAGAATCTTTTGCATTATTATATAGAAAGTAATCCATAAATCATTGGATGTGGGCCTGGAAGTCCCACCTCGTAAAACAGTTGCTGCTACGATACCTGATGTGAGATGTGCAGATGGAGTAATGAGACTGATTTTTAATAATTTTTTATTTCAATTGAAAGTACCCTCATTGTCTCCTTCAAAGTAGTTTTCTTGGGAAACCATACAGTGCTGAAGACGGTTTGTTCACTCTTCATTACAGGGCTGGAACTTATACACTGGAATTGCCTTCAACGAACGAAACGAAACCAAATCACCATGTTTTTGATTTTTGATTTGGTCATTCTGACTTTTTTTGGCTACTGCGCTTCGTGTCCGGGTCGTAATCAAAAATCTTCGTTACTAGTAATGACATGTTTTACAAAATGAGGGTAATTTTAAATCCGCCCCAAAAAGTCAATGTATATTTCCCTTCTGTTGTCTATTTGACTCAAGGCGCAAGGTTTTCCGGAACCATTTTCGCGCAGATTTTCTCCATATTCAGTTCATTGATCAAAATCATATAAACGGTTGTGCGACTTAAATTCACCTTCTCCTCGATTATTCTGACCGTCTTCATGCCCAAGTCTGAAATAAAACTTGATAACGCACCGTTGCTCAAAATTGTTGCCACGCATTTTTAGAAGGCACGAGAAAAATCCGGTTTACAAAAATAATTGCTACAGACAATCAAGTAACTCTAGGGAGTTTAAACGAGTTTTCGAAAAAAGCGATGCCGTTATCTAACGACCGTAATGCAGCGGTGGATGATGTTACTAAAACGTTGTCTATGCAAAACATATGGCGTTAGTTTTCTAAAGGGCATTGGTTATGACCGTTACATCAAGTAGCGGTGCCGCCATTTGGATGATGGCCATCATAGCGGTGACAAATAGACCTTGAACGTTTTTGCCGTGTGGCGGTGACCATTGATTGATTATTTAATTCAAATATTGATTGATTTCATAAGAAATAATAAAGTTATATATAATGTACAGAGCAAATACTAATGCTCACTTAAAACAAAAAATTTGATATGCACCCTCTGTAGCACGATTTCTACATATCTCATTCTCTTCCAAACGATAGCGTTTGTCTTTCAATGAATAGTAATAATGCTATGTTTAGATCGTCCGTTCTCCACCACAATCCGCTTACAGTCCGCTGGCCTTTTTGTCTTTTTTAAAATTGACATCTCTTGTCACAGTTCTTACGGTCATTTTCTTACGGCCGCCGCATCACGAGTGCTACGCCAACAGTCGCATTGCTTTGTTTGTCAGGATTTTGAATAATTTCATATTGGATTGATTCGATATATCGATCTGGTTGGAGGCGTAGGTTAAAGGAGATCAGGAATCACTAATGGGCTGTAGCACTAAAAGAAGAAGAAGTATAACCCATGAATCTAAATACTTAATCCTGATCTAATTTCGAAGAAAACGTCGAAATACAATCATGTTCTGTTTTTCAGTAAAATCTAGTGTTTTCAGAACTATACGACAAGACTCAGGAGGCAAACCTAAATTGTTTTTCAGAATTGGTTGAATTGATCTAAATGATATTCCAATAATATCTATACCTTTTCTAATACTTAATCGTGTATTACTCATGATCCTTGATCCTTTTATTCACTGATTGAAGTGGAAGGTCTTCTTTATCTAGGTTCATCTTCAACAGCTCCTTTACCACCCATCACTAAAATCCTTAGTCTTTTACATAACTTCATTGCCTTAATCATAAGACATTTAATGTAATTTCTTAGCTAGACAAATGTATGCATTTAAAAAAATAAAAACAAATTACTATTACAATATAATATACGCTATAATTTTAACTTACCAAGCAAAATGATTTGAAACTTCTGACTTCTTAAAAGTCACGTTACATTTTCATCATACTAATATATGCCAACATTTTTGACTAAATTATCAAAAGAATAATTGAATCATTTAGTCAGAAAAACCAAATTTTACCGGAACAAAAAAAAATCTATGGAGATCGTGGATAAACGAATAGAATCCTCAAATTATGACATTATTTAGACATTTCGTGCAGCTGTCTTTATCTGTTTTAGAAAATAAATTGATGTTGTATCTGGTTTTGAACCTTATTTATGTGATTTATCAGTTTTTAAATATAAACAAAAGATGCAGATAGCAGAAAATAAGAATTTTATAAAAAGTAACCTTATTTCTAATACTAATTACTATTTTAAACAACTAAATCGGTAACTTCATGAGCATATTCACACTGTACTTCAGAGAGTTTCTCTTCTTGATTGACATTTTCTTCTGTAATATCTTGGTTCAAGATTTCGTCTTTACGCTTTATATTCTCCTGTTGATTGCTTTCTTCTTACGTTATTTGCAATTGCGCAAACATAGTATGGAAAATATTCCAAACTTCTATTTTCATCAAAATATTTTACCAATAGTGCTAAAATATCTCGGAATTTAAGTGGAAAATTTTTACGCCAAGAAGTATAGATTTCGGAGTTTCGATATCCTTAATTTTTTTTTGCCTTCTTGCAGACAGATTTGTAACTTCCTATGTCAGTTTTTTAGTGCACCTCGCCCCTAACAAGGATGTTATCGTTTTTGGTGTTACGCTAGAATATAAACCTTTTACTGAGGGGCATTTTTCAAAAACATACACTTAACATTCCCATCATACAAAAATGTTTATTTTGAGCTCCACATCCATCTGATGTCTCTAATAGTTTCCGAAATATTAATATTGGATATAGAGTGATACACTGCAGAGCATATTTGGTTGGGTCCTTTATTATGTACTGTTTCATTCCATTCCTAGATAAATAGAATTTCTTTTGTTTGCTTACATTTTGAGTTAGCGACGACTATGGTGAGGTTATATTTGTATACCTGTCTAGAGTAACAAGCACGTAACAAGAAAAAAATGCTTTTTAACAAACACGAATTTTGTGTGTGTAACGCGAATATGTTTGATGAGGTACACTAAAGCATGGCTAATTGGACTATGTGGCGCTGAAATCACAAATAAGAAACAAGAAGAATTTAATATTCACATTATTTAATAGATAGCGAACCGAGTAAATCCGACAGACTGAAGATGTCGGGAGATTGTCCCAAGGCCACACTCCATCGTTTAGCCAATTCTTGGCACATTTAACGGCTGTTCTACTGTAAAAGCGCTTTAAGATAGTCGTCGTCGAAGTCGAAAAATCGACCAGGGCAAAGCGTGTCGTCCAGGTCAAAGTTGCCATTTTTGAACTTGGCATACCAATCTCAATCGGCTATAGCGTCCTCTCCATATACGGGGTAAATATCTCGAAGTGCTTGAGTCACTTTTTACCTACCACGAAATATGAAATATAACAAGTGTCGAAGGTAAAGCTTTTGCTGCCTAGAGTTTCCATTTCAAAGGCTTAAATGCTAATTAAAATTGTTTTTTTAAGAAAAATGACGCCAATAGTTTTACAGAATAAGAAAATGGTTTACAAATGCATATATACACAGAGCCAAACAAAATAAAAATGGATGAAAAACAGACAAATTATAAAAACGGCGGGACCTTAGTGAACAACCCTGTATTTCATGAAAATTTAAACCTGTTCTTTTCATACCAATAGTTCTTCTTTTTTCAAAGTCGTATAATTGCTTGAAACAACGTCATGCACGAACATCAAAATAACAAACAAAAATACCTCACGAGATAATAGAAATAACATATTTAACTGAGGTCGCCGATATTTGAAATACATTCATTTTAAATAAACAAACTAAGATTAATATATAAATTTCCACTTTCTTTAAAACGGCACTGTGTGTCGAAAAAATTGTAATACATACACGTTTTAGATATAATGGAAATTTGGATATAAAACATAATATAAAACATCTTAAAAACTTTTTACTCTGGCACAAATCTGGCACACCCTATAGAGAAACCAAGGAAAAGTGTATCATGTTTTTTGTTTCAGAGATGTTGTACAGCTAGTATACTTTCGGTTTCATAGAAATTGTGTAAATTGTTTAAATTATCCTGTATTTGACAATATATAGAATCGCCCTCGTATCAGTTGAACTTTTATTTCTCAAGCAGTACCAGATTCCCAGTACCTTTATAACACAGAACAATGATTATAACCACTTGATTAATTTATCTAATAAGCCGATATCAATGTAGAGACAGAAAAAAAAGAAGAATTTTCTTAAGAATGGTCAAGCTTTTGACACCTTCCACGCCTTGCTATATGGCCATATAAATCCATTAACACTAAATGAGAGAAACAGAGATTGTTATCGGTTGTAATAACAAAGATTCTTGCAATTTCATTCTTTTACCTTCGTGGGAAGATTTTGGTCGTCCGAGTTGGCCAGTGTCATTAGATCGTACCTCAATCGGAAATTGATTTTTGACAGTATAAGTATACAGTAGAGTTTTTGAATATTTCTTTTTTTTACTTGTGAGCATTGTGTGACGAAGTAATGATAATGACAACGCGGGGACTAAGAAGATGACTATTATGAACAGGTAAGAAAATGTCAGGCAAATGTATTCGTTCTTCTCAAATAGATGTTTTTTAGTTGGATTTTATGTTAATATGGAGGGCAATGAAATGAAAAGAAAACTAAGGGAGATTTTAAAGTAATTAATAATTATTGCCGTAAAATGAGTAAACATTAAGGTTACCAATGCAGATTTAGTATTTTTTAACAAGATGCAAAAAAGGGACTAGTTTATCAATTTATAGTGTTGTCGGCTTATCAGAGAGGTATGAAAAAATTGGAATAATAATACACGTTCTGGAAAAACTCAAAATCCAAAGAGTTGGCATATCCGGGATTTTTCTGCGATATTAAAGATCATACGAGGATTGCTATTTATGCATCCGGAATTGGCAACAATGGTGTCGCTAGGCGCCATGTGACATACACATCGAAAAGTTTAACATGTGTACCTACTTAGAAAGTTTTGTCATACGGACGCCATTTGTGTTGTTTAGTGATTTGAAAATTTTATCTCAGTCAAAAAATGGGATTAACTCGTGAGAATTTTCATGCGATGATTTACTAAGAAATAAAAGTCATCCAAAATCGGTTGTTGTGCCAGGAAACATTGATACTGTGCGTGAACTGATAAAGCAAGATGTCATTGATTGAGGTATCCCTGGGTATTAGTATGATAAGCGTACACAAGATTTTACATGAACATTTAGCCATAAAAAATAATAACAATCGCTCAAAAAAAGGCTCTTGTTTATTGGTGTAAAGAAATGTTCAAAAAGTAAAATCGTAGTGCCTCAAAAGCCGTGTATAACATCTACATAGGTGATGAATCTGGTGATGAATCTTGGATCTATGTGAATGAGCCTGAAAGTAAACAGCAGTCGACTGTATGAGTTTTTCAAAATGAGCCAAATACAACAAAAGTTGTTTGCGCAATGAGCACTTCGAAAGAAATGGTCGCCTGTTTTTTGGATAAATGAGCATGTGGCTGCAGTGCCACTTCGTAGAACGGTCAAATCTGAATGGTACACAACCATTTGTTTGCCAGACGTCTTTGAAGAAATAAGGAAAAGTAATCAGCGACACAGAATCATTTATCGGACCGAACAATTCAATATCTGATCAGTCAAAACATTCCCGTTTCCGTCCGTGATTTTTGATGCCAGAAAAAGCGATTGATGCGTTCAAAGTGCATGTTTTGGAGATACCTCATTCAGAATGGAAAAACTGCTATGAATATTGGATCAAACGTATGCAAAAGTATAACAATCATCGCGGAGAATATTTTGAAAAACAATAAAACCATTTTCAATGATAAATATTTGTTTTTATTGATTATTCCAAATACATAAATAGCAACTTTCGCCCGCCACATGAAATATCGCAGGCGAAGATCATACTCTAGAAAAACGGAAAATAATATAGAGTTTAGAGAATCTGGAAAAATATTTTCGAATAAGTCGATCTTTCCTGTTTTTCTTTACTTTGGTCGATGACAAATTAAAAATAAAATAAAGGAAATGCTTCATAATTTGAGCGTGGACATAAAGATACTTAAAAGGAATAAAGAACAACATATTAAAAAAGAAAAATAAAGTGATAACAATGGGTAATGAAGAATATGAATAAAGAACAAATGCAGAAAAAAGTTAAAATTATGGTAACGCAACGAGACGGTGCAGAAGAAGAGTTAAAACGAAATGTATCAAGTATATACCGATACGACGGCGGAAATGGAAGATACAGAAGAAAATCAAATCACCATGGAAGAAGATAAGACAAATTTAAGTTAAAAATAAAAGTACTAAGAGTACTCATAAATAATGTCGATTTGTGATACTGTGCAAAATGTTATTTTTTTTACGAGTTAATACAGTTTTAATATACAATATATTTTTCATCGTTATTAACAATTTTTTCCATCTCTCTGACAAATTTTTCTAACATCAGAACAATATGGTGAGTCAGGAAATACTTCCCAGCTTAAGTCTTTAATTTTTCTTAGGCGATTCTGAAACTATGAGATCAGGCATTATTATGCTGTAAAATTACACGATTAATCGATACATGGACATTTTTGAATCAAATCCATGTTTTAGTTTGTGTAATGTATGTAAACCAAACCCAGAAATTGTAATTTCATTTACGTCATAAGGAATAATTTCTGTAAAATCCCACAGTACTGACAGTAACACTTTTTTAAGGGAGGACCTGGTTTTAGAGTGGGTAGTGTTAATCGATGTTTTTTCTTATATGGATTGTTATATATGGTAGAATTTATTGAAGAAAATGATCTCTACCTAACCTGGACAAAAGTGCACTGCAAATGGTTACAATTAAAAATTTGTTAAAAATAATATTAGAAACGTTTGTCGTTTACTATAAAATTTGTAATGACGCAAAGGGGCCTTATATTATAGCTATAACTCTATTTATTTACAATTTTTACTTGAGTTTTTTATAAAAATTATATTTTCATCTGTTTTTCTTAAAGCAAAAATTCGATAGGTAAGTGGAAATAAAACACTAAAGATATAATAATTTATTAAATTTTATCAACCCTAAAACAGATAATTTTTGTTCGATTTCGGAAATTAATAAGTTAGTGATACTTCCACACCGAGTCCCGAATGAAACTGAGAAAAATTAACATTCCTCTACCTACGTCGTGGCTTCTTAAAATTTTAAACCTGTAAAGCCATCGTCATGTAATAAATATGTTAAAAAATTAATAAAAATGGAATTAATTAATACGGTTTGGTAGGTATAATATGAATATTTAAAATAAATATAAAATGACGAGAGGGGGGACGCCCTAAAAAAGCCAATTTACTGGCTGATCGTGTGAGGTCCATCCGAATTGGACAACTTTGGCCAGAAACTGTAGGAGAAGATAACAAATTGCACGATAAAAATTATTATTCATCTGGTTGTATATCTTTTATATTTCCTCGGTAATGTGTAATTGTAACTTGATTATTATTCCATTGTTTTGTTTCGTAGTGGTAAATTTGGGAAAATTATTAATTATCTTATTAAAACACATAATACATCTTAAAATAAAAAATAAAGGGAACCAAACGACTAAGAACGAAATGGAGGCAAACATGGAATATATACAATGATAAGGAATAGAAAAATGGAAAAAACCAAAAACAGGCAGAAATGGAGAAAACTAGGCTCTAGGCCTAAATTACCGGGATGAAGACTTAAATAATATTCAGTGCTGTTAGGTGAATATAAATCAATATTTTCAAGAAATCTTAAACTTCTATCTTATAGTTAACAATAAAATACACATCGAATTACTTACTTAATTCTAAGTGCGCGGCTGTGCGAGTTGAGTTTCTTTTTACGTGCTTTCTCCATCACTTTGACTCTTGCGTGTTTCTTTTACCCCTTTTTATTGTATAACTTTCTTTTACTTTTTGTTTTATATCATCATTCCACTTCATTCTTAGTTTTCGTTTAATTTTTTTTCCATGTTTTTACTTCGTATATTCTTTTAGAACCATCTGTTCTAACCATCTCAGCTTCGTTCTTTAAATGATCTATACCATGTGATCAAAATTGACCGGGACTGATTAAAGACATTTTTATGCAATATTCTTTATTAACGCCATTCAAATAGACTCAATTTGATTTGATACATGCATGCAACAACATGCATGCAACGTTTGATCCAATCATACATGCACTTGAATACGCCTTTACCGAGATGACCTTCAGTCACTTCAGCGAATTCTTATCTGTTTTCAATCGAGTCCAAACGCGTTTTATGGAGCGGATATTTGAGTTTGGAGAAGACAACAAGAAGTCGAAGAAAAAAACTTGCACGGAGTCATAACCAGTGAACGGTTTAGCGATCATTTTTGTCATATGTTTGGCCAAAAAGTTACGCACAATTAAAGCTGCATGAGATGGTGCGTTTCAAGCCCAGAATGTCAACCAAAATATGTTGAGATAATCCATAAGAGATGCCAAGATCTTTTGTTACCTCTTTAATGCCAACATGATGATTTTCAAGCACGATTTTCTCAATATATATATATATATATATATATATATATATATATATATATATATATATATATATATATATATATATATATATATAATATATGTATATATATATATATATATATATATATATATATATATATATATATATATATATATATATATATATAATATATATATATATAATATATGTATATATATATATATATATATATATATATATATATATATATATATATATATATATAATATATATATATATAATATATGTATATATATATATATATATATATATATATATATATATATATATATATATATATATATATATATATATATATATATATATATATATATATATATATATATATAATATATGTATATATATATATATATATATATATATATATATATATATATATATATATATATATATATATATATATATACTAGAAAATTTTTTTCTAGTTTGTGAACTCTGGGGACTAGGTAGATTGAAGCCTCGGAGTAAATCAACTAGATTCTCTTAGGCTTTAAAGTGGAAGTCGAAACATCGAGATTTTACAAATTCTAATATTACCGACCTCGGACGCCTTTCCAAACATAGATAGGATGGCTAGGAACTAGATAAACTAGCCAAAGTTAAAATAGATTTCTTAATAATAAAGTTTGATGGGTAAACTGTACTTGATGAGTTTTGCGCAGATGTCTATCAATTTTCTCTACGATGCTGTTTAGTATGCATCATGCCGCTGTGGATTCAGGAGCATTTTTCTTGTTAACAACTCACATTTGCTCTAACAATGTTTGTCATGTTGGAAGGAAATTAAGATATGTTTATTTATTATGAGCGATGAAGTTCATTTATATTTATATTATTAAACAGAATTGGTGATTTTGGGGCTCAACAAATCCACGTGAATTGCACCAGAGACCACTATACTGTCCAAAAACTTTCGAAAACGACCCCAAAGATGTGTTCAGAAAAATGATCATTACTTGAATGGCAAATTTTTCCACACTTAAGTCTTCATGCTTCTTTAAAAAACTTTTGTTTCCTGTGTAATATCATTACATTATATTCACAATTCCTGAAAAATATTAATTTTAATCAAATATTTTATTTAATTTGTTAGTATATTAAATTAGGATTTAAGGTACTATTTAATATATGATATTTGAGCAAATATAGTTCATTATGCTGTTAACAATAGAATAGCAAAATTATTATAAATGTTCACTGTAATGAGGTACGAAGATACAATGAAAACTTGAATACTTTTTGATAGATGGCCGGCATCACAAAGATGAGTATATTTCTGAAAAGTAGCTTCCTTTCTAGTAACACTCCATGAATTTCAAGTCAATATGAAATTAAGTTTGACAGTTCTCGAAACTAGATAAGTTTCATATTATTGCAATTATTGAAAAAAAAAATCAAGTATTGATTAAACATTACTCTGCTCCTTTATATTTCAAATTTTCACGTGGTTTATTGAGTTTCGATGTAGTTTAAACAGCACGAGTAACCCTTCGTGCTCATGAGATGCCATTGAGGCCACTACTGATGAAACGCTCAACAATCCTTGATATCGTGTTAGTCGATCATAGAGTGAAGGTTAGAGAGTTTGTTAAAATGATAAACATCTCGGATGAATGCATATGTAATGTTTTATTTGAACATTTAGGCATGATAAAGCCGTCAACGCATCGTATGCCTACAGTGGACTTGAAAAAGAATCCAGCTGGTGACATTTGGATTCGTCACTACACATCAGAAATGAAAGAACAATCAAAACAATGGGTTTTACTCAGTGAACGTGCTCCTCCGAAGAAATTGATATCCCATCCACTTTAATATCCGATTTGTCCCCCTCTGAATTATTTCTCTTTCCAAACATAAAGAAATAGCTGGCTGGAAAGAAATTCACATGAAATGAAGAGATCGTCACCGAAACCGAGGACTATTTTGCAGATTTCGACAGGTTTTATTTTTAGACGGCGTAATAAAGTTGCAAAATCGTTGGATAAAGTCTATCGAACTAAAAGGAGACAACATTGAAAAATGAATGGATTTTCGATGAATTTTTTTTAAGTATTTGACTTTTTAATTTATCCTGGTATTTAATTTACATATACTATAGCTTGATAAAATTGTAGATTATTTAACTTATATACTAGAATTGGATTGTTTATGTAGTTTGTCCGTGACCGTAGCGCTTGAGGATCGTACGAAAAGGCCAGAAGAGGGCTAGAATTTCGACGGCACCTTTGCACCACCATTATCCCACCTTTAATTACTAAATTACATAATTTACCGTGGACCGGTTGTTATTATGAACAGGCAATTTGCTGAAATCCGATACTGAACGTATCAATTAGGTCCTGATATTGGCCATCCGAAAATATTTACCGAAATATCCGATGCGATTTTTTTTCTTTTTTAGTTTAACTTTTATTTTGCGTCCGATCGATCTTTATCTGTTGAAATATTGTTAATTATTAACTGTTAAAGCATAATCTCTATAATTTTTTCCAATGAAGGGAAGTTTTGATGGTTTATTAATATTTATATCTTTTAATTATTGCTTAGCTGAATCATATAATTTAAAGATGACCTAATTTTTTCCACCATCCTTAACATCTTGCTCATATGCGATTAAGAACTACTCTTGCTCTGTCTCCTTCTCATTATCGTACAGTCTTCAAACGAATATTGACGACCATCAGGATTATTGCACTTGTTTGACATTCTCTGCCTTTTCATGCTTCTTCCCCTTTCGACCTTTCCCTGCATAATCAATCTAAAGTTTGTAACGTTATCCTCTCATTATGTGACCGAAGTATTCCGATTAGTGTGTTTTTGTAGTTGTTATTAGTAGAGGAGGGTTGGATAATACCATGCTCTTAAGGGATTAAGTTTATAATATTCTACTGGTACGAAACAGAGCGACTCAAATTTGATTATTAATAAGACATTTTACCTGGCAACCAACTTATAATGCAATCTTTAATTTTTACAGTGAAAGGAACCCATGTGAAAATGTAGGAAGTAAAAAAAATCTTGGAAAGCGCGGCATTATCAAACTGGTCTGGGAATAGCATGCCTCGGTTTGATAATACCGTACGTTATAAATAATAGCCGATATACGAGTCGATATACAATTTGTGTTTGAATAAAAAAACTGTTATTATTATTATTATTAATTTAAACAGTAGTCGCAAATGACATTTTCTTGTGTCTTTACCACTGCATTGTTTATGGATCCAGCTAACATAACTGCAACAACGAAACCACGGCTGTATTTTCCATATATAGTACACAGGTCATTATCAGCATCAGTATATCATTTTCTTTGTCTGTGTCCATGTCATCATAATCGTCGTCATTGTATAATTGGGTTAGAAGAAATTTGTCATCGCTGCTGAAAATGAACGCTCTTGATAGTTGAGAGATAGATTAGATTATTATATTTAGATAGATATATTTACAAAGGCTCTTCCTTTTTTATTATTGTTGTCTTTATTCTCTTTTGAACTTATATTCCTCTCCTTTTCTTCTAACTCTGCCTTTAAATTTTCTAAATTTTGTGAGGCACTGTCCTTAAGATTTGCAAAGTACTACGTGAAGAACTAGCACTAGATTGGGTTTCATTCGTATCATGTGTGACAGTAAATGCTGCAATTGCTACGCCATTATTTATTAAAGTTTGATTTCGAGATGTCTTCAATAATAGGAAGTAATATAAAGCCATCGTCACCGAATACGTCGTGATTTTTGGGATAAATACGAGTTATTTCGAATCATTTTACTAATATGTCCATCGAAGCTACTTTCAAATATGCTTTATTAAAAATTAAAGCCAAAACATCATTTTTTCATATGGATGGTTTTTCATATATAAATCACACTCTCTGTGATATGCTGCTTTCAGTAAACCATAAAAAGTGACGTCCAGTGGCTTCATCCTATGGGAAGTATGAGGAGGCAATGATAGCATATATATATATATATATATATATATATATATATATATATATATATATATATATATATATATATATATTTTCAATTTTAACCCATTTTTCAAAAAGATCTTTGTTTATCCACCCTGATGTTGAGCATTCATATTCAGCTCCAATGGGTCCTCCAATCTTAAAACTTCACATAAACCTTTGGCGTGGATGTATAAATGTACAGACAACTGTGACTTTTTGCCCATGCTCGTAATGCTCTTAGCTCGTAATTTTACAAACTTGTTTCCACCCTTCAGACGCATAAATTTTACCAAGCCTTTGTACAGTTGAAACTCTTGTTTCATCAACATAAAATATTCTTTTGGCTGGGTAAACATGATTTTCCATCATTTCCTCTAAATAACGAAAAACAAATTCATTTCAATTTTATTAAAACCCAGCACTCTGTTCATGCTCGTTGACTCCGGAGCTCGGGGGTGATTTCGTGAAACACATGTATTTTTTCATTAGGTTCATATTTAATCCGTAGAGTTTGTTGATTTATATATCATATCCATCATTCTCTATAGGTCCTCGATATATTTTCCCAATACGACGGCATATCTTATATTATTTAAACATTCTATTACTACTGCGCAGAATGTTTTCCTCCTTCCTGAATTCTGACCGTGTGATACATATTGAAACGTACCAGTGAGAGGATATATTCCTGCCTTACTCCTCGCTTTATGTGTATGTCTTTTGTATATTCTCCTTCCACTCTGATTTTAGCTGTTTTACTATTGTATAAGGTCTCTATAATCCTGAGATTTATTTATTTCCCTTCCTTTCATAAGTTTCTCATGCCTTACTTTATCAAAGGCCTTTTCAATATCTATAAGGCACGCATGATGTTCTTTATTGACATCATGGCATGACATGGCTAAAAAATGCGGTTTACAAAAATAATTGCAACGGACCACGAAGTAACTTTAAGGAGTTCAAACTCTTACTGAAGGCGCATCAGATGATGACTTGTCTTCCTTTCAAAGAGAAAGCCAACAGTGCTGCCAGTTGAAACACTACGCCACCAGTCTCATTGCTTTGTTTACACGCATCTTACACAGTCTCATATTGGATCGATTCAATATATCGATCCTGTTGGAGACGTAAGTTGAGGTAGGCCAAGGCTCACTAATGAGCTGTATCATGACAGGAAGAAGATAATAATGTTAAGCGTAAGAGATCATGCTGAAATCGTGGATATCCAACTAGCACATAAGCGAGTTTAATTCGAAGAAGGTGCATGGTGGGGCTGAATGGAAATCGCTTATTATGAACTGTTACCTGAAAAGTAGACCATTTATTTGGAGAAATACTGTTGATAGCTAAGTGGAGTAAAGGGTGTAATTGACCTGAAGCGGTCTAAATTAGCTAGTAAAAGGATAATTGCATTCCATCAAGACAATGCTGGATCGCACATATGTTTGATCACCCGATATAAATTATTACAACATGAAAAAGATGTTTTGGTCCCCACCAAGTTTTCTGCACAAGATGGGCAGATTATACCTTACGCCCTCTCACAACCTTTTATTTAGATTGCTTCAACACAGCTTAGATAGTAAAAAAATTATTTCCTTCGAATATGATGATGGAAATCACCTAGAGCAATTCTTCAACCAGAAACCTCAGAATTTCTCTGAGCGTGGAATTGGATTCCAAAGATGAAAATGTCCCACCCAAATATTCAGATTCCACTTTTTGTTTATTATGATGTCTTCGGCCATACACAATTCTGTGACTTTAACAGCAATTCTTTTAAATTTTTACCATTTATGAACACTTCCATGTTAACAAATTCCTTTGTATTATATTACGCCATCTTCTACCAACAAATCAAAACAATTTATTACAATTATATTAAATAATCTTTAATTATGTTACATAATCGGACATGTACTTTTATTAATAAAAATGATCAAAATATATACAACCAGTAGACTATTTATTTTAATGATGCTAGTGTTTAACTCCTTAATAATTTATAAAACGAATTGATTTGATCTAGCCTAGAATATGTTGCATACATGTTCTGTTTTATTTAATGATATGTTATTGTTTGAGAACTGTGTTTTCTGTTATTGTTTGAAAACTGTGTTTTAAATATTAGCATACTTGATATTGAATAAATAATGTTCAGTTTAATAAACTTAGTTAAGTTTGATAAAATATAGATACAATGTAACTAACGAATTACGACGGTCAGTTCCATACATTGTTATTCCTAACATTAAGTAGACTTTTTCTGTTAATTTGTAAGGAATTGGTTTTATATATGTTATACATATGTCCTGAACTTTTTTGGAACAGGTAAAGAAAATAAACAATTGCGTTATTTTTCATATAGATTGCAAATAGTTAGTGAAACAGAAAATTCGAATACCATATGTGGAACTTATCCACACTGTTAATATTATTGTTAATATTTAACAACAATTTTTCTAAATATCATTATATCTCACTAGATTATGTTAAATTATTGTATCATTGTGAAATTTCGAATAATTACAAAGAATAGTCGAATTTAAAATAACTTTGATTTTGATCAGACGTTTGTGAATGTTTCTAGAGAAGAATGTAAAATCGGGCAAGTAAAAAAATTCAAGTGTTTGGGTTAGAGGCGCATCAGCAACTAGGCTATTTAGCGACTGGACCTACACCTTAACGTGGGTTCCGAACCACGGTCATCAGCTTCCGACAAACCCAGGCCAGCACCCCCCTCGGGCTATAAACCCTTGGTTATGTGCCTACCCATAAGTCTATCAGGAAACCTACCGACTGGCGAGTGAACAACGTAGAACACTTCTCAGAAGGCATCCGGCCTTACCCTGGCCTTACCATCCTTATCCGGCCTTACCCCTTAGCCTTTAACTGGCGTGACTGAGGGGTAATTCGTAGTCAGATTTTACACTTTTGCCTAGAAACAATCACAAACATTTAGGAAAGATAAACGGACAGAAGAAAGAAAAATAACCATCCGAGCGCTGGAATCGAACCAGCTATCGCTCCAGCGCGGATTCGGCAAAGCAGGCGCTCTTACCGCCGCACCAACGCGACCGGCTAAAATCGGACAAGGAACTACCCCCACATCACACCAGTTCGAGGCTGGGTAAGGCCGGACGCCGCCTGAGATGTATTCTACGTTGGTCACTCGCCAGTCTGTAGGCTTCTCCATAGTCTAGTATTAAGCATAAAACTAAGGATTAGTAGCTTTTGGCGGGGGGCTCATCCGAGGTTATAGATAGCTGATGACAGTGATTCAAAATCCACGTTAAGTTGTAGGTCCAATGGCTAGATAGCCTTATTATGATTACATACTATTTAAGTTGACAATTCCCCGGAACTTTTATGTAGTTTAAGTAATATGTAATACTGAAATATATATAAAATAAATTGATAAATCAAAACTCATTCAAACTCAGTAATATTTTGTCTTAAGACAAATATTGATTCATCTTATATCTCGCTATCATCTGACCATAAATCAAACACATTTTTAAACACCTCTATAAAATCAAAAGAAAATCATTTTATGATAGTTAGTCGATACCATATATAAATATGAACCAAATAAACATTCCTAGCAGGAAATTTATTTTAGTAAAACGAGTGTTTAGCTCCCTAATGATTTGTATATGGAATTTAAGTAAAATCTAGTCTAGATTATGTCTCATAAATTTTCCATTTTATATAATGGCCTGTTATTCTTTGAGAATAATGCTTTTATTATGAACAAACTAGATACTAAAATGACAAAAATAAGCTCACATTTAATAAAGTTAGGTAAGTTATGTTGTCAATAGGACACAATATAACTAACGAGATACTCTTTTTTGTGTTAATTTGTAAGGAAATAATATAACGTATTTTTTATTTCATTTAAGAAGGAAGTATCCTACCAGAACCTTGCTTGAAACAGATAAAAGCTGTATTTACTGAATTCTGCTACGATTAAAATGTATCAGAAATAGTCACCAAAGTTATTTAATTATTATATTATCATATTTTGCCCAGTTGTTATAATTTGTTAGTTAATAGGAAATAGTGCGATATATATTACTATTCTATTCTAAATCAGCGGGGAGGAAAATACAAACAAGAGCCATTCTAATCTAAATCATTACGAAAATAGACTTTTCTGCTTTAATTAAAATTTTCTATTTAAATTTTACACATTTTCTCTAAAGCATTTTTAAAATATTAGGTATACAAGATACTCAAATCTAATGGGTTGTCCGGAAAGTTAGTCAGAGAAACACAAATAGTTTATAAAAATATTTATTTAGTCTATTATGTAATTACCATTATTACTTACAGCTTTTTGCCAAAGTAGTGGTAGATTCATAATGCTTTTTTGAATGATCTTTTTGGAGGATCATTTACCTTGTTTCGTCGCTGTCCTTCTTCCGTTTTAAAGGATTTACCTTTTATACAATTTTGCAGGGATCAGAATAGATAGTAATCCGAGAGTGTGATGTCTGATGAGTAATGTGTATGAACAGAAACATCCTAATTGGAGCTCAACAATTTTTGCCGGGTTCTAATTGAAAGATGTGATCCGATCCCTTCCGTGTTTGGTAATTCTGGCTGTTTTTCTTCAATTGGTGCCTTCAACCGATCTAATTATGAACGATATAGGTCGGTATTGATGGTTTTGTTGCATGAAAGAAACTCAAAGTACATGAGCTACTTCCAATCCCACCTTGTACTTAATACCGCTGATTTTGGCAACTACCATGATATTTTTCATTGCACGCTGTTGTACACAATCCACTATTTATCACCAGTACTATCCGCTTCAAAAATAGAGCCTCAGATTTTTTTTTCAGCAAAAGATCAGAGAGAGTTCGTAAGGGACCCACATCTCGCATCGACAGACGTAGTCATTTTTTTTAGATGATCGGAAACGATCGATTTGCCAATATTTTACTTATCTGCTATCTCACGGAATATGGTGCGTGGATATTCGACTATTATGACCTTTATTTCCTCAACATCAGGGCTTGAGGGACGACTATGTCGGTTTTCCAGATCAAAATCTCCGCCCCTGAACCGACCAAATCACTTTTGCACCATGGTCTTTCAAGCATAACCTTCTTTGTAAACGACACAAATCTTGTTTCGTTATTTGGACAGCGTTCTTCTTTTTGGTCATGGACTGACATTGTCAATTTGTATCAACACCATTAACTAAACGCAAATCAAAACTAATCTGAACGTAAACATTGTAAATACCAATGGAATTGAAAATATGTTAATAAACATTACTATTCCTACACACATTGTTCGTTCAAAAGCGTTAAAAAAGCAACTCATGGAAAATCCCTACGAACTTTTCAGGCAACCCGATATATAAAGCAAATTGCTAAACTTTTTAAAATGTAAATTATTTGTAAAACAATTATTATCTCGCTATCATCGGTCCACAAATCAAAAACAATTTAATGCTCATATATAAAATTTAAAAAATAATTATTTAATGGCACTTAACCAATGATACCATAAATAAAAATGCTCAAAACATCCATTTCCAGTTGAATATTTGTTTTAGTGAGGCATGTGTTTATCTCCCTAATGATTTGCATATCGAATTTAACAGAAAATTAGTCTAGATTAAATTGTATAAATTTTCCATTTTATATTACGGCCTGTTATTGTTTGAGAATTGTGCTTCAATTATCAACAGACCTGATATTGACTACATAAGCTTCAATTTATTAAAGTTGCATAGGTTAAGTTGTCAATAATATAAAATGTATATAAAATACACATTTTATATTATTGTAATTGTATTATTATAAAATATAACGTCTTCCGATTTTACTCATCTGTAGTTCTCTCCAGCTTGTTCTCAGCTTTCCCCTGTTGGCCTTCCTTGGTATGCCCAAGTAAAACCCTGCTTGAATATTCTGTCTTCCGGCATTTTCAGTACATGTCCATATTATTTTAACTGCATTGTTCTTATATCATTCACTATAATATGAATGACACCCAATATTCCATTCTGGATTTTCTTGTGGCTCATCGAGCAGAAGTCCATTTCTTTTGCGTTAAAAGTATACTCGGTCTTACTGCCCTAATTAAAAAAGGGCTTTTTGTTCTGGTGCATCGCATAGTTTTTTTCATAGAAGCTGAACCTTCGATCTCCTAGGCGGTGGGGGTAAGCAAAATACCACTAGCGAACGAATAGGTGAGGTAGATGAGGTTTCGTAGTTATAAAAAAAAAACAACTCATCCAGAAGAAGGAACCATCAAACATTCTTCGCTTTTCAGATTGAGGTATCGGATCATTCGATACTTTCAAAAAACAAATACAATGACCAAGAAAAATGTAAAAATGCTGTAATATACGAAATACGCTAGTCAAATCTGTATTGAGTTTCTAGTTTTAATCTTAAATTATAAACATACCACTATGAGCATACCACTTCATTCAAATTTACTTTGTCTCCTTCAAAGTAATCACCTCTCAGCGCCTTACACTTATCTCACTGTTTTGAAAGCAGTTCCTATTTTCAGTTTTCGGCATTTCTTTTAAAGTGGCCAGCGAACTCTCTTACATGACTTCTCACGACTTCAAACGACATCCACGAAGTGGTTTCTTCAATCGAGGGAATAGGAAAAATTCACATGGTGCCATATGAAAATCAATCGATGACCAGAATGCACAAGGTACTGGATTCTGTGGACATTTTCATCAATTTTTGGTAGTTGAATGTTTTCCACTGTGAGGTTCATATTCAATCGAGTCTCGGTCTAAGAAAACCTTAAACCACCTGAAAACTTGGATCCTTGACGAAATACAGTTTCCGTAGGTCTGTTGAAGTCTGTAAAAGTTACTATGCTAAAATCGCCGTACTATGCCAAAATCTTAAATAAAATTTGATATCTTACTGATGGTCAAAATTGTTACTCAGTTTCAGAATATACTAGAAAAATCTGGTGGGCGAAAATAATTGCTACGGATCACAAAGTGACTCTAAGAAGTTTAAACTCGTACTAAAAACGCATCAGATAATAGTCTGCCTTCATTCCAAAAGGAAGTCTACAGTGTTGCTAGATCGAACGCTATGCCACTAGTTTCCTTACTTTATTTACACACCTTGTATATTGTAAAGTTAATCTTTGTTATTTTATTTAAAATGAATTTCCATCAAGTATCGTCTTCCACAGTTAAATATATTCCTATATTTTATTATCTTTCTGATTCAAACTATTTGGCAGGATGACAGATCCGTAACAAATTCCTCCACATTATACCACGTCATCATCAGCCAACAAATCATAAAGGATGTATTGCGCGTACGTAAAATCAAGAAAATAGTCGTTTAATGGCACTTAACCGATGATACCATAAATAAAAACGATCAAAATAAACAGTCCCAGTAAGATATTTATTTTAGTGAGGCGAGTGTTTAGCTCCCTAATGATTTGTATATCGAATTTAGTAGAAAATTAGCCTAGGTTATGTCACATAAATTTTCCATTTTATATAATGGCGTGTTATTGTTTGAGAATCATGCTTCAATTATAAACAAATCTGATATTGAATAAATAAGCACCAATTTAATAAAGTTAGTTAAGTTATGTTGTCAATAAGATACAATGTAATTTGCAAAATACGATGGTCAAATCCATTTAAGCTTTTTTTAGCTTTTATTTTTAATCATAAAATTATAAATATTAGTATGTTTGAAGCAAAATTTAAAAGTATTAAAAATAAGCTCTTGAGTAAATTAGACCATTGTTCAGGTGGAACTTTTGCATATTAGCCCTCAAGAGAAGCACTGGATAAGAGATACCCAGGGGTGAATTAAAAGTGTTTTTCCCTTATAAATGGTCACGTTGAAGGGATGAATTTGAGTGGGTAATTCTTTTTTATTAACCCCACTACAGATCCCCCACCATACCCATCTGTTGCTGTTGTGTCAGTGTTTTGTCAATAAATAAATACCGTTAAATAACCTTTTTGCACAAAAAGGGTGTTTTTTTTCGATCTTAACACAGTTTGTAGTAAGTAAATCATAAATATTATATTTTCTATAGTATTTATATTAAAAAGTTTGATTTTTAAATTTTTAACATTTATTTATGGTTCCCTTCATTTTCTATTTAGCTCAAAATGAACACGCATTCTCGTACTCGCTGTACGTCTGAAGTAAAAGCGTTATATGGGACAGCTGATATTTTCGACGACAAAGAGAGTGAAAGCGACACCGAATCGGTTTTTGAACAGCATCATACAAGTGAACTTTACCTAACTAAATAAATATATTTTTTAAAATTAAGCTAACAATTATCTGAAAGTGCATTAAGCCCCCTTTTAAATTCAGCTGGAAGAAAGTTAATTAGATTTTTAAACTAATACAAAAAAACCCAGCCAAAATAAATCAAACAGTAAATATGAAGTGTGATAATAAAGAGAATTGTGTCGCTGTTATTGTGCTGTATAAGTGCAATAAATCTGCAATTGATATTTTAAGTTCGCTCGAACGTAAATTGTGAAATGCTACAATGACATCTTCTCTATGGACTACAGAGGTTTTTAACCTCGCGAGATCACGACGCCAGGAGTTATCAAAGCGATTGCTAAAATATTTCGGAAAAATCCGCTCCAAAAGCAGAAAATCACGATCCTAGAGAGGAAAATATCGACGAGGATGTCGCTCATCGTTAAGCATGGCCTAAGGTTCGGAGCTTACCAAAGATTGAGCTGATAGCAATTGAGAGCACATCTACGTAACAACAGAGCCCTGAAAACAATGATGCTACTTGAGCGACATGCGAACGGAGGGCATCGAAAAATTCACATTTTCACCGTTGAAGTAAAATTAAAGCTCACCAATTTTGCACAGCTGCTGAAAAAAATGGGAAAGTGGAAATGGGTTATTATCCGGCTTCACTGTTGATTTGGTAGCAAGTGTCTTACGATGGCGTTACTCAACTGAATTTTCGCGAGCAAGGGTTTTGAAGAAGGTAGCAAAGCCGTGGAAGAACACCTTGTTTGTAAGAAAGTATTGGATCTTCCATCGTGCCCAAAAGGCGAAATCCGCACAGCGTTGATTGGAGGCTAATTCGACTGCGCTTAATCGCTGCTATAGATTGGTTATCAGGAAATCCGGAACTCGATCCGGTTGGACTATCGGAGGAACTGTTTAGATGGGAAAACCTGCTCTAAACCTCACCGCAATATGAAGGCACTAAAAGCTGATTTGGTGAAAGTACCCGCTTCAACACCCTTGGAAATAGTGTGTGCGGCGGTAGATGAGTGGCCAGATCGCTTGTAGAAATGGGTGAAAGCAAATAAGTTTTACATTTTTGAATTATTTGAACTTCATGTTTCTCTAAAATACACACATATGTACAGAAAACAGAACTTAAGGCAGAAATATATAATTCGTATCGTTTCAAAATCCATTTTATTGATATACACACTTCGTCAAAAAAAAAAAAAAAAAAAAAAAAATATATATATATATATATATATATATATATATATATATATATATATATATATATATATATATAATACAATAATACCACTGTTTCAAGAAAAATCAGTATGTTGAAAATTAAATGCCGTTTTAAATCACAATTTCAGTGATTGGTAAACACACTGCATGAAATTCACTGGCTCTTAATAAATTCTTATGGCTCTTTATTGTTATTCGTACTAATTTAATATTAGTCTAGTTAGATACCTTCTTAGGCATCTAATAATTAATAAGTAATATTTTACATCTAAGTAATTTTATAAACTGATGAAATTATTCTGATCTGATTCTTTTCCTATTGGTAATTTTTTATAAATTTCTGTCAATAATTTATGAAGGCATCAAATATGAATTGCGACTTATATTGATTTCTGTTTTGCCTAGTCAGAAGGTACATGATTTCTGAATCATTATGTAAAGTTTTGTTTTCTAATAATCCATATATATATATATATATATATATATATATATATATATATATATATATATATATATATATATATATATATATATATATATATATATATATATATATATATATATATATATTGCAATGTCAGATTTCCTTGGACTGCGTCCATTGAGACCACAGTAGTTGAGTGTCATTATACACCCAACCGTTGGGTTCCACAATCTCATGTGGAACACACAACAACCCAATTTTTGTTGGTTGCTTAACTGGAGACGAGCCCCACCCATCCGTTCACCTGGAGGGCATATGTTTCGTCTCTTGATGTTTAGACTACTTCACTCTTTAGACACTCAGCTACTGTTGTTTCATTGGACGCTGTCCAAAGAAATCTAAACTTACATATATACGCCATCCGACGGGAGTATAGGTTGCTGACTGTGGATGGGGTCTCCCTATTCTTGACGGAATAGTATGTGTCGATACCCTGACAAGCCTGAACATCAAGAGGCGAAACATGTGCCCTCCAATTGCAGGGATGGGTGAGGCTCGTTCCCGGTCAAACACCTGGCAAGAGTGTTCATTTAGGCGGAGACGCAGGTTGATGCGTATTCCACATGGGATTGTGGAACCCAGAGGTTGGGTGTACTTGACACTCAGCTACTGTTGTCTCATTGGAGGCTGTCCAAAGAAATCTAATATATATATATATATATATATATATATATATATATATATATATATATATATATATATATATATATATATATATATATATATATATATATATATATATATATAAGGTTTCCCAAAAGAAAGTTTCTTTTTGATATGGCGATATAAATAAACAGTGGTCCATAACTAAAAAATTAAAAAATGAAGTGAAAAAAATAATTTTAAATTTTATATTAATTTATTATCTGTTCTGTCTATGATCACGCTTCTTGCGACTTCTGTAGTCTAACAACCATAATGCCATTCGCGTTAACGAAGTAGGTCGTCCGATAAAAACAAGTGCTCTGGGCACAGACAAGTTTGTGCCGCTACTATTTTCTTTACTATCGCGTGCGAAAAACAAAGACAACAATGCATCGTTTCGCTAGTAACCCGGAGATTAAATACATTTATAACGTCATATCTTGGGCGCTGCCCCATTCTCAATAGTCAAGTGTTTTTCGTCATCGCGCTTTTCGACTTTTCGAGTGGTTGCAAAGTGAATGCTTTGAACGATTACAATAGTGATGATGAATACAGTTCAATATATGAATAGAAATAATGTCACATTGACATTGTCATCAAAAATCTTGGACGGCCGACACCGATTCTGCAAATCGATCAAGTTAATATTACTCAAAAACGAACATACAAACGCACATTTAATAAAACCGTGTATGACAAGTATTCGAGATTATGTGGATGCAAGACAACAAATAAATTTGATTGTTTTCCGTGCATTTTGGCACAAGTCGGAAAACCAGTGAGTGCGGGCGATCTTGATCTTGGTTGGATTAAACACGGTGTTAATGATTTTAAACATTTGGACACAAAGGTAAAATCGCATTCTATTTCACAAAGACATTTGAAAAATCAGCTAGAAATTGGTATGTTGGGGAAGACAGACATTCGTTCTCAACTTACTAGTGCACATCGGGATTTTATTAAAAAATACAATAAAACTGCTGATAGCAATCGTTACATATTATTAATTAAGTTACATAAGTTAATTGATGGTATAAAATTCTGTGGGGCATTTGAGCTTTCCTTACGTGGCCATGACGAAACCTACACTTCAGAAAGGAAAATCCTGGCATTTTCAGAGGGCTAGTAAATTTGATGGCCGAAATACAATTTAATCAAGAATTTGGTAACTTAACTGGTGGAGAATCGACAACGATCATAGAGAATCGCAGAAAGAAACAGAAATTTACTGTCAAGGAGGACCCCAATCCGAATGTCAGAACATGCAAGGAAATTTGTGATACCTTAACCATATAGGTTCATGAACGTTTTAATTTCGATGTATCTGTTACAAATTTATTTGAAACTGAAAAATTTGGTTAATATCGAGCCATCTTTCCAAATGAAGACATTAAAACTGTGTGCAACCTGTTTGTAAACGTAAATTACTTAAAATTAAAAAATGAAGTGTGAAGTGGGACTATGCCGCTGTTACAAATGTTTATCCAAAACAATTAAAGATCAACATTTAGAGAATCTGTGAAATTGCTGACTGTTTTGTGTACTGTCCCTATGACGACTGTGGAAAGAGAAAGATGTTTATCTACTCTCAAACGAATCAAAACATTTCTAAGAAACACTATGGGCCAGGAATGGATATGCGAGTTAGCAATGCTATTTATTGAAAAAAAAATTGTGAAGTCAATTTCAAATTTTAATGATCAAGTCATCGACCACTTTGCTGCTCAGCAATTGAGGAGGATGGACTTCAACTACAAACCGATTTAATAGCCATGGTCCTATGGTGAGTTTAGCAAAATTTTATTATCTAGGTACCTATTTAAAAATTTGATGTCCGACAGTTACACTCGTATTTCTACACAATAAAGTGAGTTTATGATACTAAGAAATGTAAAATTTTTGGTTGCGACACATTTTCCTATCCCCATTCCAAAATTTGGTTATACGTGCCCCACCTGTTTTTCCCTCACGATCCACCGCTGTAAATAAAGACGTCCAATAAAAAAAACCTTTATTAATTATTGAAAAATACATTTTAGGAAATTACTTTTTAAAAATAGTGTCATCCAAATGTAAACATTCACGCTCACGGTACTCATCTAAACCAACAGCTAATTCCTTAGGACGTAATTGACCTTTATTGACGTACATTTTCGATTTTAGATAGTCCCACAAGAAAAAGTCCATAGGGCTTAAGTAAAGACTACGCGGAGGCCAACGCGTAACTCGGGGCGGAGGCGTATTGGAAGTGTATGACGTTGCTCCGTCCTGCTGAAAAGATGTTCTTTGATTACAACCAGCAAAGTTTTGAACTTCAGGTACCAAAAAATTGTCCAACATTGTCACACAATGCTCTGAATTGACGGTAACTGCGCGCCCCCTGCAGTCTTCAAATGACGCAGTCAAAAAATGACGGGCCGATTATTCCTCGCGCTGACATTGCAGCCCATACAGTAACTTTAGGGGAATTTAGGGTTTTTGATGCTTGTGTTTCGGGTTTGTTGCACTATAGTAACGACATTCTGTTTATTTATATGACCGTTGAGATGAATATGAGCCTCATTCGAAAACAATATGTTGTTAAATGTTGCAAAACGCTCAGGTCAAAACGATTGTCAGGAATTACCGTTTTACCATTTCCACATTTTCGTCATTTCGTGATGACTTTGGTCGTCTGGACATACATTTATCCATAGTTGAACCAGTTTCTTCAAACTTCTTAACCTTTTTTCTGATGAGGGGAACACTTGGCGCATCGTTAATGTTACGGAAATCACGATGACTGCAGAACTTTATCTGCACTACAGTCACCGAATCATTGCATTGTAAAATTCTCGCATACACAACGCACGGTCTGCTATACAGGAATCCTTCATACCGACTAAATTCTTAAACGCTGGGCTATCGATTGACATGCGCCCTGCGACCCTCACATTTGTTGCGTTTGTACAGTGAGCCAATGAAATAGAAACTTTCTCATGGGACATAAGAACTTCCTTGGCACTTGATTTTTCTAGAACCTTGTGAAAATAAGCGAAAACAATTTTGAGCAACGGTGGGAGATCAACTTTTGTTCCAGGCTTAGGCACAGAAAAACGGTTTTGTCAAGGGTCCAGGCTTTCAGAGGGTTTAAGGTTTTCTCAGAAAAACAATTTAATGTGGACTCGATTGAAGGTGAACCTCGCAGAGGAAGACCTCCAACTGCAAGAATTGGTAAAAATTTGTTGAATTTTACTCACATACCCGTTTTGACTACACACAGATCTTGACCAATGAATTGGGACGACAAAAATCTGCGCAAAGATGGTTCCAAAAAACACTTTGCAGGGTCAACATGCCTTGATTTTTTGGGGTGAATTAAAAATGTCCCTCATTTTCTGGAACGTGTCTTTACTGGTGACGAGTCATGGGTTTCTGAATATGACTCGGAATTTTGAGAATGCCCTAGAAAATCCCGTATACGAAAATAATGGTTACGGACTAATAAGTAACTCTAGGAAGTTCAAACTCATACTGAAGTTGCATTAGATGTTGGCTGTCTCCCCTCCATAGATAAAGTCAACAGTGTTGTCCGATCGAACGTTACACCGCTAGTCTCATTTCTTTATTTATACACCTCGTATTCATCATTATTGGGTGCTTCCTCTTATAACACATCACGCGATGCGTCCCTTAGAATGGTACCGAACCACAATTACATACATTCTGCCCAGATTTTGTTTAGATATCCATGATGAACGTAGAAGAGTCGGACGTCTTCGGGATAAAAAGTGAAATTTAACTTTTGTTAGATATAGACGCGCTTAAACCCTATAGGGTAAACCAAGACAAATCGAATCACAGGGCGAATCGAATCAAAATAAGAAATCCGTTGATATTTTGAACTTTGCTTGACACGGAACGCACACATCTGCCGCCTTATATCTCTCTCTCAACCCGCACTTCCCGACATAGGCAGTTTTTCGATCCCGCTCTTAGATTAGTGTCAGCGCTACTCGCCAGCGAGTCGGACGTTTGTGTGTCTTGCAATTTTGACGTTCATATAGGGTAGGTACTTTTGGTTTCTTTGTGTCATATTAAAGATATGTGTTAAAACTTTGAATTGAATGTCTTATGTTGTTTGGCAACGGGCCTATATTAGAAAACCGATTAATTTTTAAACACAATCTTAGAGGTTAATGTGTAAAACTTTTATTTTGAAAGTCTATGTTATGGGGCTATTCGGATCATGTCATCGGGGGCGAATGGGATCGCTCTTTCAAACTGACATATTACATGTTTTTTATTTCATTGTAGATGGTTCGCACATACAAAAGAAAAACAGATTCGGGATAATTACGAGTTACTTACACAACTTTACAAAGAAAAGTCTCTTTATCCAGATGTGTTATTAAGCGTCGTGGTGGACAGTCATCTTTGGACGAGAACGCAGAAAAGGTGGTAGCTGACCGTCCACTACACTTAGCAAGTCGTGGCTTAGGAATTACACCCAAGGCTGTTCGTTAATACGCGTTTAAATTTGCAGAACGTCAAAAAATAAAACACAAATTCAACTGAAAAGCAGGAATGGCTGGCCAGGACTGGTTTCATTGCTTTATGGAAAGAAATAAGGAATTAAGCATTCGAAAGCCGAAAGGGTTATCAAGAGCAAGGATTGATGGTATGAAAAAAGAAAAAGTGGCCAAATTCTTTAAGACTTTAGAAACAGTAGTAGACAAGAACAATTTAAGAGGAAGACCTGAGTGTATTTATAATGTAGATGAAATGAGCATACCGCTTAATAATCGACCACCCAACATTACAGCCCAGAAAGGTACAGAAGATGTCGTCCACATAACGAATATTGAACGAGGTGAAAATTTAACCGTCAGCCTATATGAATGCAACAAGGCAGTACATACCTACATTTCTTCTGTCTAAAGGTGTGCGTAAACGAGAAAATTTTCTTATAGGTATACCACCTGGTACTGAAGTAGTTATGACAGAAATGGGCAGAATAGAAGTTTTTTAGTTAAAGTTGCAATATTTTCATCGCGTTATGACAGAAATGGGCAGAATAGAAGTTTTTCAGTTAAAGTTGCAATATTTTCATCGCTACCGCAACCGAGGAAAAGTTATTCTAACTTTGGATGGGCACACGTCTCAGACAAGCTACTCAATGGTAAACTTATATAACTCTTTAGAAATTGAGCTTGCTCTTCTTTCTCCACACACGTTACATGCCCTACAACCGCTCGATGTATCGTTTTTCAAAACGGTTCAAAACATATTATTACCCACAAGCTACAACATGGCAACATTCACATCCAAATCAAGGAATCGCAAAAGTCGCTTTTGGAGGACTTTTCAAACAAGTTTGGAACCAGGCTCCCACTGTTGGGAATACTGCAAAAGGCTTTGAAAATACTGGAATATTTCCACTAAACGCCAATGTAATACCTGACCACAAGTTTATCGATGATCAAGAGGCCATTGCGGAGCCTTCAGTTCAATCTACGAGTACACAACAGGAACCAACTAAAAGTTCAATCCTCAAATATATAACAAGTACAGCCACAAATACAGGAACAAGTCGAATCCTCAAAAACACAAACGGTTGATGATACTCGTGCCATTGACATCCACAAGTTCACAACAGTCTGATATAGATCAATTCTTTTGTTGGAACCTTTGGTGTGAAATACTGAACTTGAAGAGATTTACCACTAAACACCAAAATGCTTTTTTGAACTGCTCGACGCACGTTTAGTTAACCATGTTAGCATCATCAGGAGATGATGCTAACAATATGATGATCTAAGATTAAATTTAATCAGATTAAATCATCTCCTGATGATGCTAACATGGTTAGCTAAATGTGCGTCGAGCAGTTTAAAAAAGCGTTTTGGTGTTTAGTTGTAAATCTCTTCAAGTTAAGTCTGATACAGCTCAATCACCTAGCACTGCAGGGATAATTAAGAAACTCTTCACACCTTTTAAGACGCCAACTACCTCAAAGAGAATTCGTAAAACTTCAAAACCGGTCTTGCATTTAACCTCACCTCAGAGTAAGATTAATCTTTTCGAAAAAGAAACAAAGAAAAAACTTGGGGTAGATAAAAAAGTTCCGGAAAATAAGAGAAAGTCTGAGGGTAATAAAATATTAAGAAGAAGAATAAAGGAACGATAAAAATCATCATCAAAATCAGAGTTCATCTGTAAAACAAATAGAGTAGCACTGTATTTACTGTTCCGAAATATTCATTCATTTGATGATGGTTCATCAGAGGATTGGATTCAGTGCCATGCATGCGAAGGATCATGCCATAAAAAATGTGCTGATATGAGAGGGAAAAAAGAACCGTATATATGTGATTTATGTACCAATAATTAAAATCAATCTCATTATTCATCATTTCAAATTTGTTAATGATTCTAATGCTTTTGTGCTGAGAATGTATAAATTTAGTAACATATTATGTACGATCCGATTCACTCAGAAAATTGGGGCGATTCGGATATTTGTTTATTTTTTTTTAACTTTTAGTCACTAATTAAAAGAGTTTATGAACGATTTAAGTTTTGACATGTTTATTGCATAGCTGAATAGTTACTAATTACTCTTTCGTCAATAAAAACTACTTATATTACACTTTAGTATGATTTTCTCTTTCTCAAAAAAAAGTGATTCGATTCGCCGGTCTACCCTACATCGTTAACCATCAGGAAGGATAAGTCTTGACATAGATATTTTTCCTCGTCCTTTCATGAGTTTGCGATATTCCCCTATTCCGATTGTTAAAGTATTTCCTAAACGAAAAAACCTTTCCTGATGACGAGAGTGTAAACAGATATCTGAGTCGGTTTGTATCAATAAACTTCTAACGTTTTATGTACACATAATATTAAACTTATGTAGTACAGAGTAAAAATATGTAGTACAGAGCTCTCATTTAATCCCGAAGTGTGAACAACCAACACGACATGTTGGTAATGATTAACACAAAATCACTAGTTTTCTTAAACCACAGCTTACGTTTATTGTTTTTTTTTTTCAGTTTTTATTAATAATTTGTTCTTTTAATTATATCCACAGTTTAGCATTAATAACGAAAATAAACAAGATATGGCCAGTCCTACATTATTTTGAACTTAAAGTAAAAATCTGTTAATTACTCCATCGGAGCAGATGCCATGGAAGGACAAAAGAAAGGAAGCATATGTCCTACATTTTTTATGGAAAATATTGTTGATAAAATGCAAAACACGAAAATTACTTCGTGTATTTAAATAATCAAATATGTTTAAGAGGTGCTCTTAAAAATTTCTTGTTGCTCATGCTAGTATAGAAACTAATAAAAATCAAACCAATAAAATGGCGGTTACGGCAATTACAACAACAGTCCATCTAAAATCACTGTATATCACTGGTTTAGTGAGTTCAATCGTGGCCGTCATTCGCTCACGGGCAAATATAAAGAAGATCGTCGAAAATCGGTTGTTGAGAAAACATCGATAATGTTCGGGAATTGATAAGGCAAGATCGTTTTGTACATGTTTTACATACTGTGACCGTGAATAACATCTACACAGGTGACAAATCTTGGATCTATACGTATGAGCCAGAAAGTAAACAGCAGTCGATTGAATGATGCTTTTAAAATGAGCCAAATCCCAACAAAAGTTGTTTGCGTAGAAGTACAACGAAGCAAAAAGTCGCTTGTTTTTTTCGGATAAATAGGCATGTGGCTACAGTGCCTCTAGAGAATCGTAGAACGGTCAATTCTGAATTGGTAAACAACCATTTGTTTGTCATTGAAGTCTTTGAAAAAAAATGAAAAAAGCCAACAGCGACGCAGGATCATTCATCACCACGACAACGCGAACTCGAACCGAAGAAATTAATATTTGATCGGTCGAAATATTGAAATGATGGGTTCCAATGATTTCTTTTTGTTCCCATCCGTAAAAAATAAATACGTGGTCAACGATTTTCGACACCAGAAGAAGCGGTTGATGTGTTTGAAATGCATATTTTGGAGATATCTAAATCGGAATGAAAAAAATACTATGAAAATTACTTCAAACGTATGCAAAAGTATATCGATCATCGCGGAGCATATTTTGAAAAGCAATAAAACCATTTTCAATGATAAATATTTCTATCTATTTATTACTCCGAATATATAAATAGCAACCCTCGTACAACCAATAAACTCACGGTGAACAAATCTCTATAACAGATTTAGGATTTTTTTTAACAATTCAACCTTTAAATAATTCAACATAAAAAATAAGTTTCTAACTTTAATTAAATCACTAGTCACGTGGGTTACAAGATTAAATGAAGGCTCTGTATAATTAAGATTTATTTTGTTATTAGATAAATTATATCTAATTGCACTCTGAAAAAACGAACGATATTATTTACCAACCCAATATATTTTGCGGTAAAAGTGATTCATAATTTACAATATAATTGGAATAGTTAAGATTTCAAATTAGTTTTTACTTAATGTCCGAGCATTTAAACCTGTCAGTGAGTCATACCGTATAATTAAGCTATTAAAATCGTTTTGAACATATCAAGCCAATGCAAGATAGAAACGACAAAAAAAAAACAAATACAACAAAGAAAAATAAATGTAAAAATCATCATTATGAAAATTTATTAATTTAATGTAAACGTGCAATCGGAAATCATTCACATATTTAACGATCCGACTACATTTCTACAGCAATAATTATCCTTCAATATAAAATATTTGTGGTTTTAGAAGCAGACCAGGTGTTCCAGTGGCTTTCTACAAGGGAATGCTTGGTATTCTGAAGATATCGATGCGAAAGAAATACCATAAATATTGTTACAGGCTGTCGGGCTGTTTTAAATTAATGATAATGCATAAACCAACAAATAATATAAATTACTTCTTTTATATTTTTGTACCTACTAATGTGAGTTATATCATATCTTTATAATTAAAAGAACTATTAAACTAATTAATTTGAATAATGTTGATACCTTATTCGCGATATATAACATTAAACTAGTACTATATATTTTTGTAAAACGTCATTGCAATCATTTTTTCTTATTATCGCCAAAATTGGGATTTGTGTTTATTATTGTTTGCACATTAATCAAATTTAGTACAAAAATAATGAATCTAATCGCAAAAGGTAGCCCTTGCGCCTTACGTAAAATTTATGGTCAACATAATCGACCTACAGAGCTTACTATTTGAAAGTGAACTCAAAAATTCGAATCAAATGGTATTAAATAGTACTTGTGATGCTAAGAATCCAACACGTCAAAAACTTAAACATATTGCTGAGAGCATTGATGCTGTGTACCAAAGTGTAAATGAAAATCCAGCACGATCAATTATACGACGTTCTCAAGAACTTGGAACTATCTTATGATACTACATGGAATATTCTTCGTAAAGATTTGCATTTTAAGGCGTATAAAACTCAGTTAATACAAGAACTCAAACCAAATGACCATTTGTTGTATAGAAATTTTGCAGATTGGGCTTTAAAGCAACTTGAAGCAGATTCATTATTTCATGAAAAATTTTCTTCAGTGATGAAGTTAATTTTTGGTTAAAAAGCTTTGTAAAGAAGCAAAATTGTTTTGGAGTGAACAAAAACCCAACTGCTGTTCGTGAAACACCTTTACATCCATTAAAATTAACAATTTGATGCGGTTTATGGTCTGGAGGTGTAAGTTTAAAAACAAAATTCAAAATGCAGTTACTGTCAACCGAGAACGCTACAGAAACATGATTACTGATTTTTTCCGGTATGAATTGAATAATTTTGATCTGGAGGAGTAGTTTCAACAAGATGGTGCAACATGCCATATATCTCGTGACACAATTAATTTATTGAGAGCAAAGCTTGATGACTATGTAATCTCACCAAAATCATTGGTTTACATCAATAAACCACAAGCAAGCAATGACTTTAAAACCAACATTATTCATGTCATTGGTAAAATAAATGCGGATTTATGTGGTGATCAAAATAAAAGTGATCAAAAATTAGTATTTCATAATTTTTTTTTTCGTTCATTTATATGAAATCACTTTTAAATAAAATACCATGAACAAATATTTAAAATAAAAACATCACATTGATATCTTATATAGTTTTGTTTTTATTCCAAATTAAAAATATATAAATCTTATTTAATAACCCTTTATTATTTAATTTGACTAGTCAGTAGTTTCGGAAAAAAAAATGGTTAATGTAAGACTTTTTTGTCAAAATTTCCTGTTTATTATTAATGTTTGGCGGATTTCGCTAACATTTTAGCTTCGTTAGAAATAAAAGTTTTCTATGTTGAAATGAGTATACCAGGTATGTAAATATGAAAACGGAATAATATAATAGAAAATACACGTTTATTGTATCAAAATAATAAAAATAGCTTATTCGAAGTATTGCCCATCGCTAGGTATACATTTTTCCTACTTGCCTAACAATTTGTTGATGCCACGCCAAAAAACAGTTGCCCTTTTGAGGCAAACCAGTCATCGAGCTATTTTCTTAAGAAGTGAAGCGCTGCTCAGTAAGCTCGTGTCCCATCGAAGCAAATAAGTAGTAATCGGGCGGAGACAAGTCTGGTGAGTAAGCCGCATGCAAAGGTATTTCCCAACTAAACGCCTCAATCATTTCCTTCGCTAGTTTTGCTGTGTATGATAGTACATTTATACTTTGTAACACTTTACACATTACACTTTGTATTGCCTTTTTTATATTCTGGTCGTTTTTCACGCAAAGCTTCATTCAAATCGATCATTTCTTGTCGGTAGCGTTCAGTATTAACGGTTTCGCCAGGTTTTAGCAGCTCATAATAGATCACACCCTTCTGATCCCACCAAACACAGAGCATTGTCTTCCGTCCAGCGATTTGGCCTTGCAGTCGATGTCAGTGGTTCGTCTGGAGTTACCCATGATCTTTTACGCTTAGGATTCTTAAAATATATCCACTTTTCATCGCGTGTCACAATTCGATGGAGAAATATCTTTTTATCATTTGTACATGTAATGTACTTCAAAATGCATTTAGCATTTTGCAAGTGATTTCTCGGTTTTCCTGCTGCTTTTCATTTAATTCATGTGGAACCCATTTTCCCATCTTCTGAAGCTTTCCCATGGCTTTTAAACGTATAAAGACGGCTTTTCGTGTTACATTTAATTGATCCGCGAGTTGTTGTTGCGTTTGGGTATCATCCTCATCCAATAGTGACTACAATTCGCTGCCTTCATACTTTTTCGATGGTCTTCCACGTTCTTCATTTGTCACGTTAAAATCGCTACTTTTGAATTTTTTAAACCACTCAAAGCAATGTACACTCAAAGCACTTCGACGAGTTTCCAGGCACAAAATTCGACATGTTCGCTATTGCGCTATTGCAAACTATGCTGTTCTATAAAGCTTGTATTGTTGTGAGTTGAAAATCTTTGTCAGATGTTAACGAGAGAATGGGGCCAATGACGGGGTTGATGATAACTACATTGACAGCTTGGTAAGTGTAAATATATTTACTATTTTTACATATTTACAGATCTGGTAAGTGCAAAAATTTTACATAATAATATACACATTTTTTTTAGGAAATCCACTCAGAGTCTATTTCTTGCCTATACAAATTCAATAAAGACGATTTAATTAAGTCTATTTGATCATTCAGGGGAGTTTTCACATCTTTTAAACGGTTTATTCCTAAACTTTCCAAATTATTTAGTTTTTACTTTATTTTACTTTTATTTTATACGTGTAGTATAAAAATCACTATTGATATTATTGAAATAATTATTAAAACAATAATTTTCATTTAGCAGATATGAGGTTTAATTAGAATTGTGCTTCTTATTGAGAAAACTTTATATATATATATTTATATATATATATATATATATATATATATATATATATATATATATATATATATATATATATATATATATATATATATATATATATATATATAATTTATACTCTTATATATATTTTATACTCTTCTCTTCTTTTCTTGAAAGATCCGTCTGTTTGTCCCATATACGTTTATGAATATGACTCACTATATAGTTGATATATGTTGATATAATAATTACATGTCTTTTACAGATAAAATGCAGTAATGCTCTATGTAAACCACTCTATGTAAATAGACATGCATATTCTATTATTTTAATATTCAAGATTAGCGACTGTGTGCTCTTCTGTGGCTGACTCGCGACTCGCCACGCTGCTACACTCCGGACTTTCGAGCTGGTCAGGAGGTGGAATATATATGTTTCTACACCTCGGTTTTTGATACTGTTTAACTCTAGTTGTCTTCATTGTATTATGTTTTATGCAATCATCTTCCATTGATGACTATCATTAAGGCTCATTAATATCTCATAGAGAGCATCCTTGTAAGGAAGTTTCTGACCTTCTTGAGTTCAAATCAAGATAAATGAGGTGATTCTTGAGGTCAGATCAGTTCACCTGAGATCAGATCAAGATATAGTATACACTTTTCTAGATGATAGTCGTCCAACCTGCCTAAAGGCACCGTCCAATGTAGGCGCCGTCGTCCTACGACAAACTTTGTTCCTTAATTTTTTACAGTACCATCTGATCTCCCATTATCTGTGTCAGATGACGTTGTTATGTGATCTCGAAAATCCTCAGGTATTTTCTGTAGAGTACCCATGATTCACAACCGTAAGTAAGCAAAGGCACGATCACAGGTCGGTACATGACACATTTACCTTTAGGGACAGGTCAAATACAAGGTAAACATATTCAATAGACAACTTTCCTTTGCTATGATTCCAATGGGATAATCTATGGGCTCCTATGGGAGTTCATCTGAAGAAACTTATTTGCATTGCAAATGGAATTTCGGGTGCCAAGTCGCTGAAAATGTTGCAGGAGGCTTACGGTGAATCGACTTTATCAAAAACACGTACATTTAAGTGATAGAGTGCATTCAAAAGCGGTCGAGATGTGGTGAAAGATTTGCCTCGCTCTGGTCGAGATGTGGTGAAAAATTTGTCTAGCTCTGGTCGGCCATCAACGTCCTCAACTGAAGTTAATGTCGCTAAAGTGAAGGAAATGGTGACTGAAAATCGTCAATTTAGTTTGAGATCAATAGCCGCTGAGCTTTCTATATCTCACGAATCAATTTCTATTATTTTAAGCGATTATTTGGGCATGAAACGCGTTGCCGCTCAACTAATGCAGAAAGATCTTAATTTTCTTCAGAAACTCAATCGCGTTAAGGTCGCTGAAGACATGCTAGAATCAGTCATTTTCGACCCCACCTTCATAAAACGCATTGTAACTGGTGATGAGGCATGGGTATACGAGTTTGACATGCAAACCAGTCAACAAGCTTTGGAATGGCACCTTCCAACGGAGCTGTAACCGGAAAAACCACGTCAAAGTCGATCAAAAAGTTAAGGAGATGTTGACTGTTTTCTTTGATTATCGCGGTGTACTCGGAATTCTTGCCAGAAGGTCAGACGGTAAATAAGAATATTATCTGAGCGCTATACGGCATTTGGGAGAGTAAATTCGTCGACATAGATCAGATTTGTAGAAAGAAAACTATTAGATTTTGTATAACGACAACGCACCATCTCACAAGGCTATCATTGTGAACGAATTTCTGACCAAAAACTCAACAAATGAACCATGGAACAACCACCGTATTCACCTGATATGACTCCGGCCGACTTCTTTCTCTTTCCAAAAATCAAATTACCTCAACTACAAATAAAATTAATTACTGTCGATAGAAGACATAAAAGATAATTCGCGGCGAGAACTACAGTCGATTCCGGAAAATGCGTTTAAAAAATGTTTTGACAATTGGATTATTCATTGACATAAGTGTATTATTTCGGAAGGGACCTACTTTGAAGGCGATATAATAAATTTGGATAAATAATAAACATTATGTGCTCCATACAAGTCCATAGCATACCAAAAACAACCTAAAAAATAATGAACGTGGTCTTAACGTAATATTTTTTATTTAAATTTAAAATATGCTGATCTGTTTCAATGTTTACAAAGTGTGCATGTTTTTTTCCATACCTATCAATATGTTTATACGGTTAAGGCGCCAAGGAACCTGGTGCCTATTAAATAGATTTTTAAACATTTTACCAAAAAATTAATCAATTTATGAAAATAATAATCAAAACTCGCGAATCAATAAATACAATATTCTCGAATCGATGAGTAAGAATTCTGTTGTTTTGAAAAAAGTTTGTTTTAACTAGATAATTCGTCTTTTAATCAACTATGTTTCTATCGTGAATCTTGTTCTTTCGTATACTATATAGAGACTCTCGTTTCCGTTTTGAAAGTTTTTAATAAAACGGATTGTATCTGCTTTAACATAACTTTTACATAAGTGGCATATACAAGGTGTAGCCGAGAAACAGCGGTCTTGAATATCAAAATTCACACATGTCTCTCGGTTAGGGCGAAAACGACTAACTTTTCTCTATTTGCAGTATCGTCAAATTAGAACCTATAATACTATAATAGAAATCGCTGAGGAAGTTATGCCATGAACTGAGCAGTGGAAGGGAATCATTTTTTCTGACGAAAAATATCAATTTGTATGAGCCCGATGGTTTTTCCTTTTATTTTCTCATGTCTCATGTCTCATGGTTTTGGTTACAAAAAAAACAAGTTAGAGTGTTTTTCCCATCGAGTTAAAAGGGTCATTCAATAAGTCTTTAGAAAAAGATAGAAAAACAAATAATTTTATTTAGATTTTTTATTTTTCAATATAATTTCCTTTTAGCTCTATATACTTTTCTAAGCGTTTCTCCAACTTTTTTAAGCCGTTTAAAAAGTAAGATTTCGGAAGGTTCTCACAATAGGCATCTGTTTGAGCGATGACATCCTCGTTTGATGTGATCCGTTGTCTGCTGAACCATTTTTTTAAGTTCGGAAATTAAAAAAGTCACTGGGGGCCAAATCCAGTGAATACGGTACGGTAATAATTCGAACTTTAATTCCATAATTTTGGCTATACAGGTGTGCACCCGTGTATTGTCTTGTTGAAAGAGGATCTGTTTCTTTTTCAAATGAGGACGATTTGTCTTGATTTATTCACAAATAGTTATTGTTTTTCCTTTTTCCAAGTAATTGGTGTAGATGATTCTGCGTGTATCCCAAAAAAATGTGGCCATAACCTTCCCGGCCCATTTCACCGTCTTCGCCTTCTTCGGTGCCCGTTCGCCTTCAAAAACCCACTGTTTTGACTGTTCCTTGGGGTATGGAGTGTAGTAGTTATGTAGTGGATGTAGTAGTCATGTGTAGTCCAAAGTTATGTGTCGACGCAAAAACTCATCAAGATTGTGACGAAAAAGCGCTAAAACTATCTCAGAGCCGACCATACGATTACATTTATTCTCCACAAGAGCAAACACGGCACCCATCTTGCCGAAATTTGTTTCACACTCATATTTATCTAAAATTGAAAACACTGTACCTTGCCATAAGCCTGTGGCCTCAACTATTTCGCGCAGTTTGATTCATCGATCACTTAAAACCATGTTGAGGATTTTGTCAATCATTTCGGGAGTAACCACTTCCACTGGAAGTCTCTGGAATCTTTTGTGGATGCAGAGCCACGTTTAAACTCACCACTCAAGTGTTTAAGCACCACTCGAAACTCACTTTTTTATTTTTCTAAATAAACAAAAGTTTCTTGCTTCAATCGACAATAAAAATGAAACCATGTGATGAATATAACTGAGACTTTGACATCTATCTGGTGAATAATGATGCTTACTAAAAACAAACCATTTCCAATGCTACGAGCGTCATCTCTTGGATTTTTAAGGACTTATTGAAGGACCCTCGTAACTCTTAAAAATATAAAAATATATTAGAACAAACATAATATTTTAATAATATGAGTAAAACTTCGTCATTGTTTCAACAAGAACGCCAGCATTCATTCGCAAATATTATAACGGAATAGTTCGAGCAAAACATTATTTCAGAGTTGGGGGGTGCATTTAAGACGAGCTTATAGTGAATTAAGACAATTTAAAAATATAAACGATTTGAAAAGTACTATTCAGGCTTCATAGGAAGATATTACACAACAATAAATCAGTTCCATGATTCATTATCAAAAATAATTATCAAAAAAGGCCGTGGAAAGGCCACAAAATATTAAAATCTTGTTTGTTGGTGTTTTCCTGAATGTTCCTGAACTTTCATCTTGTTTATAAAATGGATGGTGCGAACGTAAATATATTAAAAAATTTAAAATATTCTGTTTTTTGTTGAGAAAAATTTTCGGTTCAACTTAAAATGAGTAAAGATATATTTTATTGCAGTTTTCATATTAATATATTATTTTGAAAACTATTAAAAAATAATTGTTCAAGTGTGTCTCACAATTTGACTCTTTGACTGAATATATATAATCTATCTGACGATAAACCAAACTTCTGCTTTTGTCTAACCATATGACCAAAGTACTTTTGGATAATTATTTGATAAGCGTTTTGCTAACTATGTTAACATCATCATTATTATATCTCATCATAAATTTATTCACCTCTTAAAATTAAAAAATAATATTAAATTGATGACACAGTATTAAGACATTTACGTAGATGTACGTAGACTATGTAGACACGTATTTTAGACATTTTATATTTTACCGTTTAAACCATAACGATACCGGTCTGGTGTTGCTTGTTCGCTGAGAATCACCAATTTTTTTATAGATGTTACAGAGAATGAGATGTGTTCTTTCAGTAAGATACTTTATTTTCTTTTCAAGAATTCAACTGAAATAACCAGATTATCAAAAAAACTTTTGTATGAAAACTGATACATATGGATACAGCTATAACAAGTGAAACATCTACAAAGCTCACCAAAAACAGAGTGTCTAATATACAACCAACACACACACACACACACACACATATACATAGAATATAATACAAGGGTCGTTCAAAGAGTGTTAGGTTTGAAAAACGTATGCACTTTAACAAAATACCTTAAACAAAATGTGGAGAATATATGATGTACAGGTTATCGATCAATCCCTGAAAGTTAAACCGTCATATTATAGACATGTATTTCGTTTCTTCCACCCGAGATAATTTTCGCCCATATTGAAAAAAGTATTAAAAGGTCTGATGTTATAATAGAATCACAGGAGTACACAATTTTTTTCCGAATTTGCAACTGTTTGATCTCTAGCTGGAATAAATTTCGATTGGAAAACAGTTTTTATAAAAGTTGTGCGTCCACCTGGGCAGTGGCACTTCCAATTTAAATTTAATCCGTGTAAAAGGTTTATATTCCGGCTTAACACTAAAAACGGTATCCTTGTTAGGGGCGAGGTACACTATAAAACTGACATAGGCAGTCTCAAATTGGTCTGCAAGAAGGCAAAAAAAATAAGGATATCGAAACTCCGAAATCTATACCATAAAAGTTTTCCCCTTAAAATTACGAGATGTTTCAGCACTATGGGCAAAACATTTTGGCAAGATTTGGAGAAGTTTCAAATCTTTATTGTACTATATTTGCGCAATCTCAGATAACACAGAAGAAATAAATCAAGAGGAGAACATCTTGAACCAAAATATTACTGAAAAAATGTGAATCAAGAAAAGAAATCTCTGAAGAACAATGTGAATATGCTCATAAAGTTACCGCTTTAGTTGTTTAAAATGGTAATTAGTATTAAAAATAGGGTTACTTTTTTATATAAATACATATTTTCTACTATCTGCACCTTTGGTTCATTTTCAAAAACGGATAAATCCCATAAATAAGTTTCAAAACCAGATATATCATCAATTTATTTTCAAAACCAGATAGATCTAAAATAAAAAAAACAGTAGACATTTTTATATTATCATTTAATGGCTGTAAGTAAAGCAAAATATAGCTGCCTCAAATGTCTAAGTAACGTCACAGTTTGAGAATTCTATCTCTTCATCCACGTCCAATATATAGTGCATATATATGTTTTTTTGCATTTCTGTAAAATTTGGTTTTTTTGATGTATCTGATTTTGAAACTATATGACTCAACTGTAGAAAATTATTCGTGGAAAACCTTCACTGAAATTTAAACCAAACAAAATTATTTATCAGTCCAATATTTATTAAACTCTAAATTACACATTATCCAACAATAGTGACAATTATAGGCTGGACTTGTTAAAAATACGTTAATAAATGGTTTAATGTAATGGCGTGTACCACAACTTTAATTTATCAAAATATCTATATATAAATGTTTATATATCCAATCCAATTCAAATTCAGTTTTTTCAATTATTTTTTGTGAATACATTGGATTGTTTCGTTTTTTATGTTATATGGAAAAAAGGAAAAGATCAAAGTAAATACAATGATAAAGCTAAAGTTAATATTAATTCATTTTGTAGAACGAGTAAATAATTTACGACTACGACTAAAGGCACTGATAAGCAGTGACCTTGCCCGAACTTGGGCAAAAATCCACTTCCTAGTGTTAATTAGAGACCGGACTTGTTAAAAAAGATAAAAGTAATGAAAAGTAAATCATGCATTGGTGTGCGCCATCACTTCAATTTATGAAAATGTCTATATTGCCAAAATGTTCCTAAATTCATTTAAATTCTTTTTTGTGAGTATATTGGAATGTTTCATTTTTTTTACGTTGTATGGTTAAAAAACAGTGCGAAGTAGGCACAATACAGCTAAAGTTAGTATTAATGCACTTTTCTATAGAACGAGTCAGTAGTCTACGACTATGGCTAAATACACTGATAAGCAGTGGCAGCTCTTACGCTCGGGCAGAAATCCGCTCCCTAGTGACAACATAGCGTTGAAACAAGTTCCGCTAGCATTCCTGTCTACCTAAGCAAAACTCACCATAATTAACAAAAATTATTGAAATAAATTTCGGCAATTTATAATTTGGGTAGTATATTACAAATTTTTACTATAATCTTCATTGTTCATCGAGGCTCCAAGTAAGAAAAAGGCAAAAGTTCTTTATTCCAATCGCAATTAGGTTTCAGTAGTAGCATAATTACTAATCACAGGCACTGCATATAGTTTTATAATCGCTTGATAATCTCGACTATAAAGTATTAGTATAACCTAACAAATGAATATATACTGAGTAAATCAAGTCAATATACAAAATTGTATAGTTAATCATAATACGCCAACATCATGCTAGAACGTGTCTATTATTACAAATTTATCATAGTCCTTCACTTCGTCAATTTGTTAAGTAAGTGACTTTAATAAATTGGTATAATTTCGCGTGAAATCTAAAATTGTCTATTGAGGTTACTTGAACGTACCTTTACCACGTGATTAGTTAGTCATTAGTGGCAGTGTGTGGCTGTCATCTAATATTTCTTGGAATGCTTGCTGCTTCGTTTCGATGCATTTTTACAATTTGTTATTGCCAGAGGGCGTTGTTAATCATGTATGGAAAATATCATTAGAGTACCCGGATATTCCTGCAATATAAGAAAATAGTTTATTCATTATTTTATCGATTACATACAATTTAGTTACGCAGGTAACTATTAATTATCGTAGTCTCATTAATTTTTTAGTTATAGACAAGAAAATAGAGACGAGCTAATGCGATGACATTTCCTTTTGCTCCAGAGTGTTTTGTTTTAAACAATCTTTACAAAATAATCAATTTTAAACATTTTTAAGTAATAGATTATGTAAATTATTTGAAATTTTGTAGGATAGATCAAAACGATACGATAGATTTTTTCTAATCAGATATCTTTATTGTTATAGATATTGTTAATCATCATTGCTTGGCTACTAAAAACTTAACTATTATATTACATTGACATCATACATTAATAAGGAAACAACATACATTAATAAGGAAATTCGTTCAATTTATTTTTCGGTACATTGTAATTTCAGAATGTTTTATTTTCTAGACATTATCTGACAATTCAGTTTTACACTGTTGAAACTGGTATGATTATGTTACACACTGGTTTGATTACATTAAACACTGGTTTGATTGTGTACAGGTTAGAAGAACCACTTACTAAATCTCAGTCAAATTGAACTATACCATGTATTATATTCCAAATGGAGGCAGAAACATCAATGGGATGTTTCTTATTATATATGGAATTAACTGGGAGATCTTTCTTGAGAACAGATTTAATTCTATTATTCGCTCGTTCATTATCCTTTATCCACAAAAGCCTGATGGTTGAGCCACACTCAACAGTCTCTTTTATAAGAGAAATGACCTCAATAGAGATGGCAGGGAAAAGCAGTTTATAGCGCAGATATCAGAGCAGTAAGCCAATTAGACAGAGATAGGAAAATTATGTATATAAGGGAGTTTCTGATGGCAAGGATCTCAGCTGTAAGAATACTGCTCCGAAGATAGATCTGCAAGGCGAAGGAAAATTCTTTGTGAACAAACGCATCACTTGAGGTTTCGAGGTTTTTTACGATGTTAGGAAATATTCTTGTAGGAGACCAAGGAGGGTGTTGTTGTCGGACAGGAGTCTCAGGTTTGGCAAGAAAGGGAACAGTGACCTGGGCAGCGTACTAGATGATGTTTGAGGAATCAATGAGGAAAATAAATCCCAAACACTTCAAGGCAGTCAATTAGTGCGACTGAAATAAATAAGCGAGTAGGGGCTAGGATGGAGTTTAGAAAGGAAATAGGCGGAACAAATGATTCGTAGACAACAGGTCTGAATTTAAAGCTAAGAGAGTATCTCAGTAAAAAATCAAGGCGTCTGAATATCAGTGAATCAAGTGAAGACTGAGAATGGGGACCTAATGATAATATCAGAGCCAAGTTTTGGATTAGTTTGTTTCCGAAGGTATGAATAACACTAGTTTTAAAGAGGCGGAGTGTCGTGGACTGACAACATCCACAGCAGATCCATTCAGCATAGACAGGCATGTGTTTTTTCCAATTCAGACGATAATTAAGATATTAAAACACACTAAACCGACAACCCATCGGCAAGTGGCCAGAAGCGCTAACTTTACCATCCACACATTGCCCAAGTTGCACTTGCCGTATCGTATGGCAAAAGTGTAGCGCCAGCTTAATACTAATTTGTTATATCCCATGGCTGAAAATTACTTTTCAGAAAAATCTACAAAATCAGAATTTGGAATTCAGTCAATATAAAAACGAAATAAACTAGCACAGAAAATTTGGCGAGACCATATATTTCTCAACGATTATATACATTTAACAATTTTTTTAGAGTCAATCTCTGTTTTTTCCGTATTTGATGTTCTCTTTTAATATTTTATTTCAGAACTTTCTCATACATCTTAACCAATTCAGCTTTTATACTCAATTATTGTTATATATTTTATTCTATAAAAAACTTTGTTAATAACGCAAAATTTCACCTAAATTAAAAAAAAATCGCATTATTGATACAAACAAATCAAATCCGAATTCAACCAAGGTACCACAAATTTGATGTACGATACCTTCACAGGTGAAGGAACTTAAGCTTAAAACAATAATTCTTTAAGCATTGTTTGGTTCTTCCGACCATGTGTAGTAAAATAGTAAGTATGTAGTAACCGTAACTAGTTATACTATTTAAAAGTCGAAACATCTTCAGTATAATCGGCAAATGAGATAAATCAAATAATATCTTAAGACAATACCCCCTTCTGGTTCTTGTCCAGTAGAAGGGGAGTGGCGCGAAGTGCTTGGCTCATCCGTCCGGGCAGTCAAGCAGCGGAAACACCAAGGCAGTGAAGATAATGGTTTTAAAGTGTCCTAGAAAGCTTACTCCATCTCTCAGATGTGTAATTTCGGGGTTATTTTAGCAAATAACCTCGGGTTGATGGAACGAAACGCAAAACGCCTCTAAACATGTTTCTAGTAGGGCTTTAGAGAATCGAATGACTATCAATGCTATTTGGAATACATGCATTTGTTTGCCTAAAGGTGTAGTGAATTTCATTGAACCGAAATCGCCCAATCATCCTTCGTCAGGCACGTTTAAACAATCTGCGTTTTGAAAGAAAATTCGATCAAATTTCTTATCGTCCGTATTATCCTGACATATCAACTCACGATTTACTTTTGTTTTTGAATATCGAAAGCAATTTGGGCGGTCATTGATATTTAAGCACTGATCAGGGCGTTAAAAACTACGTACAACAAAACAGGTTTCTTAGATCACCATTTCTGAGTGACAGAAATGTTTTCAAATTTGTCTAAATCTAGTGCAAAAGTGATATTAATACAAAAACAGAATACTATGAAAATCAGTAAAGCCATTAGTACCCATTAATATATATATTTTCTTGTTGGTGGCACAAATTATTTGGGTCTACTAGGTATTTTGGCAATCCAAGACAATTTAATGGTTCAAAGTCATCTATTCAAAAGTAGGATTGCATTTTAAGAGAATTTCTTTCATTGAGGCTTCATCCACGCAAGAAGTGTATTAATAAATAGTAAATATGCAGGGTGGGTTGCATAAGATAACATGAATGTGACACCATTACTAGTGACAAATGCCAGATATTTTTATGGCTGTTCTGCATTCAATCATTCTAAACATCTTATTATTATTAACTTTTGACCAAATTTTACTCTTTTACTAAAGACCTGCCGTCTCTGCTGCTTTGAGGAATATTAAATGAAGACATATTTAAAAGAAGCTTTTTAAATGCTATACCAAGAATATTGATAGTCAAGGCCATTATAAGTATAATCCACTGAAGTATAACAAAGGTATTTGCACTTTTGAGGTACTTAGTTATTCAGTCTTTATAGTTATTCACTTCTTGGCACCATTCCAATGCTTCGGAAATACCGGTAGTTTTGGATACTTCTAATTCCAATGAAAGTTTTCTAGTGCTTGTTCTAGAATCTGCAGCCGCTGCTGCTGTGAAAACGTTTGCATCGAGAGACATCAACATCGTAGATAATCTGATCTTCAGTCAGTCGTTTCGACGCCTGTTTTAATATAATGTATTAAAATTACCATAATTTTGCGACTTATTTCACTCATTTTAACGTTTTTGTTAAAAACCGTTGACTGAAAATTTCGCAGTTTTAATACGAGGGTTACTATTTCTTACAATGCACAACAACAGTGCATTGATCAACTCACTTCGGCTTTTGGCGATGAAGCACCATCTAAAACCACTGTATATCAATATTTAATGAATTCAATTGTCGTCCGCTTATGGGCGAAATTAAAGAAGGCCGTCCAAAATCAGTTGTTGTGCCAGAAAACATGTGCGCGAACTGATAAAGCAAGCAAGATGACAAGCATACACAAGATTTTACATCAACATTTAGCCGTAAAAAAGTGTTGTGCGCGTTGGATTCCGAATAATTTGACAAGCGCTCAAAAAAATACTCATGTCGATTGGTGCAAAGAAATACTTAAAACCTACAATGACAATAATCGTGGTGCGTCAAAAGCCGTGTATAGCAACTATACAAGTGACAAATCTTGAATCTATGCGTATGAGCCCGAAAGTAGACAGCGTATGGATGTTTCAAAATCAGCCAAACCCAAAAAAGTTGTTCGCGCAAGAAGCACTTCCATGCTGTTTTGCATGGTTGGTTGTCTGTTTTTTTTTTGTGATAAATGGACATGTAGTTACAGTGCCACTAGATAATCGTAGAATATTCAATTCTAAACGGTACACATCTATTTGTTTGCCAGAAGTCTTTAAAGAAATAAGAAAAAAACAACCAGGGACGCAGGATCATTCTTCACAATGACAACGCGAGCTTTCATACATTGGACCGAGCAACTCAATATTTGATAGGTTAAGGCATCGAATTAATGGATCATCCGCTGTACAGTCCTGATTTGTGGTCAACGATTTTCGACGCCAGAAGAAGAGGTTGATGCGTTCAGAATTTATATTTTGAAGATACCTCAATCGGAATGAAAAAGTGCTATAAAAATTAGTTCAAAGGTATGCAAAAGACTGTTTATCATCGCGTAGAATATTTTGAAAAGCAATAAAACCCTTTTCAATGATAAATATTTGTTTTGATTTATTATTCCGGATACATAAATAGCAACCCTCGTATAAAAGAAGGAATGTTGTATTTGTCGGAGGAGTAAAGTATAATACATTACTATATTATATATATATATATATATATATATATATATATATATATATATATATATATATATATATATATATATATATATATATATATATATATATATGTGTGTGTGTGTGTGTGTGTGTGTATAATATTTATAAACAAAGGAAAAATGCGAATACTTTTGTTACACCATAGTATATTTTAGATCTAATATTTATTTGTACACAATATATTCAATATTGAATATATTGAATATATTGAATAACTATTGGTTCTATCAAACAATGTCTATTATTATGACGAACATCATTATTATTATTTAATTTAGATAGCAAATCTTTAACATTAGCGCCTCGACTATATCTCAACCGTTTTTCCCGTCGTTCTTTTGTTGTCCTTTTTCTTCCTTCATTATCCCTATTCCTGCGTTCTTCTTCCCCCCGAGGTGCGAATGAGCTGGTCGCAATTAGCTCACTTCGTGCATCCACGGGTGTCCAGTCGAGAGACCACCCACGAGACGTCGGCCCCGGGGTACCGGCACGATATAGATATCACCCGGTGGATGTCCTGGTGCGAGCTGGTGAGTTGCAGAAAGCCGATTTTGTTTTTAGATCGAGCGTGAGTAACGTACATCTGAAAAATTCCAGTGCTTTCTTGAATAGTTAACGTTTTGCGTCATTATTCTTGTAACTATTACTAAGTTAGAAGATAATAATTATACTTTTATTGATGAAGACAAGATGATTAAACTGCGATATATCAAATCAAAATATTTTAAGAAATAAACTAAGGTTTGTGTCATTAAATAATTAACTGAATGTAATCTTCAGTTTTTTTTTTTGTTTAAAACGCATGCTTTTTTGTGAATGAAAATAATATAATAATCTTATAAGGAGTTTCCAATAAGAAATCTGAAAAGTAGTAACGGCAACACTCTTAGAAATGAAAAGAAATTTATCCCACTTTGGGATAAAAATATTTTGCGGCGAAGCGTATTTTTAGTTTAATAGATTTGTGAACAAACATAACTGCGATTTTTGGGCCGATGAATATCCTCAAATGATTCAGGAGTTACCTCTTCACTCTCAGAAAGCCACTGTTTTGGTGCTGAAGGAGTGATACGACCTTATTTTTTTTGAAGACGATGATTGAAATCATATTACTGTGAATGGTGAACGCAATACAAATTTGTTAACAAAATATATTTGGCCTGAACAGATGAATGTGGATATAAACAGTGTGTTGATACCATCGGTCGAAAAATGAACATGGAACAAAGAGCGAATATTAAGTTTTGTTTTAAACTTGGTAAAACATTTACCGCAATGTTTTAATTAATTAAACAAGTGTATGGTGACGATTGTTTACCTTGTGGCAGAGTCCACTAGTGGTTTAAACAATTTAAAGAAAGTGGTAAGGACATCAAAGATGATGAACATCCTGGTCCGAAAGATTCAGTGATTGCTCAAAGTAACAAAAAAAATCAACCAACATTTTCGTTGCGTTACATGCACAGGGAATTGAACATGTCCAAAGATTTAACTTATCGCGATTTTAACCGATTATTTGAGACTTTAGAAGGTTTATGCACGCTTTGTTCCAAACAAATTGCCATTATTTTTTCTATAAGATAAAATAAAAATTGCCAGATTATCAACCAATATAGCGTGGTCTCCGAGGTGTGGATGCGCAATAGACTAACGCCCGAGAGCTTATTCGAAGCAGTGCATTCGTGGTGTTAATATCGGTTAAATACTATACATTCGAATCCAAGCTATGATGGTTGAGCTGTATATAAGTTATTATTCTGCCTCATTTTAAAACATCGGTCAATAAGTTCCCGATCTGGCATATAAATGGCGTCACTTATGAAAAATTCTTAGCAGTGATCGATTGTGCCAACCTTCGAACGTCATGTGTCAAAATTACATGAAAATCTGACTATTAGCTTCTGAGCTGTTGTGCTTTAAGTGATTCTACTTTGGCATGGAATACTTATGTTATGGAAACAAAATTTGTGTGTTGAATAAGCATTGTTCTTTGATGAAAAAACACACCGTTGAACCAAAACATTGGCTTGATAAACATTACCCGGACTCTGCCTTAGGAAAATCAACCATAATTGATTGGTACGCTGAATTGAAACGTGTTCGTACAAGCACTGATAATGCTGAAGGCTCTGGACCTCTAAATGAGGTGGTTACACCAAAAAACATAAAAAAATCCATCAAATTATTTTGCAAAACCGTAAAGTAAAGCTGCAGGAGATAGCTGATATCATGAAGATATCGAAAAGAAGTGTTTGCACTATTTTATATGAACATTTGAGAATGCGTAAATTGCTATATCGTTTGTTCACAGCGGACTAAAAACGACAACGTATTGGTGATTTTGAGCAATGTTTGGAACTGTTTAAGCAAAAAAAATTTTTTTTCATGCGATAAATGACAATAGACGAAACGTAAATTCATGGAATCAAATCGGCAGTCAGCTGAGTGGACAGCAGCCGGTGAAAGCCATCCAAAGCGACCAAAAATACAATGATCAGCAGGCAAGGTTATGGCCTCTGTATTTTGGAATGCGCATGGGATATTATGCATCAATTATCTCAAGAAAGAGCGAATATTACTTAACATTGCTGGTGCGTTTGAAGGATAAAATCGCAAAAACGCTTCAATTGAACAAAAAAAGTGCGGTTTCACCAAGACAATGTACCATTTCACAAACTGTTGGCAACGATGGCTAAATGAATAAATTGCACTTGGAATTGCTTCCTTATCTACCGTATTCTCCAGATCTGGTCCTGTTCTCAGACTTCAAAAAAATGTTCGCTGGAAAAAAAATTCGCTCTAATGAAGAGGTAATTGCCGAAACTGAAGGATATTTTGAAGACAATGGGAAATCGTTCTATCAAAAATGTGTAGAAATGTTAGAACAGCGTTGGAATGATTGTATTGTTCTTTAAGGAGAATATATTGATGAATAAAGCTGAAATTTGTAAAAAAGTGTGTTTTATTTGTCAGACAGGGGACTTATTGACTGATATATTAAAGTTCTAACACTCTTATTGGACAACCCTTTATTAGTTGAATGAACACAATAGAAAACTTATCGTCTAAATCAACGTTACTAAGAATTATAATTATTATTAATATTAAAGTCTATAATCTTATCTTATATAAAATGTATAATCTTTTTAATATTATGTTTATTTTCGCTTTTCAGAACTTACACATTAATAGATTATTAGAATAATAAAAATAAATGGTCTTTTGCTCACCAACTATACCAAAAAATCCCAAAACCTCTTCGACAACTGTTTTATGACCACCACAGGCGATGAAGTTATTAAATCTCAAATAATAGAGATACCATTTCATTTTTAATAACTTTTTTAACGCTGACATTTGATTTCTTTATGTTTTACGGCACAATAAAAAAGATTTCAATTAAGGAACGGGAATCATTATCGGAAATTAGCAGAATACAATGTTGATAATCATCAGCTGGCGAACGATATACAAAAAAGCGGAAATGAAAAATAAAAATGCCAAATCATCAATATAATTATGAATTTTACTGTTTGATATCAGAATATTAATGATGCGTGTGAGAAATGTTTCATGTGTTCCTGTAGCGTAAATAAAATATACTTAATTAACCAAAATTATTTAATTAATTGACAATCGGTTTCAAATCCCCTTAAATCCATTTTTTTTTTATTTTGAGATAACCACAAAAAACGATTTTGGAATGATCTTGGCGTTATTTAATTAAAACTAACTTGTTTGTTACTATACGAACTCATCACGTTTCTCAAAAATTCAACAACCATGTCTTCTGAAATAAACTAATTTAGTTATAAAACTGGTGCTTCGTGCCGTTTGCTATAAAGTGTAGGTAAAGTGCAATTTGAAACTAAACAAAATGGATTTGGCGTTATTTGAAGATCAAAGTAACAGAAGTGAATCAAATTTCAGTAAATAAAAAAAGAAAACTATACAAAAAATAACAAGTTTTTTTAGAAATGGCACATAAAAACATAATAAATTCTTAATCGATTATATCTTCAGTTTGTTCACAAAAAGAATGATCTTCCTCTTCACTGGTTTCATCGAAATCACTGGGAATATGATTATTGTGAAATTTTTCCAACAAATGTTTATAATATTCCAGACTTTCCAGTTTCCTCCACTTAATAAGTTGTTTATGTCTCTCATATTCAGATCTTTCGGTTTCACTGCGATAGAAATTCCTTTTGGCTGGGTATTGAAAGCAGTATGGTTGTTTTTAAAAAATCCTTTGTATATTCCTGTGTTTGAACAATAAAAGAACTAACCTCGAATAATAATGGCGTTATTGTTGTCGCGTTTTATAATGAACCTTTTCCACTGGTTGAATTTCAAATACCATTGTGATACTGGCTTAAGGATTTGTTGATCATCACCGTTCCTTTTTATTATGAAATTATCCTGCCGAATTTTGTTACTTTGAGAATATAACGCCTTACGAAACATGAAAATATCTTTTCAATATGCTACATCTGTATGATTTTGTGCAGTGATTGCACTTTGTGTATTTAGGCAAATTAACAGCCGAGTACCTTGAAAATTCACCTTGTCCGGTCCTGAGTTTTCCTGTGCCATTCGGGTCCAGTATACCTGATGGCATCATCGATCCATGGTGTTTTAGGTCTTTATCGTGGACGTTTATGATCAAGCGGTGTCCATTCCAGGATTGCTTTGGTCCATCTGTCGTCACATCGCCTCGCTATATGGACTCCCACCTCTATTCTCCCTATGGGCTGCCCCCTCTCAATTCCTTCACCCCTCCAATAATGTTCAAAACTTTCGTCTGTTCTCTGATCCATGTGCATTCCCCTCTGTGCTACCCAAAGTTTTTGGACTGATTGTGATGTGAGTGTCCATGTTTCACTTCCGTATGTTAAAACAGACTGCACGCACTGATCAAAAACTTTTCTCTCCAGATAAAGTGGTAGTTTGTTCTTAAGCACCATGTTGAGCCTGCCGAGCCACACTTAATACGGGAAATCCTTTGCCCAAGATATATGTAGTGGTCCACACCCTCTAAATCGCTTCCTAAAATAGATATTCTTCCGTTTTCAGCAAAATTGCTGAACATAACCTGACTCTTTCTCAGGTTTATTTTCAAGCCAAATGACTCTCCCGTCCTTTGCAGCTCTTGTATGTGTTTTTGTAGTTCATCTGGATGTTGTGATAGGAGAACGATATCATCTGCAAATCTAAGGTAGTTTAAGAAAGCGCCATTGATTTTTATTCTATCCTCTTTCGAATCCAGATTACAGAATACTTTTTCAAGGCAGGCTGAGAAAAGAACAGGCGATAGTGAGTCATCCTGCCGTACACCCCGTTCTATATGGATTTTATCTTTAAGATCATCCACGTGAACTGTTGCTGTACCTTCATCTCATCTTCATTCATTATGGCTTGCTTTGATATTGAGTCAAATGCCTTTTCATAGTCAGTAAAAGCCAAGCACAGTGGCATGTTATATTTTTTGTGCCTTTCTATATGCCTGCTGGACTGTATCCATTGTGTTGTCAGTACGGTATCCATTGTATTGAATCCACTTTTAAATCAGGCTTGCTCTCTTGGTTGTGCGTTATACAATGTTCTTCTTTTAGATATCATTTTGATAAAAACTTTATACATTACTGCTTAGCATTACGGGTTATTGGGCGGTAGTTTTTTAAATCTTCCTGTGATCCTTTCTTATGAAGAAGAATGACTTTAGCATTTTTCAATAGGTTGGGTATTTTTTGCTCTTTGAGGTATTTTGAGTACAATTTTGCCATTATTTTATACGACCATCAGCGTTTAACATTTCAACCGTCACACTGTCCTTTCCTAGAGCCTTTCCATTCTCTTCATCGCTACTATAGCATTTGTCACTTCATCCAACAGGATATCTAGCATTTGCTCTTCCATGGACATTGATCTCTTTGACTGGTTCTGATCTTCATATAACTTTAAATAATTAAAAAAAATTAATAATGTTAAAATAAAGGAAATACCTTCTTACTTTACTAACACTGCGTTTCCAACCTTATTGATTTCGAGATTGTTTTCTTGCTACACTGGAAATCACTTCATTTTTCTCCGAAGTAGACATTTTATCTATTTTTCACAAAATATTCAAGCAAAAATCAATAATATTGATGTGCAACTCCGTTTTGAAGGGGCAAATTTGCAAAGGTCGGCTCGTGAAACACATTAGAACATATTATTGTGAAATGTGCCAAAATCTACGATTGAGATTGGTTGAAACGGATTAGGCGTAACGGGTTAGGCGCAACGCATTAGAAGTGGATTTAGTGGGATTTCACTCTCAGGTGATTTTTTCTATAGTATTTTATATGTAATTAGGGTGCTTTTGGATACAACTATTGAATAGTTTGATAGAACTAGATTAGAACCACACAGAGCTGGAGATGATTTGTTTACTCTTCATGGCAATGCTGGAACTCAAATATCCCAAAATGGTGCTCTCATCTGGAAAATTTTCTATTTTCAGAAAAGCAAAAAATCGCAAGAACAAGTCTGGTGGATAAGGGAGCTGCGGAGCGATAGTTATAATTTACTTACACACACTCGTAAATTGAAATCGCTATGTGACAAAGCACATTGTCGTGATGCTGCACCTGGTTGTATTTGAAATTTGGTCTCACATGAATGGCTCTATTTCGAAGTCTTTCAAGAACTTCTCGGTACAAATAATAGTTTATCGTTTGGACTTAATACCTTATGGATGATCCCATAGCTATCTTTTGCTATTTAATTTGCTCATTGGGGCTTTTTTTGGTCGTGGTGCGGTTGCAGTAATGACACAGTCGAGAAAGTCAGGGTCATTTTCAATTCACCTTGAGAAGTCAAGATATTGTGGGCCCTCTTGTCTTCTTTTGACCCTGCGAATGGTATCTGGGAACCATTCTCGTATGACTCTTAGTGAAGAACGAAATTCGAATTTTGGTGTATCCCTCATTTACAGAATAAAATAGAAATGTATTAAAAACAAATTTAAATAAATTATATACTGTTTTTAAAAGTACTTATTAGTAAAATTCCAATAAGAGTATTGATATGCTTTATCGTATTTATCATGTGAATTTTGTAGTTATTAACACCACATGAAAACGAAAAATATACCCCCCTCCCCCCTTTATATCCGATACTGATCATTCCTTATATTACGTTTTCAAAAGGTATTTGAAAAAAACTCGAACCATTCCCCACTAACATAAAGGAATTTTTTCCGATGACATGAATTATGAACACGATCTACTTTCGAGATCTTTATCCAACTTATTTAAGCTCACTAAGCAACAAAATTATAAAGGAATTATCATTAATTAATAAACAATCAAATAAATAATCGAGATTGGAAGTTTTTTTCTTTGTGAATTATAAAGTGTTTGTTGTAGATTTATTTTCTTCAACTACCAGAACTTTTAATTATATATTTATTAATCCTGTTTTCGAGATAATTAATGTCAGATATCTAATTAAATAATGTCTGAGTTTTCGTTATTTATGTTGATGCAGGTAAACAACAAATTAGTTTTATTTCTTTGTTGTTTAATTTAATTTATAGATTTCTCTATATGGTGTTCTGTATGTTTAACACTCGCAGGTATGTTGAAATTGATATAATCTTATGCTAATTATTTCTCTTTAGATGTATTTAAATATATTTACAGGCATATTTCGCTCTTGGAAAAAATTAATTAAATTCATATTATAACACGTAGAACTAATTAAAATATAGAGATAATATAAATAAGGAGTATATGCATGTGGCAAAAAGTTCTCCTTGTTTTTACATTTCGAAATTAAAACAAATATTGTTGAGAGAACAAGTAAATATGACTGTAACAGTTAGACTAGAAAGTACGGACTAGGATTTGACCAGATTCTATGATACAGGTTTGCTAATCTGAGGAAATTTAAAGCATGTTTGATATTTGCTTCTCTTAATACCTGAGCTAGATCGCCTCCCAAACCGCAGGAGATCCTGAGGCGATCCCGCGCGTCACACTCCATTAGGATATGACGCACCGTAAGAGGAGCACCGCATGGATCACATATAGGGGGGGGGGGGGGGCACTGTTGTCCATTAGATGACCATGGTTGAGTCTACAGTGTCCGACTCTTAGTCTATTCCATGCTATGAGCTCAGATCTTTTGGAGAGAGTGGGGATGGAGTGTGTAAAAAATGCACTCTTAGAAGACCAAAGTTTGTTTCCGCTTATTCCGAGAGTTTCCCTTTCCGTCTGTATAATATTCTATATTTTATTTACGACATCTTTGAAGAAATCTGCAGGTGTAAATATATTGAACAAGGGAAAACCGTCGGTGGCTGCATTCATAGCGGGTTGGTCGGCCCCTTCATTTCCACAGATACCCACATGACTAGGAACCCACACAAAGTATATAATGACAGAACGTGACAACATTTCACGCATCAAGGTCAGACATTTAGTAACCAGTGGGAGATTGTGAAGAGAATTTTCCAAGCATCTGAGCGCGGTCAAAGAATCAGAAAATATAAGCGATCTTGACAAGGAGGATGATGAGATGTTTTTCAATGCCCCTCTAATGGCCAGTAGCTCCAAAAATAATACGGAACAGCAAGGGTGTAGTTTAAAGCTAAAGTGTACGTTTGCATGCACGAACGCGCCTCCGACACCAGCAAAGGATCTGGAACCGTCAGTGTATATGATCTGTGACTCATTATACGTTTCTATATTGTCCAGGAAATGGGATCTTATAAATGAGTGACTGTGGTCATTTTTATTGTAAGCTAGTAGGGAGCGATTAACATTAAAGGGGACGGGGATCCAGGGAGGGTCAGTAGAAGTGGTTATTGATGCACAGTCAGGTATATCAATTGTATATTCATGTGATATTCGATAAAATCTGTATCCCGCTCCTAAATTTCGAATGTAGTGCACATAATTATGATCTGGAGGTGGTATGAAAAAGTCATTTATGAATGGAATGAAGCATCTGAACTTTAGAGAGGTAGCATATTTTAATAATTTAATATCTCGCCGGTATTTTAGAGGCTCAATTTCAGCCAAACATTGCAGGCTGAGCACCGGGCTGGTTTTAAATGATCCGAAGGATAAACTGATGGCATTATTTTGGATTGATTCTAGTTGTTGTAAATAATTTTTGACAGCAGACGAATATGCCGCTCAACCGGAATCAAGCTTGGATCTGATGAGGGCCTTGTATATTTGTAATATGGTGGAGGAGGCCGATCCCCATTTCGGATGAGGGTCCTATTTCAGGGCACCCATAGTTCTCAAACAGCGTGCCTTAAGTTGGCCAATGTGCTCCCGCCATGATAACCTAGAGTCAAGCACTAGTCCCAGGAAACTCATGACATGTCCTGAATGAATGGGAGTGTTCGATAATGAAAGGTTGTGTAATCGGGGACAATTCATGTTCCTGCAAAAATGCGTTGAAGTTGTTTTGGAAGGTGAGAATTGAAATCCGAACCTATGTACCCATTTAACCAGTTTATTAAGACAGCCCTGGATTTTCCTTTCCGCGACCCTCGGAGTGGAGGATGGAAAGTATATCAAAATATCGTCGGCGTATAGCTTATATTTGATATTAGAGCTAATATGGCTCATTATGTTGTTAATAGCTACATTGAAGAGAATCGGGCTGAGGACTGAATCTTATGGGACACCATTTTCCAAAGTATATTTACTGGAGACAGTGTTATCTAGCCTACCAGAACAAGTCCTATTAGATAGAATATTTTTGATAAAGAAGAGGACATTTCCTCTTATGTTTAACCCATGAAGACTTTTGATTATATTGTATTTCCAGACAGTATCAAATGCGCATTTGATTTGATTGAAGAATATCTGGTAAAACAGTCAACAATGTCAGTTCTGTTAGAGAGTCAATTTCCATTATCTATGATGCCATTTATATGTCTCTTTGGCAAGCCTTTAAGCCGCTGACCTTGTTCCAGAAATCCGAGCATGATGACCTATAATCAAGGGAGTTGATAAACGTCGCCCATGAATTCCTCTTGGCCTTCAGTATTTCTCGCTTAGCAATGGCCTGACATCGCTTAAAATCGATGAAATTGGTCTGTGTTGGATGATGACGAAATTTATTTAAGGAGAACTTCCTTTTCCTTACAGCCTTGGCACATTCTTTGTTCCACCATGCCACGTTGAAGTGATTCGAAGATAGGAGCGAGGTATAAATGGTATAAATTTTGCTGATGAGTTATTAATTGAATTTATAAGGGCGTTTAGGTTTTCGTCTGGGTGGCCAGGTATAATAGATGGCGTGATAAAACCTTCTCTGTAGTGAGTCCAGTTAGCTTTAGATAGATTAAAGATTTGTTTTGTAAAGGGTGATTGGGTTAACATGGCAGGAACAATGTGTATGGGGAAATGATCACTCCCATGTAGATCCCAATAGTATACGAATTAAAGAAAGGTTGAATGTTCGAAGAACACATAGTTAGGTCAATATCAGACAGGGTGCCAGAGGACATAGCTAAATGAGTAAAAGCACCAGTGTTTATAAGAGCAAGGTTGTGCGTGCTGATGAAATTTATTATCATATTTCCTCTTGGGTCATTAGTTGTGGATCCCCATGTACTGCTATGTGCATTTAAGTCACCTCCACTAATATAAGGGTGAGAAAGCTGGGTTATAATATCCTCAAGTTGCTCGATGTTGATCGGAAAGTTTGGAGGAAGATAAATATTACATAAAGTGATAGGGTGGTCAATACACACTCTAAGTGCGACAGTCTCTAAGTCTACAGGGGTAAAATCTATTGATTCATGGATCATTAAAGCTACGCTTTTAGAGGCGCTTGTAGCTCCTATTCTATCTTTTCTGATTATGTGATAATTCTTAAACGTGAAATTATCAGAAATCTTCAGATTTGTCTCCTGCCACATTATGCAAGTCGGTCTGAGTCTTGAGGTGATACATTTGAGTTCAGAAAATTTAGGGTATACGCCGTTGATATTTCATTGTAAGATTGACTTATAGAATGTGATTATTTGGTGTTAAAGACTACAAATCACAGGAGAAATTTTTAAAGATGATTATCTGTTTAATTTGATACCTTTTTTGCTTTGATTTTTAACCGTGCTTGTTTTAGGAGGATCAATTTCCATAGATTCTTTTGTGGAACAGACTGAAGATTTAGAGCTACTTCTGACACGGGTTTTGTAGCTTTTGGATTTTTTGATGTTAATGATGGGGGGGTGGTGTTTGGATGAAGGAATAAGGGGGGCAGAGGAGGAAGAGGTGGAAAAGGTATGGGGAAGGAGAGTGTTGGAAATAGGAAGGGAGGAAGGAGGTTGGGATTTGAGAGAAGGAAGAGTGGAAGTTAGGGTATTGGAGTCACGAGGTTTCTGAGTAATCTTAGGAGTTGATGTTATTGTATTAGTTGATTTAATATCATTAACTTCATATTGAATCTACACTTGAAAACTTGGTCATGTTGTTGTTGGACGGGCCTTTGACTTTTGCCTTCGCAACAAAGTAAGGAAGTATCTCAGTAACTCGTATATGCTAAATTAGATACTCCTTTTTGCTCGCCTTCACAGTTAACTCATGTTGGGGAGGGAGTGCATTCTGTCCCATCGTGAGTTGTCTTACCGCGGGATGGGTGTGACAGGTACGATAGAGCAGTTCTGAGAGATATGACAGAATCTCTGGCATTGAAAGCAGCGCAGAAGATTCGGAATGTACTGTCTTAATTTCAGTAACCAGCGCGCACTTTATCGGGTAAAGCTGATTTCCTGAATGCCAATCTTGAATAATAGAATAGCGTATTAACACCGACAACCAGTTTAATCTTAAACTGGTTGTCGGTGTTAATACGCTATTCTTTTTGCTGCTGATACGACGGACTGCAATTACGCCTTGCTGATTTAAATTTTCTAGAATTTCAGCTTCTTCGTAATTAAGTAAGTCGGAACTGGATATTACTTCCTTACAGAGATTAAGCGATCGGTGAGGGTTAACTTTAACTTCCAAATATAAATTTTTTAAGACTAAGAATTTTGTCAGATTGTTTTAAATTGGCAACAACTATTAATAAAGATCCATCCTTTAATTTTTTGACTGATTCGATTGCCTAAATAGCCCATTATGCACTTATGAATTATGAATGGGTGAGTCCCCCTAATAAACCATCATCACTCTTTACAACAAAGTATTTATCGTAGTCAGGGTTTTTTAAGTTTGCTTCAATTGGCTACGCAACCCTAGGTCTTTTCGATCCTGTGAATATTGGAAATTGAGAAATGTTTAAATTGGACATAGGAACATGGATACAGTAACCCTGCATACTCCAAAGGGCCTGGAAGTACTTTGGAGGCCCCGTTAACAACAGCTGTTGCCCACAGCTGCCATTCAGTCCTATCCATGGGTCGCACAACAACTTGACTTAAGGAATAACTCGGGACCCCGGGGGCGTCACTTCCCGTACCTAGATACTTGATCTAGGCTCCGTGAGGGATTTAAAAATATAACGTACAGTTTGCAATGTACTGTTCATTTTTAATGACGAGTTCTATTCAGCTTTCCCATAGTTTTATGATATAGGTTTTATAACATTTAGTCTGTGGTTGTATACTTTTTATGTCAGTAAACTAGTTTTCAAGGTGGTTTTGAGTGGTATTTTGACTATGGATTGTAGTACGACACTTAGTGAGCAAGAATAAGGAAGAATTGTTGCATTGAATAAAGAGGGATTTTCTAATTGTGAAATTGCCAGGAAGAGTTCACGTCGTACCTCAATATTCAACCATTTTGTCAACATATGTCCAACGTCTGCTTAGGAAAACTTAGGAGATTTAAAGGAAGAAAAAAATTAAAAAGAATTACCGCTTACACCGTATCACAAGACAGAGCGATTGGCGCAACGCAACATGTACTGGACTAAGGAGTGGCAAAATGTTATTGTCAGTGAGAAGAAAAAGTCAGCGAGAAAACAAAGAATATTGTCATGGAGCCAAATAAGGAGTGGTTTGATTTAGGGAGCCATAGGATTTTGCAAACAATCTTCTATAGCTTTTATGGAAAATCGGTTGAATGCTGAAAATGTTAACAGCATGCTTGAAGTTCAAAAAATATGTTTCGAAGATTTAACAGAACCGCAGTTTATTTTTCAATAGTAAAATACTCCAATCCACAATGCAAAATTTGTTAAAGATTGATTTCGAACCAAAAATGCGAATATTCTAATATGACCAGACCGTTTTCCAGATTTGAACATAATAAAAAATGTTTGGGGTCTTCTATTAAGAAGGGATTTCAACAATTGTAAGCAGTTTCAAACAAAAGAAAAGCTAAAAATGCAATTGACAAAAAGCAGATCTAGCGCTTGTTTCGAACGATCACTGGAAGAGTTTTTAAAGAAGTTTGGGTTAGGTTTTTAGGTAACTGAGTTGAGCTGAGTTCCACTGACTTGAACTCTTCACTCGAAGCAAAAAATTCTTGAGAATGCCAAATGTTATGAGTCATACAACACCGCCATATACAATAATAATTTTAAAAAAGCATCGACGTTTACTTGTCTAGGAACAACAATAAGACAAAATCGGAAGGGTAATTAAGTCTTAGGAATGAACAGAGCACTGTTAACACCTAAAATACTAAGTAAGAAAAAGAAGTTATGGAACATTTTGATACTCAAGCTATTAACAGCAGTCCGTTGTTATGCTGGTTCAGATATGTAGATGTCACCTTCGTTATTTGGCCACACTAAAAATTATATTTAAATCTGTTCATTTCACATTTCAACAGTATACATTTTCAGGTCCAATTTACAATGGAGACTAAAAACAATCCTGACCTCCCTTTTATTGGCGTTCTAATATCAAAAATACCAAGTCATAGCTTCTCCTATTCAGGCTATCGTAAACCTACCAATACCAACCGATATCTAAATGCAAATAATTAACTATTCCATCTTCACTAATAATTTATTGCAATTAAATTCGGTGGTCAAAACTGTAGTCACAAGATCCTTAAGATTTTCGAACAAAGAATATATGCAAACAGAACTCAATTTTCTAAAAACGGCACTATCCACACATATCCACCAATCCACTAGAGACTTGTCCCAAAACCCCAAAATTCTTCTGTCATATATCAAAGGAGTTACCGATAAAATTTGCTACGTATTCAGATCCCCTATTATCGAAACGATATTTATAACAGAAAAAAATATGTCCAGTTTCCTTAGACCATTGAAAGATAATACTCCACAAGGGTCACATAGTGTCTATGAGATTCCTTGTTCTAATTGCTCCCAATCATATTCGGTCAAACCAACAGACGTGTCAAAATCGCATATACGAGCATTCTCTCGCCGTCTGAAAAATCTTATATTTCCTTAAATCTAGTAGAACATCATATCGAAACTGGTCACAAAATAAATATCGACAAGACCAAAGTGATCGCACCTATATATTCCTACAAACCCCAAATAATTCGTGAAGCAATTGAGATCGAAAAACGTCCAGACTGTCTAAACAAAAGGGACGACGGTCTTAGAGTTTCAAACATATGAAAACTTTCTATTTCTAAATTACCCTTTCAATCACACGTCCACCTCCCGTCTCACCCCAACCCTCAACCGAGCGCTCCACCCACAACCTTACCTATTAATGAAGAGGTCTCGCGACCATGTTCTTTTCTGATATTGAACCCTGGGGAGTAGGCAGATTGAGACTTCGGGCCAAATCAACTAGATTCTCTTGATAATGGCTTCAAAGTGGAAACCGAAACGTCGAGATTTTACAAATCTAAAGGCATTAATAAGACCAGTCATTACACATATACTAGAGTGTTTAACTTAAATAAGAAAGAAGGTCTAAAAATACTGGAAAGGAAAATACTGGGAAAAATACTTGGACCAGAGATAACTGAAGATCGAAAAAGGAAACTTAAAAGAAATGAAGAATTAGAAGGAGAGAATATAGCCAGATACAATAAAGCATGAAGGCTAGAATTGACAGGTCACTTAATGAGAAGATCACTCACAAAAATAATTAAAAGAGTAACAAAAAAAGCAAGAGATTTTTTGTTCTTATTCCTTTCCCAACGAGTAATTTGGCGAATGACTTTGTGCTGAAAAAATTAATTACCCTCCAACAATTTAAGAGGCAAGACTGGATCAATCCATTTCCATTATTATTCCTGACATTGTCTTCATACTTTTCCAATGTATTCGCTGATTGTTCTCCACTCTACCACCCAAGAACCCAAAGTTACCCAAAATGATAATAATATTATTACTTTCATCCACAGCTTCCTGTACTTCATCCCAAAACCTATCCTTATTTTTCTTGGTATCATTTTCCTTTGTACTGTATACAATAAGATTATATTCTTCCATTCCAATACTGAGTACAATATACATCACTCTATCATATTTCAATTTCCACTTTTTAACATGTTTTATAAGTTGTTATTTTACAAGGCAGTCAACCCCCGAACCTCCATGTATTCGGCAATTAACCCCACTGTACAACATTCCTGCACCGCTCTGCAATACAGCACTCGCTATCCTTTAACCTTTGTTTCAGTGACAGATAATACATGCACATCTGCCCTTGCAAATTCATTCATTAATTCTGTTTTTTTATTCTTTATTCTCCTCACAGTCCAAGTACCAAACTTTAAGTATGATGTGCTTCGTCTCTTACCTTCCCTTTCCGTTTCCATTTTCGCATATTTGTTTCCACATCCATATTCCCGTTCAGATACATTTGCAATTTGGACGTATGCATTTTCTCCCTCCTGCGCCCCATGCTCTGTTAGTTTTTTGTCAGTTTTTTTGCCACTATTTCTTATCAGTTTCTGTTCCTCATCGCTCCAGTTCCACACTTAACCTTCCATGATTAATTTTCTATAAGCAACATTGACATCCTTACCCTTCTGTCGTATTTCCTTCGCTTCCCTTTTAATTACCACTTGGGTTTGTCTATAAACATAATTAGTTAAATAATATCCATAACAACGAGAATTAATTTAAAATCCAACTTCAGGTATTATTCGTTTTTGTTGAAATTTAAATTGTGAATTTCAGTTAGTTCAAAAAATAAATTTCACTATCCGATTAACAAAGCAAGATCACTCCATCATCGTTAGTAAGACCAAGATCCCAAAACAAACCTAACTGTGACCATAAGGACGAGAGACCAGGAGGCAACACGCATGACGATTATTTCATAAGCGACATTATCGCTTATCATTAACGGCTATTAGTCAAGTGTCAGAACGAAATTAGGCCGGCACTCTCAACTAATGACTGGTAACCGATTTAATTAACACTCGATGATGAGAAACCGATAAGTGGTAAATACATATTAAATATAATTTGTTTTCGGTGTTAGAGATAACGACTAATTTGGAGTATTATTTAAAGAACATTAACGGCTTAAATATAACAGGTTTTAATTAATTTCAGTTGTTACTGGGTTTAGAGTGAGAATTGTCAGTGTGCATTTGGTCAACGAGCATCATCAATTAAAATATTCGAAAACGCGTAACTAATTAGAAGGAAAAATACGGACTTTCTATTGCTGACAAATTTGCTTTAAAAACAGACGATCTTCCAAATAGCATTTTTTTTTAATTAGTTCGAAATGTGAAGTAGTTGCTATTTATGTTTTGAAAATAATATCAGCCGTTTGCAACATTACAAATAATCATCTTTTCGTCAGAATTCTTTAACAGTAGTCGCCTGTCCAATTTCTTCTTTGAGCATTTTTTGATAGACTTACTTGAATTATCTTCACACCACTTAGGGTAATTTTGGTTTTTTACGTACTCTTTTAAATGAAAGTATACACAATATATCCGAGAGAAGAGGTGGCTGATTGTACGAGGGTAAATGAAATATTCCTCAGCTAATCACGAGCGGGCTGTCAGTGTAGGTCATTGCAGTGCAATGTATTAGGAGTGGAGAAAACACTCGGTGAGCTGTTTCACTTAGTTCTTTTGTCAGTGCAGCCATCAGTGAGCAACAGGGTCCACCGTCCGTTGCGCAATGGGTTATAATAAAGTTTTTAACCAAGGCGTTTTTAAACTATCTGAAATTTTAACTCAGTTGTAGGTTTAGTATGGTTTAGCAGACCTTTCTAAGACCCAAGTATTTAGTTGGGCCAAGAAGTAGAAGAGTGGACGAGAAAGTGTGGTAAATATAACTTATAATCGACGTCCCAAGTCAAGTGTCACTGCTGACAACAGAGGTGCAGTTCACGGCCTTATCGAAGGTGACCGGCGGCTAACTATTCATGAAATCGCTATAAAGGTGGGTATTAGGGTTCCGAAGTTATAAATCGAAGAACAAAAAACATCCAATTGCAAATCAGTAAGAGATTTCTAAATCGATTGCGACGGGAAGGAGAGACTTTTTGAAGCGTTTTACTCAAAAATCAAAAATGACGAAGGAAAGACAAAACCTGCCCTGTAAAGGCCAAGACTCATCTCTCAGCATGTAACGCCATTCCATTCACTGTTACCTGAACTCAGCAGTCATGAGAGACACCAAAGTCTCACATCCTGTGCTCCCTCCCAGGATGTGGTCTACAATGCATCTCCTTCCTGGTTCTATCGAGTCAAAAACAATAAATGTCCTGACACTTCTGGAATGATCTAGAAAGATATTTTATCTCAGCCGGTATATCATCAATTATACCGTTAAACAGTAATAAAATTAAAGATTCTTCCTATCTTATTCCTGTATATACTGCAATAGGATGTTAGCGTGTTATCTATCCCTGCTGTCTTATTTCGGTATAAATCTTCAATCGTTTTAATTAAATCCAGGACACTATTTCTATTTCTCTTATGTAACAAGTCCTATAGTGTGATTTACATAACATCCTATAGTGTGATTCTGTTGAATGCTTTCTTCAGATCTATGAAGCACATGTATGAAGATCTATTATACTCCGATGACTTTTCCCTTTATTATTGTATTACAAAGGTAAAATCTGCCTGTAATTCAATATCGATTTAATTAGTACAATAAATTTAGTGTATTACTAAGATCCTGAGAAAACGAGGAATTTTTAAAGAAATTTGTATGGATTGAAAATTAAAATTTACTATACATTTTCTTACGTTATGGAGAAATCTTCTGATTATATTTATTCTCTACCTGAATTCGCCTTCTGAAGCGCCCTCGTATAAAAATCGTAATGCTGCTTGAATTGCAGTTTTGTTGAGATATCATGTTGGGATTTATGGCCTTGTTGGTGACCCTTTCAACAACGCTCTACACATAATGATCTAACGGATTCATATCTGGACTAATAGAGGATCATAGGACTAAACTAGAAAAAGACAAATGAAGAAGAATATAATTCTAAAGGTTTACTTTATATATATATATATATATATATATATATATATATATATATATATATATATATATATATATATATATATATACATTTTTAATAATGCTTCTTAGCCACTGTATATAAAATTTACATATATTGTCTTCATTTAACTGACGAGCATTATGAACAAGTTTTCTTTTGCTTTTGTTTAATCATGAATACGATTTCAATTCAAACTTGTTTACTACAGAAACATGGCTGCGTATAATAGAATCGTACATTCCAGCAACAAAAAATGCCATTGTTGTTGCATTTAATATCTCCATTTAGATATCTACGGATCGGATGTTTCGTCATAGGTCTCCGGTATCGAAAGATAAATGATTTTCAATGACAAGTGGTAAAGGATCTGCAAGTCATCGACCAGGATCACCAGGTGGCGACATAGCAATGATATCTGTATAATGATTCGATATAAAGAAAGAATAACCACGAAGAATAAACTCGTATTTTTCAGCATTAATTTCTGTTTCGATTTGAGACGGTAAAGGAATTGAATTCCTCGTTTCAACGAAAGAATCTTCAAGAAAATTATGGAGATTAATAGAAACAAATTGTTATAATATGGCAGATCGAAATGGTATGTGAATATATTATATACGAGGGAGGTTCATGAATTATTGTCCATAACAAGTATGGAAGTATATAAAGTATTTTTATCAACAAAAATGTTAATTTGGTTTATATTATACTCAATGAAGGATTACAATAAAATTTGTAGCAAAAACATGAAGTGATCAATACACAATATTTAAAAAATCACTTTTTAAAAAAGTATGTACTTCTTTGGCATTTATTAGTTGCGTTTTAATTCTTCCCATCTGCAACGATGGTTACGTAATTTATGAATAGCCTTCTTTATATATATATATATATATATATATATATATATATATATATATATATATATATATATATATATATATATATATATATATATACTAGCAGACCCGACCACGCGGCGTTGCTGTGGCTAAGTTATACGTTCAATTATATTGTTGGGATTTATTTTATATTTTATTCATCTCATATTCAAGTATATTTTGGACGGAACCCATCGATCAAACGTGTACCGTTGCATAATCGAGGTGGATTCAAATTACGAATAATAGGTGAACCAATCTTCAACCGAAGATTATGTGGTGGCATTCCGGGCATATCCAGAGAATTTAAAAATTTAATTTGAAAATTTACACCCTCGTTTTTATCAACAACAGTGTCGATTGATTTAAAAGGCATCAGATTACCTGCTAACAAATGTTGCATCTGGAAGTTAATTTCGTCTAAATCAATCGTTGCCATTCAAATCTTGCAAACTTCTTTGCAAAGCATCGAGTGGATATTTGTAAGCCATTGTGCACTCATTCCAGATTATGATTGAACTTTTTTCGCAACACTGCAGCTATCCCGCTATTTTTTTTGTTACATATTGCGTTTGGTTTGTTGTGAATGTCTAATGGCAGCTTGAATGCTGACTGTGCCCTTCGCCCGCCATCTTAGTGGCGTCTAAAGTATCAGCAATGCCTAACAGTGCAATTGCCAACGCGATTTTCTGTTGCGATCGTATCTTGGCAAGAATGCACGATATTAAAAATATTTTACCGGTTCCACCTGGTGCATCCAAGAAAAAAAAGGCGCCTTGTTCAGCATCTGACAGTCAGCATAATCCGATTATAAATATTTTGTGCTCAGCTGTCAGAATGGCTCACTATTCGCGACAAATGTAACTAAATTATCATGGTCATATTGTTTTTCTTGTTGTAAATCACTGTTAACTATGTCCGGGCGATCAGGTAATGGAATACCATAATGAGTGGTAAATGGTAAAGATAAGTGTAAAATGATAAGTGGTAAAATTGAAATTAAAATACATAAATCCTCGTTCAACACTAACGCTTCATTATACATCTTTGGGGTCTAATCTATGTTTGGGCATTGATCTGTTTGTCTAATTCAGTACAATATGTCTTCAGTCATACAATTTTTGTATTTTTCCCACAAAGTCGATACTTGTGGTTTACTTTTAAAACGTCTGTCATTGTCGAAGTCCAAGGTGTTATCATTTGTCAACCTGGTTTCTTGCAGAGCTAAAATTTCGCCCCAATTCGTATAGTTCTGGGCGCAGGAGAAAGTTGATATTTACCGTTCCATAGAAAGTTCTGTTTTCGGTTTCAGACGTTAGCCAGAGGTTTCCGACTCCCTCTGAAAGATTTTGCGTTTAAGCCCGGACGCCCCAGAATTCGAAATGCCGGTTGAACCAGCCAAGTTGGCAGAGGATTGTTTACCTAGGATAATTTTGTAATTACTAGAACGCTTCATCTTGTACTTTAAATTAAAGGTTTGAACCATGACGGTTCAGGGGTTAAAACTGGAGGTGTTAGTTCCAGAATTTAAATCTCAGCTGCACCACCGGTGAACAGCCGCTGACCACTCAACCGCTTGGTACAAGTCAGACGCTAAATTGATTTAGTTTTTTGCCTTGGTTCGGGGCTGCTTATTTTGAGATATTCGCAGCTGTCCATTAAATCTAATGGAACCTTCTCTATCCACCACCCGTAACCCGTCCAGTATCTTAGGCGAGGTATACTGGAAAATAATATATATATATATATATATATATATATATATATATATATATATATATGGTGAAATAAAATGCTGTCCTCTTTAAAAGTTCAGATTTTGCCGAAACATCGTGATTATTCGCAAAGTAGTGGATTGAAACCCGAAGTGATTTACTCACATTCTCTACAACATGTGAAAACATTACAAAAAATCAATTGCATTTAATTGCAAAAAAATGCAAAATTATTAAATCTGCACTCCAAAAGCTATAATAAGAACTATCATTTTAAGTAAAATCATTATCTTTTTTGTTTAAATTAAGAATCAGCCATACATCAGCCAAAAAATGAAAGTGGCAAAGTTGTATTGATTAATTGAGAAGATCGCGACGTCTTAGCTACAAAAATTATTTCGGTATCTATATTAAAATCTCATTTATAGCCAAAATTGTATTTTGTACCCAAATATCACGATATGTTTTTTTATTTACGGAGAGACAGCAACCAGATTAGAAATATACTAGATTTTTTTGTGTTCAAGAAAATAGGTCAGAACAGTGCTAGACTTGTATAGACTCAAATGATGGACATTAGGAACATTTAATTATAAAAAAAACAATTAATTTTGTGTTTAAAACTTGTATGTAAAAAATAAGTGCTAGCAATTTCAACATTGACATTAAAAGACATTAATATATAAGTTTTCTTTCTTTTGCAGAAAAACAAACCAAATTTATGCCAAAAATGTGTATAAATCAATAAATGGTTATAAAAATATTACCTATTATATAGTAAATATTTTATTTTCAAATAATACTTCTTTGTTCAAAACAATGTAAAAAATCGTTGCTTAAATTTACTAAAGTTATTTCCCTTATATCTCGTATCCCTTATATCTCTTATTTCCTTTCCCGTATATAACAATAAATAAAGTTGCAAAATGAGTCAGTGGAGAAGCTTAGTAAAAAGCAAAAAAAAAAAACAATAATGCAATCATATCACTTATTATATATAATTTTTATTTTTATAAATAATATTATTTTTATAAGTATTAACTAAGACATACTTCAATGCAAGGAGCATATTGACTTTTTAGTCACATTCTTAGAACTTTTTATAGGAGTAGATAAATTTCCACTGAATCAATAATGCCTATATTATACCTACTGGGATTGTGAATTAATAAAAAAAATTCATGACATTTCATAACTCAAAATATTGACAGCAATAGCCTGTCAAAATGAATCTAAAACGATCATTAATAAATATTGGTAAATATACTGTTTGCTTAACAAAAACTTACGGTTATTTATTGCCGTTGTATTCAATAAAAAGTCGAAAGCTGCACATGATGCATGTCAGTCAAGAGGAAGATCGATTTTTTGTTAAGCCCGGAAAAAACTTTAATTTATGCTGTGTGAATCACAGAGAGAGGTTATATACTGCTTTAAATAAAAATATTCAAATATCCTATTGATATATTTCTACGTTTCTACATTTCTACATTTCTACGTTTCTACGTTTCTACGTTTCTACGTTTCTACGTTTCTACGTTTCTAGGTTTCTAAGTTTTTACGTCCCTACGTTTAACGTTTCTATGTTTCTAGGTTTATACGTTTCTACGTTTCTACATTTCTACATTTCTACTTTTGAATTATAAAGGAAATATGTTAAAAATCGCTAAAATCAAAATTTGATTTTAATGTAATAGTTTAAAATGTAATGGTTGAAGTAATGGTTTCAATATGATTTCCTTCTACATAATTATTTCAATTGCGTTCCAAAGGAAGTGAAAGGTAGTAACAAATAGATGGCAATAGAGGTGTAGGCCTTGTATAGTTAAACATTAATTCGAAATATAAGCAGTTACCTTCTACATTACCATTCAAATTTGCTATTTGCAGCTTTACAAATCCTTTAATAGGAACCTTGTTACCAAATTCGTCTTAGAAATGTATGAATTTAGCCTGTCTAGTCTGTCTGGTTTGCATGGTCTAGTCTGGTCTAGATCGTATACTGCACCAGTAACTTCATCTCAAACCGCGGCTATTTGAGGATAACATAGGAGTTTAATAGCCTCTCTTAGCTTTGCATAACTAGATATCAGTTTAAACGAAAATGCACCTCATTTCTAAAGATAAAAAGATATCTCATTGGGGGGCCTTTTTCATAATAATATTGAACAAAAAATACAGTTATTCCGCTAACTTCTCAAAGAGAAATCGAAAAAATTGAAATTCTCTATAGATTTAAAAAGAATATCTATATGCCCTGTCACAGAAATTTCAATGTTGAGCATTGTAATAAGATTTTCTTACTGCACCTCAGCCAAGTCCAACAGTGTCATTTCAATGATAATTTCTTCAACAAAAACGAACCATCTTATCTGCTCTTCTGAATTTCATAGTAACTGCACATCTTCTCAACAAAAAGGGTTTTATGTAATCGAGGCAGCCAACAAGTGTGGAATTTTAAATTTTTACATTGTTCTGCGTTGTGTTTGACCACATTTGTAACAGAATTATAGACATGATTACACTTTTCTATATTGAGAAAAATTCAGGAATTGTTTTTTTTTTTTGTTATGTTCTGGCTCTTTAGTTTTAGTCGCCTTTTAAAATTACTAAAAAATTGTTCTTTAATATCAAGCAGAAGGTGATATTTGATATTAGATTTAGCTTTTACGCTTTAGTTATGGATAACGAAACGCGTTTTGAGAAGTTTTAAAAAAGTGATTTGGTGTTTAATGGTACATATGATCCAGTATATGTTAAATCACATATTATTCTTAGACTATCCCATTTATACAGGGTGTTAGGGAAATAAATTTCGTAAATTTAACTAACCATTTTTAAAACAATTTCAAAGATAAAAGTTCCTTGCAACATATGTCACAAACCCAAGGGTTCTCGCGAATAAAAATTGGAAAATTATTATTATATCATCAATCGAGAAACTGAAAAAAAAATTAAATTAAAGCAAATACGGGTAATATCATATTTGGCAAATATCAATTGTCATTATTTAATAAATAAACTAGAAATAAATTAAACGTTGTTTAAAACATTTTTTAAATTAAGAATTACCTCATACATCAGCCAATGTCAATATGACAACGTCGCCTAAATTCAAAATTGCGACAAACATTATTTTACAGTTGCAAATTATACATGGTGGACATTTTGAACATTTAATTTAATAAAACAATTAATCATGAATTTCAAAAATGTGACATGAACCGATTAAAACATGTTATGATGTGATAAATTAGCGCTAGTAATTTTAACTTTAACATTAAACGACAATAATGTATAAGTCTTCCTTTTTTTTTGAAACAAACCAAACCAAATTTATAGTGTAACACATGGAATATATGGCTATAAAAATATTACATTTTATTTTCAAATAATACCTTAAGAGGAAAATAAAACAAAAAACGGAATTCCCTTCGATCGAAATAAACCTGAGCATGCAACGTTACGAAGGTTGCTATTTATGTATCCGGAATAATAAATTAAAACAAATATTTATCACTCAAAATGGTTTTATTGTTTTTCAAAATATTTTCCGCGGTGATCCGTGTACTTTTGCATATGTTTGAACTAATTCTCATAGCATTTTTGCCATTTCGATTGAGGTATCTCCAAAACATATATTTTGAACGCATCAACCGCTTTTTCTGATGTCGAAACTCGTCGATCAAGTTATTTATTTTTTACGGACGGGAACAAAAATAAATCAATTGGTGTCAAATCAGAACTGTACGGCAGATGACCCATCAATTCGATGTTTGTTGAGTACCAGTGTCGCTGGTTGTTTCTACTTATTTATTTAAAGATTTCTGGCAAACAAATAATTGTGTACTATTCAGAATTAACCGTTCTACGATTCTCTAGTGGCACTGTAGCCTCTCTCTAGTGACACTGTAGCCACATGCCCATTTATCTCAAAAAAACAGGCGACCATTTACTTTGAAGTATTTTTTGCGCCAACAACTTTTGTTGGGTTTGGCTCATTTTGAAAGACCCATACAATCGACTGCTTTTTACTTTCGGGCTCATACGCATAGATCCAAAATTCGTCAACCGTGTAGATATTACACATGGCTTTTGACGCACAAAGCGCACAAATCTTTTTTCATGGCTAAATCTTGATGTAAAACCTTGAGTATGCTTGTTATACTAATGCCAAGGGATGCCTCAATCTCACGATATGCCACATGACGATCTTGCTTTATCCGTTCGCGCACAGTATCAATGTTTTCTGGCACAACAACCGATTTTGGACAACCTTTTTTAAATTTGTCCGTGAGCCAACGATGAATTGAACGAATTACAAATTCCATTGTTTGACTGAGATGAAATTTTGAAGCCACTAAACAACACAACTAGCGTCCGTATGATAAAATGTTCTGAATACGTATACTGTCAACAATCTCAAACTTTACTATGCATATGTCAATGGTGCTTAGCAACACCACTGTTGCCAATTCCGTATGCATAAATACCAACCTTCGTACCAATTGTTGATACGAATTGTTGGTTGTATTTTGGATACATGTTTTAATGAAACTTTATATTACTTACACCCTGTATACTGATTATTCTGATAACAGAAATTTTCTAAGCAATCTGTAGCAATATCTTGCTCAATATCATGACCAATCTGATAATCATTCTCTTCCATTTTATGTAAAAGTGAGACAATCGATTTCACCATAACGTGGTGCCACCACTGAACTTCTTTCAGATAAAAGAAAAACAATTTTTGCCCTGAGGCCGTTCACTGTTTTGTTCTAAACTAATAATAGCCTGATCGGCAGACCGTGAATAATCTCTTACTCATTCATGATTCTTAGATCAAGATTCATTAAATAGTTTCTCCAAACTTATTGATTTATGATTAATGCTTGATATAAAGTTCAGTAAACGCAATTAAGGATTGTGTTTTTTTTTTCTACGGAGCAAAATAGATTCAAACAAATTGATGTTGGCGATAGGTCTGATGGTTTTCGCTAACGGAACAAAATGAATAACAATTAGAATAAATCGTTCAAAGTTTTTTGTTCACAAGTTGCTATTGTTTGTTTGGAAAAACCATAACCTTGTCAAGAACAAAATATTTACGGAGGACTTTAGAAAAGATATCAATATTAAATCGAAAAAAGATAAAGATTTCTTCCTGTCCTTTCTGGTAAAATATTAAATCAAAAATTTTCTAAGCATAAAATATCATTTAATCGAAGCCACAATTTAAATTTTGTAAATTTTTCAATTTGCTAGCGTTGACATTTGGCTTTCTAAAATGCCATACGGTTTGAAATTTGATGCATATAATACGATGCCAATAACAAAGGAGCATATTCGATTTTCTATTTCGCGTTCGATCTAAAGAAAAATGCTACTGAATCTATTGAAATGATTGTGCAGCATGTGCAAAGGACTTTGTAAGTTATGCTACGTATAAAGGTAATATCAACGAGATTTCAATTTTGAAGATGAGCTGCATGCAAAATCCCCTTAAAAGATTGAGAGGAACAAACTGAATGGAATCACAGCGCAAACTAAAAAAGACTTTGCATGAAATGGGTAATGTCCAGAGGGAAGCTAGATGGAATCCGAATTGTCCGAATACAACAAATATTTTTATGTTTCTTGTGTTACAGAGCCATCCTGTTATATGACGTCAATTAAACCATGTTACCCTGAAAAGTTTAATGTATTAACCATAAAAAAAAACATTTCACAAGTGTTTTACAATATGAAGACTTAACCACTCCTTCCAAATGAATTTAAAATTTAGTTTAATTGTGGCATTAAGCACATATTCTGATAGGAGGCTCATTGGATGGTAGTTCTTTAAATCTTGCCGTGTTCCTTTTTTATATAAAAGTTTCGTTTTCGTTCTGCATTTTTCCAAAAGTTGGGCACTTCTTGTTCTTTGAGGAGTTTTGAATATAATTTTGCTAGTATTTTATGTAAAGTCCGAACACCAGCTTTTCATATCTCAACAGTTATACTACCCTTTCCTCAAGCCTTGCCATTTTTCATCGAGTCTGCAGTCTATAGCCTATAGTGATATTTGTACTGTCCTTAACTATTTTAATGTCGGAAGTGACTACCAAGTTACAGACCAATATGAAGAAATCGCCAACAATGTGCTTGAAACAGCTGCTTCAATAGCACCAGAAGAAAAAATTTTCAAAAAGTAAAAAAAAATCCAATTAATTTAATCAGAAAACAACGGACAATGAAAAATGCTAGCAGTCCTTTTGACAGGGTCGAGTACATTGAGTTTTGCAATACTATAAGAAAACATATTCGAGAGGAAACGTACCGATTCAACATGCAGCTAGTGAAAAAAACTCTGGAAGAAACCAGGGGAATTAATAAAGCTAAACAGAAGCTGAGAAAGAAAAAGACACATATTTGTTCCTTAATGCGTGGGGATGATACAGTGTACAGGGAGCGCGCGAAAATGTTAGAAGTTTTCCGAAAATTTTATTCAAAGTTATATGAGAATCAAAGCCAGTCAAGAACAGCAATGTCTACTGAAGGACAAGTGCCGTATATCCTAGTGGAGGAATCGATAAAAAATGGCAAGGCTTCAGGGAAGGGTAATTTAACTGTTGAGATATTAAAATCTGTTGATCCGACTTTACATAAAACACTAGCAAAATTATACTCAAAATGCCTCAAAGAACAAGAAGTACCCAACTTATGGAAAAACGCAGAAACGAATCTATTAAATAAAAAAGGGACACGGGAAGATTTAAAGAACTACCGTCCAATAAGCTTCCTATCAGCGATGTACAAAGTTTTCGTCAAGAAAATATCCAAAAGAATATTAAGAAAACTTAATGATGCACAACCAAGAGAGCAAGCAGGATTCAGAAGTGGATTCAGTACAATCGATTACATCCATGTTCTACAGCAGGTCATAGAAAGACACAACGAATACTATGCCACTGTGCTTGGCTTTTATCGATTACGAAAAAGCAGTTGATTTACTTTCAAAGCAGGCCATAATGGATGCATTGCTTAACCAAGATGAAAAGACAAAGCCTATGTAAACCTACTAGGATCGATATATGATGAAGCTACAGCGACGTCCACCTTGATGATCTTGAGGTTGGAATAAATGCAGAGTAGGGTGTACAGCAGGGTGACATAATATCGCCTCTACTTTTCTCAGCCTGCCTGGAAGAAGTCTTCCGTAATTTGGATTAGGAGCAGGATGGAATACGGATCAATGAATACTTAAACCATCTTTGAATCGTAGATGATATCGCTCTTCTTTCAACAATACCCAGAGGAGCTGCAAAGACACGTACAAGAACTGCAAAGGACTGGAAAGAATCATTTGGCTTGAAAATTAACCGGAAGAAGAGTCAGGTCATGTTCAATAAATTTGCTGAGGGCAAAAGAATTTCTATTTTACGAACAGATGTGGAAGTTGTGGACCACTATATATATATATATATATATATATATATATATATATATATATATATATATATATATATATATATATATATACATATATACATATTGGGCAGAGGATTTCAATGAAAGGCGATACCATCCGGGAGGTGGAACGACGCGTTAAATGTTGCAGGCGCAACATAGTGTTTAGGAAAAAACTACCATTTTATTTTAAAAGAAAAATATTTAATCAGTGTGTCCTGCCCGTTATGACATACGGATGTGAAACCTTGATACTCACATCATAGTCACTTCAAAAACTTCGGGTAGCACAGAGGTGAATGGAAAGATGTATGCTTGGCATTACTAGATGGGATAGAAAGACTTGCAATTGGATCAGAGAACAAACAAAAGTGAGTGACATCATAGGAACAATAAAGAAATTGCAATGAAAATGAGCAGTTCATGTAGCAAGGCGATGGGACGAAAGATGGACCAAGACGGTCCTGGACTAGATACCGCTTGATTACAAACGTCCACTGAAAAGACCGAAAACACGATGGACTGATGACATCATTAAGTTTATCGGGCCCGAATCGCAGAGAAAAGTTCATGCCCGCGAAAGTTGGAAGCATACTGAAGTGGCTTTTATCCTACAGTGGATTGTGGATTGACACAGGCTGATGATGATGATGATGATGATGATGATGATTCTGCAGCTCACATTAATATATCTTAAACTCGTATGTAGGCATTTGTAGAGCTGATTAGCATTGCTTTTCTTTTTTGTAGAAGAACTATTCAAAATTAGTCCATATCAAGAGCTAACGTATAGTTAAGAGCATCATCTATTAAGAAATTAGTTTTTAAGTGTTGGGGAAAATAGTCAAGAAGGTATGTGCTGTGTACGTTGAGCCGTTGATGAGTCCACTTGGAATGGTTAGCAATGCTGATAAATGGATGCTTCATAAGTTTCAACAAAAATTTGATAGAGCGAATTTCTGCTTGCGATTCTCTACTGAAGCCCAACGAAATCGATCCGTTTTTAAAGCGAATAATGTTAAGTGTAAGAGATCATGGAGTCAGCGCAGATATGGACCAGCGCAAAAGTCAATTCACGTTCCAAGAAGATTATGCCGTTCATTAGGGGCGGCTAAAAGCGAATCGTTAGTTATGAGATGTTACCTGAAAACCATACCGTTAATTCGGAGAACTATTGTTTGCAATTAAGACTATTTAAATGACAAATCGGTCAGACGAGGCCTAAATTAGTCAAGTGAAAGAGAATTTCGATCTATTGAGACGAATGCTAGACTATACATGTCGTTGGCTACCCGACACAATTAATTACTACTTGACTGAGATCTTTTGGTCCATTCACCATACTATCTCGACCTTGCGCTCACTGGCTGCCATCTATTTAGATCGCTTCAAAATTGCTTTGATGGCAAAAACTTTATTTAAAAATTACCTGTATCAGTTCTTTAGTCAGAAACCTCAGAAATTCTATGAGCACGTATTTATGCTGTTACCGAAAAGATGGACAAATGCCATAGAAATTATAATATTTTTTTTCAATTTTTCTGAAAAAAATGGTACTAACCATTATTAGAAAAAAATCATAAATACTGCATTATGGAAAAAGTACATGTTTAAGAAATATACGGAGATTAAAATCTAATTAATACTAAAATATAGCCGGTCGCGTTCGTGCGGCGGTAAGAGCGCCTGCTTTGCCGAATCCGCGCTGGAGCGATAACTGGTTCGATTCCAGCGCTCGGATGGATTTTTCTTTCTTCTGCCCGTTTATCTTTCCTAAATGTTTGTGATTGTTTCTAGGCAAGAGTGTAAAATCCGACTACGAATTACCCCTCAGTCACGCCAGTTAAAGGCTGGGTAAGGCCGGATGTCTTCTGAGAAGTGTTCTACGTTGGTCACTCGCCAGTCGGTAGGTTTCCTGATAGACTTATGGGTAGGCACATAACCAAGGGTTTATAGCCCGAGGGGGGTGCTGGCCTGGGTTTGTCGGAAGCTGATGACCGTGGTTCGGAACCCACGTTAAGCTGTAGGTCCAGTCGCTAAATAGCCTAGTTGCTGATGCGCCTCTAACCCAAACACTTTACTTTTACTTTTACTAAAATATATTCCAAACATTCATTCTTTCTTTCATTCATTTATTTCTTATAACCCTATCATAAAAATAATTCGAATAGTTAATTTAGTTACAAAAATATTCGAAAGGCCAATGGGTCAGTTACTTATTGCTAAGTATACGCCATAAATGTATTTAACTAACCCAAAACATTCTTATATAAAGCTTCTTACTTATAATATACTATGATAAACTTTTCAAGAATTAAACTCTAAAATAACCACGTGTTATATCTTTACAGTTGATATAAATCTATTTAAAACCCATTCGTTCTTTACTACATTGATATTCATAATACTAAAAAATAGAATCTGACCCTAGCTAGCCGTTTTCAATAAAATGGAAATGGAAATAGATTTCATTCAGCTAAATATCTCCATCTCTTGCACGAACCAAAAATAATATAAGTTTTCCGGTCACCTGATTTCGAACATTGTTTATTTGCGAGTATACCTCGTAATATGCCTACAATTTTTTGTAGACTAACATGGAACTAATATTCATTGACCCTAAATATGAAGCAAAAACAGTTTTTAATAAAGTCATATCCGGTTTATTTTAAATGATTAATAAATTAGTAGAACCCGTGACTAAAGTGAATGTATCTGATGATTTAATATTGTTTTTTTTGTTTGGAATTGATCAGCAAAAATTTCAAATTGAGGCACCATATTATTCAACTTACCGGAGTAAAGGATCACTGATTATACAGGATGTAGTAGTACTATAAAATTGAGATATTGAAGGGTGCTGGAAAACAAGTATATATATATATATATATATATATATATATATATATATATATATATATATATATATATATATATATATATATATATATATATATATATATATATATATATATATATATATATATATATATATATATATATATATATATATATATATATATATATATATATATATATATATATATATATATATATATGACAGTACAACCTCAAACACGGCCCTCATTCCCCGGAGGCCAAGGAGCAACTACCTACGGCAGCGGGAAGACCTGCCCCAAGGCAGAGGGTGCTAAGAATCGCCGGGTTAGATCAGGCTGCCATTGGACTTTTGACATTGCAACGTTAAATATACGGACTATGAAAACAGAGGCCCGATTGCAAGAACTGTTAATCGAACTTGACAACATACATTGGGATATTATTGGGCTCTGTGAAACACGAAGAAAGGGTGAAGAGTTAATCAAACTGGAACCAACTGGACACGTACTCTACACTCGAGGTACGGAAAATGGCCGATGCCGGAAAATGGCGGAATTGGATTCCTCTTCATCTGTAGGACAGTGTGGTAAAATTTTAAAGTACATCCGACCAACTAGCCCAATGCGTCATTCTGCTGAATAAAAAATTTAGGCTTCAAATCGTCCAAGCTTATGCACCAACTATAAGCCATAGGGATGAGGAAATTGAGGAATTTTATGATGATGTGGCCCAGCTTTTATACAAGGAGAAATGAAGGTACAAAATCCTAATGGGTGATTTTAATGCCAGAATTGGAACAACAAGAACAGACGAAAATGCAACTGGCCCATATGGAACTGGTGAGCGATACAATAGAGGTGACAGATTGGTTGATTTTGCTGAAGGACAAGAACTATATATTATGAATTCATTCTATAAGAAAAATATCAGCAGAAAATGGACATGGAAAAGTCCATCTGGGCTCACAAGCGAAATTGACTACATCTTGACCAACGATAAAACAATATTTACCAATTGTACTGTCCTTAACAATTTTAATGTTGGAAGTGACCACCGAATAGTACGAGCAACGGTTCGGATTGACTGTCGAAACGAGCACGAAAGAATGGTAAGATCAAAGAAGGGCAAGGTGGATTCTGGAAAACTGCTGGAGAGAGGAAGCGATTTTGAGATTGCTTTGTCAAACCGGTTTGCTGCATTACAAGATCCAGAGGAGGTGGAAATATCAGTTGAATATGAAGAAATCGCCAACAATGTACTTCAAACGGCTGCTTCAATAGCACCAGAAGAAAAATGTCTCAAACAAACAAAAATCTTCAGTGAGACCATTGATTTAATGATGAAACGGCGAGCAATGAGAAATGCAGGTAGTCCTTTTGGCAGGGTCGAGTACACTGAGCTCTGCAAAACTATAAGTAAACGTATTAGAGAGGACAGGCGCCGATTCAATATGCAGCTAGTGCAAAAAAACCCTGGAAGAAAACAAAGGAATTAACAAAGCTAAACAGAAGCTGAGAAACAAAAGAACGCAAATATATACTTTAAAGCGTGAGGATGGCACAGTGTGAAGGGCGCGTACCCAAATGTTAGAGATTGTCGAAAAATTTTATTCCCAGTTATATGAAGATCAGAACCAATCAAAGACAACAATACGCACGGAAGAACAAATGCCAGATATCCTAGTGGAGGAAGTAACAAATGCTATAGAATCGATGAAAAACGGCAAGGCTCCAGGAAAAGACAGTGTAACTGTCGAAATGCTAAAAGCTGGTGGTCGGACGTTACATAAAACACTGGCAAAATTATACTCGAAATGCCTCAAAGAACAAAAAGTACCTGAGTATGGAAAATTACTTACGGAAAAATGCAAAAGTGATCCTTTTATATAAAAAAGGAGCACAGGAAGATTTAAAGAACTACCGTCCAATAAGCCTCCTATCAGTAATGTATAAAGTTTTCACTAAGATAATTTCTAAAAGAATATTAAAAAAACCTGAATGACGCACAACCAAGAGAACAAGCAGGATTCAGAAGTAGATTCAGTACAATGGATCACATCCAGGTGTACAGCAGGTCATAGAATGGCACAACGAATACACGAATACACCATGCCACTGTGCTTGGCTTTTATCGACTACGAAAAAGCATTTGATTCCATCTCAAAGCATGAGCTAATGGATGCACTGCTTAGCCAAGGTGTAGAGAGAGCCTATGTAAACCTATTAGAATCGATATATGACGGAGCTACAGCCACAATTCACCTTGATGATCTTGAAGTGAGAATTAATATAGAACGAGTTGTACGGCAGGGTGACGCAATATCGCCTATTCTTTTCTCGGCTGGCCTTGAAGAAGTATTCCGTAAACTGGATTGGGAACAGGATGATGTAAAGATCAATGATGCAAACTTAAACCATCTTAGATTTGCTGATGATATTATTCTCATTTCACAAGACCCAGAGGAGCTGCAAAGAGGCATACAAGAACTGCAAAGGGCTGGCGAACCATTTGGCTTGAAAATAAACCTGAAAAAGAGACAGGTTCTGTTCAATAAATTCGCTCAGGATAGAAGAATTTCAGTTTTAGGAAGGGATTTAGACATTGTGCACAGCTTTATATATCTTGGGCAGAGGATTTCAATGGAAGGGAATACCGCCCGGGAGGTGGAACGGCGTGTTAAATGTGGCTGGCGGGCATTTGGTAGGCTCAACATAGTGTTTAAGAGCAGACTCCCACTTTGCCTGAAAAGAAAAGTCTTCGATCAGTGCGTTCTACCCGTTGTGACATACGGAAGTGAAACCTGGACACTCACATCACAATCAATTCAAAAACTTCGGGTGGCACAGAGGGGAATGGAAACATGTATGCTTGGCATTACAAGACGAGACAGAAAGTCCTGCGCATGGATCAGGGAACAAACAAAAGTCTGTGAAATCATTGGAAGAGTAAAGCAATTGAAATGGAGATGGGCAGGCCATATAGCGAGGCGATGGGACGATAGATGGACCAAGGCAATCCTGGAGTGGATACCGCTTGATCGCAAACGTCCCCGAAGAAGACCGAAAGCACGATGGATTGATGACATCGTTAAGTATATTGGACCCGAGTGGCAGAGGAGAGCCTAGGACCGTGAATGTTATAAGCATGCTGAAGAGGCCTTCATCCTGCAGTGGATCGATACAGGCTGATGATGATGATGATAATGAATTGTTTGACTGGGAGGGAGCCCCACCCATCCCTTACATTCATTTACCCTCCCTGTCAAGCAACTAAGCAATGCTCATTATGGCGGAGACCGTAGTTGTGCATTCCACATGAGATTGTGGAGCCCAACGGTCGGGGTATTCGACGTCGGTATTCGTAGTCGGGTGTATTACTCCTGTTTACTGTTTGTCTCATTGGACGCAGTCCAAAGATGTCAAAAAACTGCACATATATATATATATATATATATATATATATATATATATATATATATATATATATATATATATATATATATATATATATATATATAAGGTTAATAAAGTTGATTTTGCTAAGAGATGGCATTACTGTTCGTTTATACCATTTGTTGGTATAGACTAATGACGTCTATGGCGTTTTCGGGGCTAAACACGCCTTCAAAAGCCAGTTAATTATTAATTGTCATTGTGCAAAAAACATAGTTTTTCATAGCTTTGAATATGTCGAATTATATACCAGAAAAAAGACGTTTTGCGTTGAATAACCTTCTTTCATTTGAAGAAAATGGCTACTGAAAGTTATCGATTGCTGGTTGAACCTTATGGTGGACATGCTCTAACTCAAAAAAACTTGTGAATGATGGTTTAAACGCATTAAAAGTGGTGATTTTGACATAAAATACAAGGAGCGGCGAAAAAGTTTGAAAATGCTGGTTTGCATTGACAGGTAAGCATTACGGGATAAAGACTCAACCCATACGTTGAACATATAATACATTTCCGAACATCTTCACATATTAGAAAAGATCTGGAAAGAGGGAACATGGGTTCTATATGAACTGAAGGTGTGAAATTTTGCTTGGCATACGGAAAACATTTTTGGTATCTAGTTGCAACAGGTAATGAAAAGTGGACCTGTTTTGGAAAAAGTGTAAACATTAATAAGCAGACTCAGGCCAGCCTTCATCATCACAATCAATACGCAATATATATGGAAAAAAGGCTTTGCTATGTATTTGGTGGGATACTAGAGGAGCTGTGTATTACGAATTACTAAAATCGGGTGAAACGATTACTGGTGATCGATACGGACAACACGTGATAAAATTGAACAGTGTATTGAAGGAAAACGACCAGAATATGCCCAAAGACACGATATTGTGATTTTTAAACATAATAATACTCGGCCCCATGTTGCAAAATCTGCAAAAACTATTTGAAAAACGTTAAATGGGACGTCCAACCCTACTCGCGGTATTCACCGGACTTAGTCCCTTCGGACTACCACTTATTTCAATCGATGCAGCACGGACTTTTAGAACAACACTTACATTCTTACGAAGAAAGAAAAATTTGGCTTGTTGAATGGCTGGCCTCAACCAAAAATTCTTTTGGCGCGGAATTCATTCTGTGACAGAAAAATGGGAATAAGAAAGGGATGGCCAATACTTTGATTATTAAGGTAATTTATTTTGTTATGGAAATTAATGCTCAAATTTTCCGAAAAAAACGACATTATTAATCGAAATACCTATTAATACTTTATTTTGAACCAGTCACACTATTTGGTAGTAGTTAACGAACCCCTAGGAGACCATGAATTCTAAATCACAGATTAAGGAGTGTTAAAAAATTCAAATGTTTGAGCGATACGTAAAATAAACAGGATAGTAGCAACAATGTAATTAAAAAAATGGAATGGAAAAACTCAAATAGATTAATTAATTATATGAGACAAAATGACAAAAACTGCGATAACAAACTATCAATTGTATTGGTCCCAAATGGCAAAGGAACGAATGAAGTTTACAACATTGTTACGACATATAATTTTGAAGAACTCCAAAGCACATTGTACTAAGATGACCCCATTGTAGCGAACGAATATGAAATTTCCGCCAAGAGTTCGCTTCCGAGGTGTTGTATTAAGTGAGAGTAATGTGATATCGATATACTTTTAAAAAGAAGGAACAAAAAAAATTGGAAAAAACTTGTATTCTGACAAATATAGTAATACCTTACTCCTTACTCTGACCTCTGGGAGGCCATACTTATTTCTGCAGAACAGTGCACGATGGGTTTTAAATTGCCTGTCTGATACGCGGTCGTATGTTAATTTAAAAGTGCTGGTCTCTTAACAGTCCAGATCTCAATCTATTATACTATTATCTAATGAGTGTTGTTAAAAGGATTCCTAACAAGCGTAGAAATTCCAACGTAACACCTCAGCAATTCACTATTGAAGCAGCATTTGCAAATTTAGATATGGGAAAATTGCACAAAGCGTGCGTCCGCTTCAGAAAGATAATTGAAGCAGCGAGTAAGGTTGAAGAGGATTATATTAAATAATCATACTCTAGAGGATTCTCTTTGTATAATTTTTTTTTTAAAGGAATATTATTTTTTCTTTATACAGAATTTACTCTTTTAACAAACATCAGGAAATTAATTGGTTACGCAGATAAAGTGAACAATCAGATACTTTTCCGATAGATGGAAGTGCGATCGCAAACTGCATTTTTGAAAAGTAGCTTCCTTTCTAGCACCGCTTCATGAATTTCAAATCGATATAAAAACCCTCTTTGAAAGCACATTCAATATTTCTGATGTTATGAAAAAAACAAATTTGTTAATTAAGCACTACTTTTGCGTGAAAAAATCACCAAGAAAAGTTAAAAAAGTAGTCCCTTTTTCATTGTTTATAACTGGTTAACTGAGTTTCGATGTGGTCGAACGAGCATGACTGATACTTCGCGCTCAGGACGCCCCATTGAGGTCACAACAGAGGAATGAAGGTTCGGCCGATCACAGAATGAAGGTTAGAGAACAGAGAAGAAGGTAGAGAACAGCTTACATGAATATTTGGGCCTGAGGAAATTAGCAGTGCGATATGCGCCGCGTTTCCTCACTCTAGACCAAAAACAGAACCAGTGCCCACTTTACCGCTGTATTTATAGTTGTATAAGCCCCATTCGAAGAAATTTATGTGCCGATTCGTGTTTGTTGATGAATTTTGCATTCATCAGTATACAACAAAAACCAAAGAACACTCAAAATAGTGAGTTGTATCCAGCGAATGTACCCCTAAGAAAGGAAAGACTCTTCCATCGACCGGAAAGGTCTTGGCCACTATTTTTTGAGAATCTCAAAAGATTGACTACTTGGATAATGGAAAGGCAATGACAGGAGTTGATAATAAAATGTTCCCATTTTACAAAGAAAATGTGCTGTTTTATTACGACACACCTTTGTAAAATCAAAATTGATTACTTTCTCTTTCCAAACTTGAAGAAAATTGCTGACTGGAGAGTTTTACATTACATTAAATGAAGAAATCATAGCCAAAACAGGGGAACATTTTGACGAGTTTGCTAAGTCGTACTTTTTAGAAGCCGTGTTTAAAAATGTTTAAATTTAGGAAATGTTTAAAAATTAAGTTCGTCGTTTCATTAATTTTTTATTATAATTGTTTTAGATGCCTCGTAATTACATCAGAAAATTGAAAACAAAGTATAAAGTAGAAGATCTCCAAAAAATTATTGAGTATCTCAATACCAAAAAAATGATGATGTCTTGGCAAAGCAGCAGAGGCTTATTCAGTGCCAAAAAGTACAATTTTTGACCATTTTTGACAAGAGGACTGTTATAAAACAACCCAGAACTGGTAGAAAACCATTATTTTCAGACGCGCAAGAATTAGAACTCGAAAATTATGTTATAAAATGCATCAAACTATTTTATGGATTATCGATAAAAAAAGTTCGCCAAATAGCTTTCCAATTTGCAGAGCGGAATAATCTTCCTCATAATTTTGACCGAGTAAAATAGCTAGCCGGAAAAAACTGGTATTATAATTTTATGAAAAGACATTCCAGAATATCTTTGAGGACACCTGAGGGAACTTCGTTTAATCGTACCAATATTTTTAATGAAGCCGGCGTATTCTATGATAAATTAAAGGCCATGCAAAATAAATATCATATTCAACCTGATAAAATACTTAACGTTGATGAGACAGGTATATCAGTTATTCAAACAAATTAGAGAATATTGACAGCAAAAGTTGAAAAACAAGTGGGCAAGGCATCAAATGTCTAGAGACTACAGTTATTTGTGTATTTTTGTGTATTTCCTCCATTTTTTATATTTAAAAGAAAGCGGATGAATGGTGTGTTACTAAAAGGTAATAACCCTAACATGCTTGGATCTATATCAGACTCTGGATAGATAAATGAAAGCTTATTTATAATCTGGCTACACCACTTCATTTCTTTTACAAAGTATTCAAAAGAAAATCGAATACTGCTAATTTTAGACAATCATGAGTCATGAGAGTCATAGCAGTCTTTTAAACATACACATCATTTTTGACTTAAAATCAGCTGTAATGAGCCAAAAAATGAAGGTGAGAACATAATATCGTAGTTCTAGTAGTATCCACTAATAAAGATGATTATCTCGTATTTACCAACAAAAATGATTTCAGTGTGTGAGTATTTAAATTCCATTTAAAACAATTGTGTACTATACATGGATATTCCATATGTATCATATTTACGTAGAAACAGCATCTAGAACCAGGCCTTTTTCAATATGTTTGTGGATATTAACGTGTAAGTTTTCGTTTTCTTGCAAAAAAACACACCAAACTTATGCTGAAACGTATCCAATAATAAATCCAACGTATACAATAATAAATTGCTAAAAAATATTACATTTTATTTTCAAATAATACCTTAAAAAAACAATGAAACAATGAACTGAATTTTCCTAACTTTCGACGTTGTCAATTCTAAGAAAAATGAAAATGCGATTGTTTCGGAAATAGCTGCATTTTGGATGCATTTTTAGGAAACTTTTTGTTCAAAATAATGAAAGAATCGTCGTTTAAATGATTAACTTTACGAAAGTTATTGTCCTAACACCCTGTATATTACTCTGAACATATAAAAAGATCTCTGTTAATAAACCCTGTATAAAAATTCATACTTTCATATATTTTGTATAAATCAAACATCGACATTGATTTTGATGAAAAATGTTTCAATTCAGCGAAAACCGAAATTTAAAATCGGAATCCAGCTTTCCTTTCGCCGACGCTTGACCGAACGAATTTTTTCACATAACGCGCTTAAAACCCCAAACTGAACCTACTAAATTTCACTCTATCAGTCGTAAAACATCCACAAAAATGACATTTCTCGGGTATTTCTCGACGCGCCGACAGAATATCAATGAATTCTCCGGCGATGGCGTACGGGGATAACTCTGCACACGTTCGTTCCCATGTCTGTTGTGAGGCGGCTCCGTACCACTTTTGATGGGTATCACACCAGGTCCACCGTTGATCTCCCCAGTTTATTGTCTTCGACCGCGATAGTTCCAGCAGATTCTACGTTTTATTTTTACAACTTTCGTAAGTGTTCCGTTTTTTATTTCCTCGTTACAATCTCGTCTAGTATTAATGCCACGAATATGAATCTAATATTAAAAATTGCTCATGGTAACAAACCAGGAATTTTTGTTGATATTATCTCAATATTCTCTACATTATGAAAATGTTTTGTGTAATTTGTACTAGGACGTATAATATATAATGTCACATATTTTATCAATACTATTTCAAATTATCACTCGAAAAGCTCTCGGCGTGGCAATGAAAATAGTTTTTTGGGGCTTTTTACAATTTTTCCACGTAGTTACCTTGCAACTCAATATACTTAAGCCAATAACTCTTTTACGTTTTATTACCCCCCCCCCCCGTATAATATCTATAAATTAGTACCCACCATATAATATATATAATATATATAATATTTGTCAAAATCTATAAAGTAAGCTATTATTTCAGTTTCAACCTCATCTTTTAAACTGAATCTTCATCCTTTGAACTATTCCTTCATATTTGTGAACGGAAAGTAATCACTGGGAGCGAAATCCACCGAATACGGTGCATATGGAAGCACTTTGGAGTATTGGTTAAGGCATTTTAGAGCAAACCCGTTTAGCACACCTCAATTCGTGGCACCCTTTAATTCGTCCAGTCTTCTTTTTCTCTTTAACATCCTCTCCGCATCTACTCTAAGACATAGGCCTCTCTTGGGCAACCTGGAATCAAAACTCCTCTCAGCTAACGTCGTCTAACCATTATTTCTGTTTTCTTACCACAATTCTCTTGTGTTGTCTTGGTCATCACTCTACTATATGTTTCATTCACCTTCCGCTGCCTTGTTTGGCCACATGTTCGACCCAATTTTACTTTAACCTTGCAATGCTACCTATCATATATTCATTATATTCCTTTTTCCGTAACTCATAATTTCGAATATGGCCCCTCAAAGAAAGACCTAAAATGACCCTTTCGGTAGCCCTCTGAGCTGTTCTCAACCGATTCGCAGAATGTACGGCACTGTTTTCATACCGCATATCATAACTGGCAATATACAACTATTGCACACTTTTCATTTCAAATGTATTGGTATATTAGGGTTTCTCAAAACTGCGTTGAATTTTCTGATGGTCACTCACGTCGAACGAATTCTCGTTGTAATCTCAGTTGTTTGGTTTTTTTTGTCTGACTTGATCGAGTAACCTAAGTGTATGTATTCATCAACCTTCTCGACCTCTGTTTATCTATATGTATTGGTTTTGTCCAAATGCTTCCAGTATTCAAGCGTAAGCGCCTGGAGATGGTCCTGCCTTTTGCTAGGTAGTCTATTAGCACCATATTAATAGAATCTCAGAAAAGTGTATACATGAAATTTCCTACAGATAGTGGCAATACTGTAGATAATGCCTCTTTCGCAAACTGTTAACAATCGCGACATCTATCAAGCGAAAACCTTTTTATACCAAAAATATCGTATAAAATGTAATGGAGGCTGTCTATCAAAATATTATCATTAATTCGATCATTACTACGATCGTTAATACAATCATTAACACGACCATTAATACGATCATAAGTTAACATACCATCATTTAATACGACATTATGGATTTTTCTGATGATTTTGTCAGCCGTAGAGATTTTTCCGTGTCTACGACAATATTTTCAAAAAATAATACCATTACGTTTTCTTCAAAATAAAATAAAAACTACCTGATTATAATCTGTATTTATCATTGTGCTCCATTAACACTCTTATTGAACAACTCCTTACTTACAGTGAAATATTGAACTGTAACTACTTTTATTGTGCTAAATTTAAGAAACAGAGGACCCCAGGGTAAATTTACTAAATGGAAAATGTTTGATGGAAAATAACCTTTGGACAACCCTTTATTTTGCCATCGAACGATCAAACAAACAACATATATATATATATATATATATATATATATATATATATATATATATATATATATATATATATATATATATATATATATATATATATATACGCAGTAATCGTTTACGAAAAAAGTTCATACATAGTGACTTACAATTTATACGATATACGATCATTAATACGATCACTAATACGATCATTGATACGATTATTAATACGATCAATAATCCTATCATTAATACTATCGTTAATACGATTATTAATACGATCGATAATACGATCATTAATATGATCATTAATACGGTCCTTAATACGATTATTAATACGATCATTAACACGATCATTAATACGATCATTATTTAACATACCATCATTTAATACGACAATGTTTTTCTGGTGATTTTGTCAGGCGTTGCGATTTTGGGGAATTTACCACATTTAAATTGAGCGGCCCACACTTTTATCATCGGAAACGAACATGAAAGATCCTTTAAAATGGAACCTAACTTTTTTATATATCTTTCGGGTTAAATCCATTAAAACAAAGAACTTTATACTGACTTGAATTTTTTTCCTCGATTTCCAACAAGGAACTAAACGTTTAAAACATCAAATTACGACACGATTCATGACTCATACTTGACAAATATCAAAATCATTATTTGGGCCATACACCCTCTGTAAATTAGATTCTATTTATTGTGAATGTATTGCTTTTGTTTTCTAAATATTCTGATTGTTAGTGTTTTTTCAAAATGTTTTTTGATAGAGTAGCGAGAAACTGGCTCACCCTGCTAAAAAATACGCGAGTCTGTCATGGTGTCCACAAAAAGAATACAAGTTTTTCCATTCATTACTTTCGTTTTGGTTGATATTTTGCACTTGAAACTTACAGAAAAGTTAGCGGTATCATCTCATATTGATTGCTATAGTCAAAAACTCGACTAGAGCGTTCTGCCTTTTCTCTATGCCTTTAAGAAAAATTATAGCATTATTTTTGATAAAGACTATAGATTGTGATGATAAATAGAATATAATCGAAAATTAATAGAAGTCGAGACGTTATTGAAATGAAGTAGAAAATGTATCGAGTATCAATAATTTAACTAATATCGAATTTCAATAATCACTGATAGGATAGGCAGACTACTAAAAAAACATAAGATCAGAACAGTCTACAAGCCGCATAAAACTGTCGGAAACATCCTAAAAAACCCTAACGACAAAGTCAGACAGGAAAATCATTGCGTATATAGCATATCTTGTTCCAACTGCAACAAAACATACATAGGATAAACAAACAGATTGATTTCAACCAGAATACAGGAATATAAAAACAACTTAAAAAACAAACAAACCACTTCCGCTCTTTCCAGCACCATCTACAAACAGGAAATAAAATCAATTTTGAAGGAGCCAAAGAAATAGTGAATATTGAAAACTACAATGTCTGAACAATCAGAGAAGCCCTTCAAGAAGAGAATCAGAGAAGCTCTTCAGAATCAAAGAAGGAATAGAAGAAAGGGGTAAGCTAAATACGCGAAACGACACTCGCAACATTTCAAAAGTATGGAAATCGCTTCTGAAAAAAGAAGAAACACAGCATCGTGGCGACGAGGAAAAATTATTAAACGGAGGTAACTGAGCCTCGCGAACTGCCCCCAACTATCCCGATACAATCTGTTCAGTCGCCGACCGCCTATAAGAGCGAACGCAACGACCCGGCACGTTAGTTGGACGCTCCATTCGAAGCGGACAACACTTGAAAATGCCAAATGAGATTTTGGCAAAACGTCGTGACTCTTCATTGACATTATCTGCCATCCGTGAAAATATTAGATGTATATATATATATATATATATATATATATATATATATATATATATATATATATATATATATTAATGTTAGTGTCATTATAGAAGTAGTTGCTTCTCAAAACATTAATTTTTCATGTTAATAACTTAACAAATATAAAAAATGTTCAGTCGGCTTTTTCGAAAATTAATCCAAGTTGAAAAGTTAGCAAAACGATATCGCTTGGTTAGTCGATTAGCGGCTTGGCAAGGCGTAGATGACATCCCGCCAGCACCAGTCTCGGCGAAATACAGATGTTCGTCATGGAAAATTTGATCGGGAACGATAGCTCTGCAAAAAGGCGTTAAATGGTCAATTAGATGTTGAAAAGCGCGATTGTATGTAGAGTGCGACGAATATCATGTACTTTATGCCTTTATTATGCATTCGGTTTGACGTTAGCTGTTGTTTTTAATGACTTAATTATTGCAGCGAATGGTCAGTGGCGTAGACTGTTTTGGGAATTAGGTTTATTCTTCCTTGAGAATTTTCTATCGACTAAATTTATCCTAAAGCCTTCTAATTAGTTAGCAGTATAAAAGTTGTTAGAACTCAATATTTTATTGTAACTAAAAGATTGCCCAAAAAAATGTCAGAACTTTAAAATGTGGCACAATGATAACCTCAAAAAATAATCCGGCAATACATAATTTATCTTGATAAACAAATAATTATAATATTTTTTGAGAATAATGTCGTTCAAATGTCTCTTTTAACTTAACCCAAGTCTCAGTAATAATCCATGGGTGTGAGATTACAAGATCTTGGTGGTGTGGCATTACCAAGGCATAACATTACCAAGTCGAACCGTCTTGTTGAAAGAAAATGTTGTATCAATTTAGGTCATAGGTATTATTAGCAGTAACAGTAACACGATTTTCGTCATCATCTTAAAAAAAAATGAAACTTTAGTCCAAAAACCACTCAAAACAGTAACTTTCTGAGGATGAAGAGGTAACTACTGAATTACTTGAGGCTTTTTATCGGCCTAAATCTTGCAGTTACGTTTGATTACGGAAAATAATATTTTTTCCTCAACATTTAGTCTCCAATGAAATGCCTTACACCAAGCAAAGCCGAGGGACATTTGAACGACAATATTAATAAAACATAATGCCATTACATTTTATTTAAGAAAAACAAAAATTACCGGATTATCATCTGTAATCAACGGTAGGGCAAATTTAGATGGAAAATATTCGAGGTAGAATAACTGTAATGAAAAAATTGCATGTTTTTTTTACTATAATTGTTTAATTGGATAAATATATACTGGATATAAATATAAAATATATTGGATATAAATAGATTTAAATCTTTCATCGTAAATAGATTTAGTTTTTATTTATTTTAAATTAAAAATGCAATTTTTTAAACATTTTGATGACCATAATTGACGTCAGTACACCGGTCCGTTGCGGCGCAACTTCGTCCTGAATAACTTAAATAAACTTTCCATAACCAAACATCTATATATATATATATATATATATATATATATATATATATATATATATATATATATATATATATATATATATATATATATATATATATATATATTTTTTTTTTTTTTTTCTTGGGGAAATTGGTTGTTTTCGGGCTTTCGGTCAGCAGTAAAACAAGTGTTTAATCGTCTCAATATTTCGTCATTGTTTTGATGACTTCATCAGGAGACTAATTAATGACTATGGTTTAAAACGTGTGTATCTAAATGATTTTAAACCATAGTCATTAATTAGTCTCCTGATGAAGTCATCAAAACAATGACGAAATATTGAGACGATTAAACACTTGTTTTACTGCTGACCGCAAGCCCGAAAACAACCAATTTCCCCAAGAAAAAAAACTATAAATTGCACGGTCGAGAAACATATCAAATTATATATATATATATATATATATATATATATATATATATATATATATATATATATATATATATATATATATATACATATATATATATATATATATATATATATATATATATATATTTATATATGTGTATATATATATATATATATATATATATATATATATATATATATATATATATATATATATATATATATATATATGCCAAGGTTAACTGCTTTCTACCATATTTTGCCTCTTCTTTGGATTGTTTCTGTGATATCCTTATTCCATGTCTTACACGGCCTTCCCCTCTAGCTTCCTAAACGTTCTTGGTTTGTCTGTCTTAATCCATTCTGTTTAGATAACCGAACCATCTTACATTTTACTCTTCTATTTTTGATATGAGTGCTGGTATTTCCACGTTGTCCCTGACTATGTTATTCCTGACCTTGTCTATTCTTTTTATTCCCTTACCTTATGAAGATATCTCATTTCTGCCGCTTGAACTCTACTCTTTTACCATTCATTCAAGAACAAATTTTCACATCCATATGTGGGGATTTTTATGGATATTTGTTTGTTGTTTAAGAAACCTCTGCTAAGCGATTGGAGCCATCTCCCTGCTTTTACCAGTCTATGTTCAATTCGTCGTCTTGGTTTCCTCTATTATTAATAATAGTACATAAGTAATTATACTTTTCAGTGTTCTGTGTCTTATTTACATTGATGTGTAGTCCAAACTTTTCAGCTGCTTCGTTCCATACTCCTATGTTGAATTTTAATTTTTTCTCAGATTCTGCCATGAGAACTATATCGTCAGCAAATATAGACATTTCTCCATTAATTAACTTTAATACTCTATTGTGAGATCTAATTTGGTTTGTTGTGGTTTGGTACATGCTTGTAGTGGCTGCTATAAGATTCTTGTTTATATTTTTCTTCTCTAAGCTGTTCCAGATAGTTTCTCTTTTTATTGAATCAAAAGCTTTTTCCGTGTCTATGAAGTATAGATGTACTGTTCTGTTCTTCTTTCTGGCTTTTTCTACTATCTGTTGAAGGGTGAAAACATATTTTCACATATACATTTCTCATTCACATTATACATATACAGAATGGTTTATCCGGAATCCGCTTTGCTCGTCTAGTAGTGTATTGTCAATTTCCACTCTTAATCTTCTCTCTAACATAGTTTCGCACATTTTTGCTATTATACATAGTAATGATATACCTCTGTAGTTCGTGCATTCTCTTTTGTTGTCTTTCTGGTGTACTGGTATGATCAAGGCATTAGTCCAGTATTTTGGAACTGTTTTGTTTTTTTCACGCTAAACACCAAGTTATACAATTTCAAAAGTGCATTTCTTGCATGTGGTCCCATGTATTTCAACATTTCCGGAGTGATTTTATCGCCCCCAGGTGCTTTTCCCAATTTAAGTTTTTCTAGTCCTGTTGCTGTTCTGTTAGTTTTTCTTCAGTTATTAAATTTTCACTTATTTTTCCTAGATTTTTATTATCTATTATTTCTTCATTTTTGTTTAACATGTTGATGGTATCCGGGTTTAGTAAATTTTGGTACTCTCTCCACCTTTCGAGTATGCATTCATCATTCGTCAACAGTTTGCCTTCTTTGTCATTTATCTGCTTCTGCATTATGTCTGTTATTTCTTAAATTTTTCAGTGTTATGTAAAACAATGTTATGTTTTCTGAGCTATTCTTCTCTATTTGTTGTCCCAATTTGTCCCAGCTCATCCTTTTCGCTTCCTTGACTATAACATTGGCAAAATTTTTCTGCTCTCTGTATTTTTCACGGTTCTCCAATGTTTACTAACTAGGTAATTTTTCCATAAAATCTTCTTCTTAAACTCGTTTTTCACATTCTTGTTCCACCAACAAACGGATAAATTAAATCACAAACTTAATTAAACTAACACATTATAAAAGAGAAGCAAAGTTCTGTCTACTTGATTGTACTAATTATCAGTATATAATAATGAACTGTATTTTAAAATACAGGTAGTATGACTAGAAGTTCTGTGTCTCATTGAATTATTAGGAGGAAAATTCATCCACATCCGACTCTCCGATCACCACGTGGCGTTACTGTGTAACGTTCAACTATATTATCCGATTTTCGTAATGAAAGACGACTGGGTGTTATTCCATAACCGATGAATTCTTAAAGAACGAAACCGATTTTAAGATGTGGATGCATTTTTCCTTCTAGCATTTGACTGATGACATAGTTCGTCCGGTCGTACTACCTGTATTTAAAAATACAGTTATTTATTATATATTAACACATACATAATTCTTGACAATTTATGACATTAAAGGTAATGTTTACATGTAAAAGGTTATGTTTGCATGTTTATGTCTCAGCTCAGGAGGGATTGATATGCCATCTGTCGGATATAATGTGTCTCGAGCGGTGTGAATAAGAGTTATTGCAACAAATTTAATGCACATTTTTTTTATTTCAAAAATCGATTACAACTCCTATTTCGAAATTTAAAATCAAGTTCCCCTTCGGACAATCCTTTATTCTGCCCTAGAACTTGGTGACTTACAATGTGTAGAGGTTTTTTTATGTTTCTTTAGCCATTTCTAGCCATTAGTAACCATATCAATAAAACTGTACAATATCTACGTGTTTCTAATGTTGTTGCTTAACTTATTACTGTCCTTTCTATGTTCTTTATGTGTTGGTTATATTTTGGACTCTGTATTTGAAGAATCGTACTCATGATTTACTGTTTGTGGCAGTATGAGGTAATTATCACACCTTCAATTAATCAGCGCAGCACCAAATTAAAAGACAGGGTGTAAAAGAAAGTACTTTCGTAAATTTAATCAACGATTCTTTACATTTTTATGAACAAAAAGTTTTATTAAAATATGTATCTCATTTTCAGCAAAAAACAGGTTAATACTTTTCAGAACACATCAATCACAATTTCAGTCATTTTTCAATCACTGATTTCATCAGTCACAATTTTTTTAACATTGGTAACGTAGCTAAATTTTATTTTAATTGTCGTGTTTATTCGATCAAAAAAAATCAGTTTTTGTTATATTAGCTTTTTAAGGTTTTATTTGAAAACAAAATAAAATATTTTATACGTTTCCATACGTTTCACTATAAATTTGGTTTGTTTTGTTAAAAAAAAAACGAAAACTTACACATTATTTTCGTTTAATGTGAAAATTGAAATTATTAGCACTAATTTTTCAGATTATAACACTTTTTAAGTAATTCGTCACATTAATTCACATATGATTAATTGTTTTATTGGATTAACTGCTCAAAGTCTCTTCTATCCCATTCCTAATGAAAGAAAGTTCGTCGGTTAGTAAATTATTGAACAAAAAATTTGGATTCCTTAGGTTTTGGCCGATAAATTATTCACGGATAAGGGTACTTATACCCTTTGTACATGATAAGGGTAGAGTAATTGTTCTTTTAGTGAACAATGTACAATTCAGTGGGAAACTTCAACTTGTCGTGCAAAACTTGGAGTATTTATGGGATCATCCTCTTCAACAAGATGTAAAATTTGTTCTTCGATTTCAGGACCTACTTCCTGCCGACCGACAGAACGCCCACATTCTTAAAATGTTGGAACCTCACTACTCGCATCCAAAAGTCTTTGAGAAGCTGGGACAAATGTTTGCCGAGTTGGAACTAGTTTTTCAGGGTATCGTTGCCCATTAATACACATATTTCCTTCGAAATTTTAAAAAGTTTCTCCGTAAATATGAATCATATCGTGATATTCGCATACAGAATATATTTTTTGTTTTAATTCGATCTTAAATGCACGCACTGACCTACACTTAAATAATTGTTATTTCAATGTTCAAATAACATTATCTGATATTGGCGATCGATATTAGTTTAAATATGACGTGATTCATAAGTTATTTTAAAAATGTTCGTTGGGTTATTTGTTGTTTAATCGTTAAGTAATAACCAATTAAAATTTGACAAATATGCGTTTGCCAATATTGGCTTAAAGTATTCATTCTTATCAGAGATTTATTGGTGATTTTGTTACTTTAGATTTTTTTTCATGGAAACCCTTAGGTTTTTGAACTCTTATTACAAAGAACTTATTTCTTTAAAATGATGCGAAGAATCGTTGGTTATATTTGAGAAAGTAGTATGTAAACTACATCTTGTAAAATAGAAAAGAAGTGTCAGTAAATGAATTATAAATTTCATCTTCTGTAGTTCAAATGTAGTTCAAAAAGTCTAACGAAGAAGTGATTGATTTCAAAAAATCTATTGCAACCTCACTAACATCTAATATTCCGAGATTATCTTTTGAGCTTATTATCTGAACTTATAATGCTAAGTGAGTTTACGTTATTCGCAATCTTATAAGACGATGTCGCTAAATAAATTTATAAAATCGCATATAAAATGAAATCGAACAAGGTTAGAACAATTTGCAAGTAATTAATTGCCCATAAGAACATATGATATTTCTAATACCACCGTTAATCGTTTAACTCGTATATATAAAATCTTAAGTATCTCATTTACTATCATTAACAAAAATCCTTGTAGGCCATTATCGACATTCTTCTATTCTAAATCGCTCTTAAGAGGATATCAACGGACTAATCGACTGTCACAGAGAAAATTTATTATTTATCAACAATCGAACAAAATATTACAATGTATAAAAATTATGTAAACTACTAATGAATCTAAATAAATATACATTTTTGGTTGTTTACATAAAATGTATATAAAATAACTAATTAAATCTATTAGACGATGAAAAAATCGATATAAATTAACAACTTTAGAGTACGTGAATATCAGTGTGGTATGAAAAGTGGTCTTAACCCTAAAGAGTAATACCAGTGGAAACAGTTTTACATAGTTCATTTATTTGTCATATGTGTCAAACGAGATGTGTAAATAAAGTAATGATCTAGTAATTCGATTCTCCATCGAAGGAGAGAAACGCCAACATATGATGCGTCTTCAGAACAAGCTTGAACTGTTCCTCGATCATTCTGAACGTCAAACGACGAGTAGAACGTACAAGATTCCGAATTATGTAAACTTTTCAGACAATTCTTCCGCTACGAGATTTATCTCCATCGATTCTTGGCCTTCTGAGAATGCTTTAAACCATCTGAAAACCGGGGCCCTTGATAACACAATGTTTCCACAGGACTGTTGAAGTTTTGTAAAAGTCTCGGTTGCTTTTTCGCCAAGACGCGAATAAAACTTGATAGCGAAAAATTCGTATAAGCTCGTACATGAAAAACATAATAATATGCACTATTTTCTATAGTACAACGGATGATTTTTTTACTGTGTTCGAACTTCCTATAAGGGTCGTGGTCAAACGAACTGAGTTTGCGCGCCTATAATGTCAAAATTATTCAGTATAGTATGGCCAATCATCATGGAACGGTTAACATCAGAGCAACGCTTGCGAATTGTTAAAACGAGTGTTCGGTTCGCCAAACTTATAGAGTACTTTGTGAATTTTATGGTATGCATAATCGCCCAACCCTCCATGTATCTGCGGAATTATCGACAAATTCCGAATGCATTTCACACTGCTCGATATTAAAGCAAAAAAAGACAAAAAACTGTGCGTTCCGAAGAAAATATCGCCATTGCTGCTGGCAGTGTTGATGAAGGTCCAAATTTTTTAATTAAAATTAATTATACATATATATTAATCACAGGAAGCTAACTATTGTTATTCGACTACAAAGCAAATGTAATTTGGAGGAGATTTGGTTCCAACAGGACACCCTACATGTCATACTGCCAAAGCAACAATTGATTTATTGACGGAACAATTTTGTGAGAAAATTATTTCCAGGAACAGACCTGTTAATTGTAACTCGGGCAGTTAATCATAACTCGGACAATTGTGGACATAAGACTCTAATTGCTTGAAAAGTGGTCGGAAATTGGATTAACAAAATGCGCTTTGTCACCATTAGTCGCAGTAAACATTTGTCCGAAACTGTCAAATATTAATATCATATTAATGTTTGAAATATTAATTAATTTGAATTTAAAGTTTAGAAATACTAAAAAAATAATAATCCTCTATAATGTGTGCAACACCCTGTATACATAGTTAAATAAAACTAAATCTCTAATAGATATCTTGACCACTAAAAGTTATACACTTTTTGCTTGTTTACCTCTTTATTGTGCTGTTTACCATATTGCATATTACAAAAAGTAAATCGTTCAAAAAATGCTGTTAGATATTCTTAACGGGTTGCTAAGCTAAGCAGTAGTCTTTTATTTCAGTCAAATTTTTCAGAGTTATCAACCGTTCTGAGGGGTTCTAGTCACCCTGGATATATTCAATGACGTAACGAATAATGTCTTAGTGTCTTAGTATTTGGTGAGTGCGTAATGCATTTGCTGTAGTTATAGGTAAAGCTGTTTCTATATATAGGTAAAGCTGTGACTATAGCTTCCATAACTAACTGGCTAGTTAACTAACTATATGATAGATAAATATATTAATTAGTTGTCCCTTAAACCAAGCGACTTATAACAAAGAATTAAAACTTATTTCAGAATGTTTTTCGTTTTCGATACTTAGAAAATAAAATATCAGAATTAAATCAAACTTGTTAAATTGCTGTTAAATTACAGAGTAGTTTTTAAATTTGAATTTATGAAAAACAACCATCCGTAAATGTGCACCATTTACGCTCTTGGAGTCGCATGGATTTCGTCTGTTATTCTTTGCTTTAAAACATTTAAGTTGGGTGGAAATGGGTTGAAAACCTTACTTTTTAAGTAGCCCCATAGGCAAATATCAGCAGGTGTTAAATCTGGACTCCTCGGTAGCCAGTTGATGTTCCCTCGGCGACAAATCACTCTTTCAGAGAATAAATCGAGCTACGAAAAAGAACTACTAAAGAATTATTCGTGACGTGGTTTATGGTGCAGTTCCAGCAAGAATCCAATATCTGCAATTTTATTTATTCACGTAGCCTTTGATGTGGAAATTCGATTCATCAGAAAACTATATATTATTGAAGATCCTAAAACGATTTTTTATTGTCCTGCACAATTCGACTGGTTTAACTTGATCATCGGGCTTCATCTCTTGCACAATAATAATTTTGTAGGGGTGGAAATGGAAATATTTGAGAATAATGCGATGAATCGTGGATCTGTGTAAATGTAGAGAAGCTGCACGGAGTCGTAAAGACACGAAGTCGTGGATCGTCTCTAACCGGCTGGCGAACGCGATCAACATTCGTGCTCTTTCTTGATGTGTTTTTGTGCCCAGTTGATTTATCCGGCGTTGTTTTTCCAGTCTTTTCAAACTTAGGCACCCAATGTATTTGTAATGGTTATAATAAGAACATTATAGAAAATTATTGAAAGAATCTTCGACTTTTCAAAAAGAACAGATTCAAAACAAATTCATCGTAATAACGCTTAATGTCTAATTAACAAGAGCATTAGACAAATTTTTGAAACAAGTGGACATTAAAGTAGTCTACAAAATATATAATAAGTTAAGAGAAGATCTAAGTAATTCAAAAGATAAAGTAGACCAACATAAAAAATCCGGGATCTACTAAATTACTTACCAAGACTGTGATCGAAGTTATATTGGACAAACAAAAATATCCGTGTTAACTAGATATAAAGGACATATTGCCCACATTAAATATGGTAGAAAAGAATGGGAAATCTTTTTTTGCTCAACATTTAAGACTTGTTAAAAGTTTAAATAATATTAAGGCTTTGGAAAATAACATTCAAATGATGACCTATCAACTTTTTGAATTTTCACACAGGCCTACGAGAAAAAATAATGTCTTAGTGCCTAGAATTTTAGAACTGATTTTAGCCATATTTGGGGCGCTAAATCTAAATACGATCAGTTTTTCTCTATCTGCTCTACTTTTTTAGATACATCCACTTATCTATCAATCTGTTTTTGCCTATACGCTTATTTACTGACAACTTAAAGCGAAGCTTTGGTTTAGCTTTGGTCTTGGAGAAGGTAAAGTATCATGAACATCAATAGGTGATTTGTGTGGATTTAAAAATTATAAACTTTCTCCTGGAATAGCAATGCGGCCACACCAAATATATTTGCTTCTTGTGCTTCTGGGATAGCAGAGACAAAACACACCACTAGTTTGGAAAAGAATGGCCCAAGGTAGAAAACATGGACGTTGAGGAAAAATGTCATTAACGACTTTTTAGTGGACAATCAAGCTGGACCTAATGGAGGCTCTTGATAAGAATGGATCATGCTTTGCATATATAGGGGAAATATGCCTCAGTTGAGCACGGAAAAAATTTGACAGGAATATTTGACAGCCTACAAATAAGACAACTCATTAACGATCCTGCTTTCGAAAACTCAATGAATGAACTCATATTTTTTTTAAATATTACCACAGCTGTGGGCGTTAATAAATCTTTTTTTTTTAAGAGATGGAGCTGGAAACAAGTTTTGGTTTACAGTCTAATCTATTATGTCATTTTGTTGCTACGACGGTACCTTACAAAACACCATTGATGTTTAAACGATTTCGAGTTAGCGTCATATTATTTCGTGTGGTATATATGCCCGAGCCAAATAAAGAGCATTGGCAACACGTACTGCCTTTCTTATTCAATCAAAAGAAAATCGCCCGTGAAAGCCGTCATATATTTGTGGGAATTTATGGTGACAATGCCCTAACGCAATATGCTTGTGGGTGTTGGTTCAGATGATTCAAAAGTGGTGATATCGACTTGAAAGACAAGGAACGCCCAGGTCAACTGAAAATATTTGAAGATGCCGAATCGTAAGCATTGCTGAAAGAAAATGATGATTAAACTCAACAAAAAAAAGGCTGGCTGCCGAACTATTTGTCACCGCCTGCATGCAATAGAAAATATCGAGAAGACAGGAAAATGGGTACCATCAGCTGAACGACAGACAGGTTGAAAATCTAAAAAGAGAATCTATACGGATAAATGATATATTTCGAGAACCTACAATGCAGAAAAATAACGCAAGACCGAATCGCTTTAGAAAGAAAACAACCCTATGTACTTGATGGGATCAGAAGAATGTCGTAATACCATGAGCTTCTGAAACCAGGTGAAACAGTTACACCGTTAAACCATGCATTGATCGAAAGGCGACCAAAATGGCACGGATAAGTAATTTTGCAGCACGACAACGCTCCATCATATACAGTGAAAGCAGTCATAGACATTCACCGTACTCACCAGACTTACCCCCTTCCGATTACTACTTGCTTTCATCGATATCTTACTTTATATGAAACACTTCAACTATTACGGAGATGTCGAAAAATGGAAGATATCTAGCGATGGCGCATGCTTTGAATAAGGAATTTTTTACCTTTCTCCCAAATTAAAGGTGGTTTTTAAGAAAAAATAAGAATTATTAACCGTCACACCTTGTAAATCATTCTCTTCCTAAAATGAATACATTTTTATAAATATACACATAGTTTCGTTTGTTTTAATCCTACTCCTATCTGCCTTCATAAGGCTTGTATTTAGATTGATTGTTCTGGAATATATTTCTTTCACTTCCAGCAGAGTCTCTCCTAGCCTCTTTCCTCTAGCCTCTAGTCTCTCCTTCCTAGCCTATTGTCATCTGCTTAATACCTTCCTAATCTATTCCTTTACTCTTTGCTCTCTCTTTAGTCTGCCTTTTTGTTGGCTTTCCTGTTTAATTACTCTCGGTTGCATTCATTTCGTACGCCTTCATGAACCTGTTCTCTAACCTTCTGCACAGATATCCGAATCATCTAAGTTGTCCCTCTCTCAATTTTACATTTATTGATTTGATAAAAATTGGTATTTAATAATATACCACCAAAAGAAGTTATTAATATTTGGCCGTACAAACAATACAAGATAAATTGGAGTTTTTGGGCTTGAAAAATAGTTTGTATCCTATTTGAGGGTAATTTAATAGTTTGAGGTAAATTTAATTTTTTGTTAGTGGCAACACTGGAGTTTTTACAATCATTTGTTTATATGTGAAGCTTTTTACTTTCCAAACTTTCTCCCTGACAAGCAATCTGGAAATGAGTTAAAAATAAAGTAAGTGTAATAATAAAAATAAGTCAATGGCAAATATGCCCAAGTATCAGGTTTTTAAACTCCTAAAACAGCTGGTTGATTATGTTTATGCAGGCAGGAAGAAAAACATGATTTTTGGGTTCAAAAAAACAGCTATCATACTCCTTGACAGAACGGAACAGAAGTTCTAGAGCGCTTGCCTCAAAAGGACAAAAACAGCTCGCTAAGAAAACTGATAAGAGACAATTTCTTGCAAAACCTTTCAGAAAAAATGCAGAAAATGACCAAAAAAGGGTCTAATAAGAAACGAAAGAAATTAGATGTGCCAGCTGGTAAAAGTGTCTACAAAATTGATTGATGAATTGAACACAGATGACATGGATTTGGAAGGAGTACCAACGTAACGGCCTAAGCCGAAAAGAGCGCGCCCAAGTAAAAATCGAACACCAGAAACTGAATGTAAACATGCCAGTTCTTACAGTGTCCATGAGTGCAGTCATTCTAATGATGTCTCCAATTTTTATGAAAGTCAATCTGAAGATTTTGGAGAAGACGTTGGTACCAGTGGGCCTTGCAAAGAAGATCTACCGGAACCAGAATCTCTAAAAAGTAATTTAGAAGAAGGTGACTTTGTCATAGTCAAATATGCAGGAAAGCACTATCCTGGTTTGATAACAAAACTGTCCAGTGGAGAAGAGTCAGGCTCTACAATAGACTGCATGACCAAGACCAAAAAGCCCTGGAAATGACCCAATAAAGAGGATCTTCTTGTTTATGAATGGGTTGACATCAAGAAAAATATCAACCCTCCCAACCTAATGAAACGAGGATACTTCAATGTTGCTGAGATGGTTCATTATGAGTTAGAATGAGAAATTTAGCATTGACAAAAGTGATAAGAACAAAGAACAAGTTTTGGCATTATTTCTCATGTTTTTATATATATAATTGGTTTATTGTGTTTCAATAAAAAAATAAAAACACTTTGTTGCTAATTTGCAGTTTCAATTTATTAGCAGATCCTTATGCAAGGGGTTACAATAGTGAAATATATGAAATCTATTCAATTTGGATGAAATCAACTGAATAGACCATAGAAACCTCAAGCAGGGGCTACTTTGGTCCAAAACTTTAAAAATAGTAAAAAAAAATAAAAAAAGGAAAACTTTTTTTTAATAGTACAGTTTACTTTTTATACCATTAAAACTGAATTTGTGCGTTGGAAATTCTTATAGCCCTGTCCAATATAACCCTGGTTGACGGTAATTTCAAACTTTTTTCGCAATGCTTTGACAGTAATTATAGTTAGTTAATATTTAGTAACAGTTACTTAGAGCCACATTCTCTAATTGCCATTTATTCTAACTGATATATTCGTTTCTTTCCGGTCGTTATTAAATCAATAACTTTTCAGAGCACCCACATAACACGACGGTAAATGTTGTCGGTCGATAATTTTCGTCGATGCCCAGTGGTCCAGCAGCATCTTGAAAAGCCGCACTAATCTAGAAGCATCGTTGCGCGTTCGGAAAGAATTCGACAGAGGCGGTCGCTTAGACAGTACCGAATGTTCCCACGGTACAACTGGGTACCGCCGTATCGGCGGAGGTGGAATTTTCGGTCAAACCAGTCGACACTGCCTCATCAGTAGCTCGAGCTATATGTATAGGGTGATTGCATAAACGAGAGAGAATCGAAATAAGGCTGCTTTATATTTAAACCTATAATAATAATCAGAAATAACTTTATATTGAGTTTTTATTATAGACTACCATAATCAGAAAGTAAGGTGACTTTTTAAATAAAACACAAAGTATTATTTATTCATCCAAATGTTTGTTTTCGCTATTTTTTTCGATGTATTTCGATATTTCCTTCAAAACGGCCAGCGAACTCTCTTGAATTGCCTCTACAGACTCAAAACGGTATTCACGAAGTAGTTCGTTTAATCGAGGCAACAGGAAAAGTCACATAATGCCATATCCAATGAATATGGTGCTTGTGGAATGGTACTTATTTGATTTTTAGCGCAAATTAACGAATAATTATTGATGTGTACCATATATAAGCACCATATCTGCGTAATCGTGATGCATAAACCATGAATTATTTTCCCACAAATCTAAACGTTTTTTTCGAATGGACCCATGCAGATGATGCATAATGCTTAAATAATAGCCTTTATTAAGTATTTGACCTGTTGGAAGGAACTCTTTATGGACAAGACCATATCTTTATCATCGAATAAAACACTTTATAAAATTTTGATTTTGACCGGCTGTGACATGGTTTTTTTAGTTTTGGTTTATCTTTAGCATGATTGTTGAGTTGTTTGTGTTCTGTTCCGTCGAGCATATTTGGATGAACTTAAATATCGTTTTTTTTTTGGCTTATGTTAGTCAATAACTATGAACTGACCTCCCATATATTGCCTTATTGTCTTATAGGGCTCAATAATTTAGAAAATTGACTAAACAGGTCTAGGGGGTATATATTGAGGATTATATAAAGAACGTCCAGCATTCATCTTTGTATTCGCTTTCCAGAAATTTAGTCGCAATTGATATCCTTCATTCCGTCTGGAGTACAGATACAATAATACTATTCAGGCTAAGTTTAATTGAGAAAAAAATGCGAAGAAGCATGTTTCAAAATCGTAAAAAAAGTCACTACAAGGCTGCATTATACAAAAAAAATAACAATATGGGGATACTGTATAAAACGATGCTAGACTGCTACAGTAATACCGCGAAAAACTTTACGAGGAATTTTATGTAACTATGAATATATAACTCAAAGTACAGTTTTACACGATGTTCTCTGTGAATAATTGAGAGCCCAATCATCATTTTAAGTAATTAACCAGTATCTATTTTTCAGTAATTACACCGGAACTAAACACTCCAGTACTGGAACGTATATCCAACTTTGAAAATATTTTGTTTTCAAAATGTTAAGATAATTCTTAGCACCATACTTTCAGGTGTTCCCCGAGCACAATAATAAAATTTAAATACAATAAGATAGATCAACAGCATATTTAGTAAATGGGTGCTAGTAGTTAAGAAAATGTCCCCCAGTAAACTGGTATTCGCCGAGGTAACAATCCATGACTTCCAAGGAGTCCAAACTTAACTTCTTGTAGTTTAACCCCTTATTGCATAAATTATGAAGAAAATTGATTAAAAAAAAATTAATAAAAACCTCTTTTATTTGTCTTAAATAATCAGCCCAAATTAGAAAAAAAATACAATTACTATTCAAGAAATTATTATATGAAGCTAAATATGACTTCGTGTGCGTTAAATTGAAAATATAATCATATTTTGTGGAAATCTTTATTTATCTTAAATTTATTTTGTGAAATAAAGGAATTTTTAGCAGTTCTGGCATAATTGTCGATTTGTTTTCATTCACTTGGGCAAATGATCCACGTTATCAGAGCGCACAGTATCCAAAGGTAGGTCTTGATGCCTGGCTGGAGTTTTTCGTGCCTTTTTGCGGGGTATCGGTGAATAGAGCAAGCTAGATGGAGTACCGACTCGGCTTGAGGTCGATTTTCCCATGTTGATAAATGGACGACCACGTTTTTTTGCCTAGCTAAAACCTTTCCTGCCTTACGCATATATTCGAAAACTGAAAGTTTAAAATCAATCAGCGGCATGTATTCATTTAAATTGATTTGGCGCCATAACAACCAAGTATTTACTAAGTTCATGTTTATCATGTGCAAAATAAATATTGTACCATTGGCGAGATCGCAAATGGACTCTGTAATAACCGAGCAAGAAATCAAATAAATCTACTCCACCCATATGGTGGTTATAAACATCCACAGCTTGAGAAGATGTTACATCCCTGTACTGTTTTTCTTGCTGAAAATATCTCCGTTTTGTTGTTGTCGGCTCACTGCCTACTAAGCGGAGAACATATTCACAGTCTTATTATCGAACCAGGAAATCAAACTTAGCTTCACGTCGTTTATGACCGCTGTTTTCTCCACCATACTTCCCGGTCCTTTTTTCTTTATTTTTTTGACGATCATGGAGAGAGTAAAGTTCGTATTCAGGATCGGAGTCTGAAGCAAAATCATTGTTACTCAAGAAACCATCTCCAGTAATAGGATTGCCATCCTTGGAAGTACCGTAGAACCAGGAAGAATCAATTTCTATAAAGAACAGAGAGCAACCTTGAATGAATACGAAGCTAGGTTTAACAGACAGTGTTTTAAGGGGAATGCATACGAATATATTTGGCTTCGATAATTTCAAAAGAAGGCCCAAAAACCAAAGAAAACAAGGAAAAACACAAAAACCACAACAATCCCATGTTTTTAAATATCTAAAGAAAGTATTTTGAAATTACTGATTTTTTTACTTACTCTTTTATGTGTTTCCACTGATAAAAGTAGCACTAATTTAACTGCATTGGTCCGGCACGCTGTACATAGCTTGAAATATTTTGACAGTTTGCATTTACTATAGAGAACAAAAAAAAACTTTCTGTTACACTAAGAAATGTACAATTAAGACTCAAAGTTGTTTTTGAAAAAAAAATCTTTTCACATACTGAAAATAAATTAGAAACTTTAGCAGTCATATATGGCTTTGTATGCGGTAAAGGGTTAGTTTTATGGAGCTTTCAAAAAAGTCGTGTTTAATACATATGCATATTCTTAACTTCTAGATGAGAAGGGTGGAAGTGACGTTTTCTTTACTATTTCTAAAGAATTATATTTATACGAAGCGTATAAATGAAATAATGAGACTGGTGGCATGGCGTTCGATCTGGCAACATTGTTGGCGTCCTCTTTGGAGTCTAACATCTATTGCGTCTTTAATACGAGTTTGAACTCCCTAGAGTCACTTAGTGGTCCGTAGCAATTATTTCCATAAACCGGAGTGTTCTAGTGCATTCTGAAAATGAATCAAACAATTTTTACCAACGGTGCGCATCAAATTTTGTTTCAAACGTTAGCAGCATACGATGGAAATGTTTGCAAAACTTTAATACAAGTGGAATTGAAGCAGTACTTTCTCACTGACACAGGTTTTCATGTGGTTTAAGGCATTCTTAGAAGACCTTGATGAACCCGCAAACCGACAATCAGAACGCACAAAATCCCATATTCTGTAGATATTTTTATCACTTCTTACAGTGGAAGGTCTTCCGTTATGTTAATGCCTTAAACCAGGGGTCTCGAAACTTTGCGGCTTTAGGACCATAGTGATTACTCTAGTAAGTTCCAAGGGTTAAAACCGTTTTAATTTTCCTGCTATTATCTATAATTTTGAAACTAGTCGCCGAGTACGCGTTCTAAACGAGCATACGCTTGCTAAATTCGCTAGTCACCGGCCAGATTGATGCCACAGGCGGGCCGGATTTGGTCCGTGGGGCGTAGTTTGGACCCCTACCTTAAACCATCTGAAAAATGGGACACTTAACCCAGCACTTTTTTGATACACCTAAAAATTTGCAAAAGTTTTTATCACACTGTGTCCAAGTCTGAAGCAAGACATGATAGTGCACCATTGCCCGCAATTGTTGTCACTCATTTTCAGGACGTGCCAGAAAAATCTGGTTCAGGAAAACAATTGCTACGGACCATCAAGTGACTTGAAGAGCAAATTCGTACTTAAGATGCATCAGATATTGACCTGCCTCGCCTCTAAAAGGGGAAGCCAATTGTGTTTCCATATCGAACGCTATCTCATTAGTTTATTTAGACACCTCCGACGCCTAACAATTTTATTTTAAACGAATTTAGAAAAACACAAAAATTAATGACCCACCCAGTATCTATATGATTTTTTAAATTAGTAGTCAAATATTTTTGAAACTTATTTACACATCCAATGTATAAGGGCATGAATACTCATGTTTTATCTAAGTAAGACATATAGTTGTAAAATTTTACATGGTCAAAATCAAGTCACTAAACTAGTTAACAAATAATGAAGGATGTAAAAGAAATACACGACAAAAACCATGCACGTCCTGTACAAAAGACAGACAATTTCAACGGGAGTGTATTCGCGACAGTAGGACTGATTTTCGTCTGTCAATCATTCTGAAAAGTGGCGACAGCAGGAGCAGGGAATGCGCTCACAAAAACATTATTTATAGCCTTCTCGAAGACGTCTTGGTGCATAACCCTCTCTCGACTGAATCCTGCCGCTACTACGTTTTGGTCCTGGTCATCGGAATACCTCTCGAAAAGTCGACAAAAAAAACTTCATATAATAATTTGTTTGGTTCCATTTTTTCCCATCTTCTTTTTCTTCGTCGTCTTCTGGGAAATACCGGTATCATTTTGAAGATAACGTTCTCACAATCAGCTAGGTCGTCGGATCCTACATACTTCACGGAAAACTATTTCAACCTTTGTCAGTTATTCTGATTTACAATATTTATTCACGGTCGAAGCTGTTGATGGATAAACGTCGTGGAATGTTAGATGTTTGCCTTTCCGAAAATCCTGCTCGTATATTTGTAAAGTTCACATGGGATTATGGGAAGATATGATTTTATCGGATATTAAATAATAGTTTCATGTACTGTCGTAACGGGAGGGAACACAATATGGTACGAGGGCATATCAATAAGTTTTTTCTGTTTTCGTTTGGATCCCCTGTAGAATTGTAATAGCAAAATTGGTTGCGGGAGCAACCAGATTCTTTCGGAAAGATCTCGCCCTGACAAAGAAAATAAGTTTTTTTATTTTTTTTTATATTTCAACATATTCACCTCGCATCTCAGTACATTTAGACTAACGACGTTCTAGCTTTTAATACACTCAGTATAATGTGATTCGCTTAACTCTAAAATTACTGTTTGAAGTGAATCTTCCTCTAATGAACCTTCGGAAGCAGAAAAGATTGCTGGGAACCAAATCTGGCAAATACGGCGAATATAAAAGCAGTTTGAAGCATAGGTTAAGGGGGTTCGCAGCAAAAACACGAGACGAGTGTGCAGGCGTCACGATAATCGTGGTATAAGAGCACTTTCTTTTTGGGCAGAATAAATCTTTGATTGCATGTAAACAAATTCGGTATTTTTTTTCGGTTCCATTTTTTTTACTATCAAAATCAAAAGGAAAAAATCCTCTAAAGTTGAACCTAGTTCTGTATATCCATCGGGGTTAAACCACCTAAAGGAAAATGGTTTTTAACAATTCGAACTTCCATTTCCATTATCTATTTTTCAAAAAATGTCAAAGCTTATTTGCCACACTGGATAGTCGCAAGAAGCAACTAAATGCACACGCCGTCCACTTCTTAATAGATCTATATCAATCTGAAAACTTTTCGTGCAACCCTCGTATAAACAAGCTAAAAGGCATTCAATAACTTGAAAGATGTTAAAGAGGGCGCTGAGTGCTTTTTGCCTCAAAGGACAAGAACTAGAACAAGCATTAAATAAAAATCCTTGGCGATGTCGAATCATATAAAAAAGTTACTAATTGGAATATTAATCCTTATAGTCGGTATCAAATTTATATCAGAAATGAAACGATCTCTAATTACGACATTCATTTCCGAATTACTGCAAAAAAAATATTTTATTTTATCTCATGTATCTCTTCTTGTTAAGGATTTCTGTCCACTCATCGAACGAACTGAAATTGCCCCATTATATATTGCTCAATATATAACGCTAGTTGGGTCATCCAGTAATTCAATATTCTGAACGTTATGATACCGAAATATTTATATAATTAAAAGAGATGTCAAACTCTAAGATGTAGATTGAATTATCTTCTGATGATGTTAACATGGTTAGCGAAATGCGCTCTGAGAAGATGAAAAAACGTGATTTCGTATTTAGCGGTATATCTCTTCGAGTTTTGTAAGATATTTGAAATCAAATGTGTCCTGTCTAGTCGAAGAATTAATGTTAGTTCATAATGTTTTGAGAATCGAAGAATAATTTAAACTATTAGTGGGAGAGTATATCCAATCGTTCATTTTGTTCTTATATATATATATATATATATATATTCATATATATATATATATATATATATATATATATATATATATATATATATATATGCCAATTTTTTGGTTTGCAGATATGGCAATCTGTATATTGTGTTAGAGTAAGATAGTTATTTTCTATCCACTTCTGTGACTTGCCTGAAGTAATGTACATACATACCTACACACACACACATATATATACATATATATATATATATATATATATATATATATATATATATATATATATATATATATATATATATATATATATACATATATATATATATATATATATATATATATATATATATATATATATATATATATATATATATATATATATATATATATATATATATATATATATACTGTGTGTGTGTGTGCACATATATATACATATATATATATATATATATATATATATATATATATATATATATATATATATATATATATATATATACATATATGTATATATATATATATATATATATATATATATATATATATATATATATATATATATATATATATATATATATATATATATATATATACTGTGTGTGTGTGTGTAGGTATGTATGTACATTACTTCAGGCAAGTGACAGAAGTGGATAGAAAACAACTATCTTACTTTAACACAATATACAGATTGCCATATCTGCAAACCAAAAAATTGGCGAACTTTCTTAAAGGAGTGAACACCATAAAAATTTCCAATTTACGATCGATCAGTCTTTTTGAAATACATATCAAATGAAATATTTTAATTGCATTTTTTACCAAAACATGCATTATTTTCCTGAACAAATTCGTGAATTGCCTTTGATTACATCCGTTCCGACTCTTCATCTTTTGAGATGTACATGCATTTAATAGCATTATGATACCATAAGCTTTATGAAATGACTAGGACGTTCAACTTAATAATCTCACATTTCCAACAGCATTAGAATAAATTCTAAGAAATTAAAGCCTTCGTTAGCTGTATTAAACCAAGTATTTTCCATTTGGTTTTGATTGACAGCGGTTGATTTCATCGGAAAAAGAATTAAATAGACATACTCCGGATGAATATTAAAATTGCATTCCATCGTCGATGGCGCAAAAAACCATTAAGTTCAAAATTCCGCGAACCGAGGAGCACCCGTAATTGACATCGAAATTGATGACTAACACTGGACGACAACATTTCAATACCCCATTATTCCAGACATTTTGTCAAAGGCGTACGGCATAAAATGTAAATCGGATCGGCCATTTCCATTCATAAATATTTCGCCCGTGTTTTAGTGGAATTTATGTAAGATGAGACTGCCGAGTCGAAAAAGGAGATGCGCACGGTACACGCCATACATATTAAAGGCATTTCTGTCAATCAGAATCCGATCGAACGGTAGACTGACGAAATTGATATGGCAAAAACTCATTAACAATTTGTTTTACTAATTTTTAATCGATTTTCGACTTCGAACGTTAAGGATTCAGCCAAATATTCAATAAATAATGAATTATCTCCACTTTGAAGAATCACAACTCTCAATTTTTATCTTATACAGAAAGAATATTAAATGTTGTTTGCAATAAAACCTTTTTACATAAATAACTTCATATTTTGCTTTAAAAAGCTGCTTTCAATTGTCAACTCACCGTTGAACTAAATAAGAATAGACGCTTTGATGTTGTTGTACCATTACTTACAGCATTCAAAAAGAACTTCGTGCATAAGACGAAACTGACTTGTGACGAAATGTGGATTCCCTACGAACAGATTAGTGTTTGTCACGCTCTGGAGTAAAAAAGACCTTGTACTGACAAACAAAGAAGAGAAGTAATTTTGTTTCAATTGGGTTGGGAGATCTTATCATTCCCGGCGTATTCTCCAGACTTAATCCCTTCAGATTTTTATCTGTTTTAATCATTGAAATGTCAGCTGGATAATATCCGTTTTACATTTCTTTTCTAAAAATAGCCTATGTGACTCTTTATTATATCAAAACCACCAAATTATTTTCTATTAGAGTTTTGATAGTTGCCTGTGTCAAATGTATAGGAAGTCAGAGCGATTACTTCAAAGATTAAATTTATATTATTTTTTCATAAATAAATATCAAAGGTGCCGAGTTTTAAAAAGTTTTGGATCCAATATTTACATTTGTCAAAAATAGATAAAATACAGGGTGTTCCATAACTTATCCGCCATAGAGCAACTGGTGATAGCAGAGATCAAAATAAGAAGATTTAGTGAATAAATATGTTGGCAAATGTTAGTCATTAAAAAGATACAGGGGTTGAAAATTAAACTAAATTTTCGAAAAATTGAGATAATTTTAAAATGGTTGAAGATATCAGGTTCAAAATTGGGGAGTGGGGTTTTCAAATACGACAAATCTAAACTTGATACTAGCTTGAGCCTAGTTTCTAGAGAGCGCTTGCGATCTACTTTGGGAAGAGTCATAATTTCCACGTAAAAAGGTACCCTTGGTCAATATTGATATCTCACGCCGTTTGCGAGATATTCTTTGTCGAGGAGCACATTCCGAACAACATTGCACATCTGTATTGGGCGCGGTGGTGAGTTTCCTCGGCCACCTCGTAGCTCTGACATTAATCCATTAAACTTTTATTTGTAGGTTCATATGAAGTATTTAGTTTATCATGATGAAATCATTACACGAGACGAACTTCAACCAGCGGCCAATGTTATTATAAATGAAGAAAATAATTTCTTAAATGTGAGGCGTCACTTAACAAAGAGGTTGCGGAAGTATATTGAAGTAAACGGTGGACACTTTCAACACTTATTGAAGTAAATTTCAAAAAATTGTTATTTTAAATAACGTCCGTTGTATTTTTGACATCTCAATGTGTTTGTTTTCTCGTATTCAAGGCACACTTTGTGAATTGCAGATTTTTCAATCATCGACAAGATATGGAATGGAATATTCGAACACGAACATCTTGCAATCGGAATGAGATATCGATATTGACCAAGGGTACCTTTTTTTCGTGGAAATTATGACTGTTCTCTTTTTTGAAGTCAAAATATCCCGAGCTTTATAGGGTACAAAAATATGAGTGATGAGTTAATTCCTCACAAAGTAGGTAGCAAGCGCCCTGTAGGAACTAGACTCAAACTAGTACCAAATTCTCACCTTTGCAAACCCTGCAACCCCGATTTTGACCCTGATATCTTCAACCATTATTCCAAAATATAGTTTCACTTTTAACACTCTGTATCTTTTTAATAACTAACATTTGCCAACGTATTTATTGATTAAATCCCCTTATTTTGATTTCTACTATCACCAATTGCTCTATGGCGGATAAATTATGAAACACCCTGTATACTTTGTAAAAAGAGTTTATCGTAGCAATAAATTCGTAATGGTGACGGTGATGATGATTCAACTGTTTCGTCTAAAGTAATACAAATTGATATCTGATTTTTAAATTGGGAAACAGCAAGTGAATATGGACTTTAAAGGAGTATCGAAAAATGTTGAAATCAAAGAAAATTTTTAGAAACGTTAACGGCAGTTTTGCCTGAAAAGCGGTTTAGCCAAATCAGAGCTGTGGTATATTAGACGGCGATGATGGTGATTAAAACTTGGTTCCATCTACTTACTTATACTAAAATTGTGTGTCACTTTATCCCGCCGGAAAGATCATGTTTATAATTTTATGAACTTCGGAGTTCTTTTTGTTGATTTTTTTATGCTTGAGCACTCAGTATTAAACAGATCCTTATTCCAAAAGTTAATAAAGCAATGAAAATAATAAAGATGACACAATTTAAGCCAAGAATTATTTTTGCCAGCATAGCTCCATTGCCCACTAACGTTGTATTTCAGTGGCTGACATCTACGAGGGTTACTATTTATGTATCCGGAATAATATTTTTTTTTTTTATTGGAAAGGATTTTATTGTTTTTCCAAATATTTTTCGCTATGATTGATACATTTTTACATATGTTTGAACTAATGTTCATAGCACTTTTTCCATTCCCATTGAGCTATTTCCAAAATATGTATTTTGAATGCATCAACTGCTTCTTCTGGCGTCGAAAATCGTTGGCCACGTAGTCTATTCTTTACGGATGAGAACAGAAAGAAATTATTGAGTACTAAATCATTACACTACGGCGGATGATCCATCAATTCGATATTTTGACCGGTCAAATTTTGAGTTGTTCGGTCAGATGAGTGAGAACTCGTGTTTTTTTTCTTATTTCTTCAAATACTCCTGGCAAACAAATAGTTGTGTACAATTCAGAATTGACCGTAATACGATTCTCTAGTGGCACTGTAGCCACATGCCTATTTATCCCAAAAAAACAGAGGACCATTTACTTGGAAGTGCTTCTTGCGCGAACAACTTTTGTTGTTCTTGTAAAATCTTGTATATGTTTTTCATACCACTGCCCAGGGATTCCTCAATCTCTCGGAATGCTATATGACGGTTTTGGTTTATCAGTTCTCTCACATTATCCATGTTTTCTGGCACAACAACCAATTTTGGACGATCTTCTTTAAATTCGTCATTGAGCGAACGACGGCCACGAGTGAATTCACTAACCCAGTGATATATAATGGTTTTAGATAGTGCTTCAACACCAAAAGGCGAAGTTAGTAGATCAATGCACTGTTGTTGAGATAATCCACGTCAAAAGTCGTAGTAAATCATCGCACGAAAATTCTTCTGAGTTAATTCCATTTTTTGACTGAGATGAAATTTTCAAGTCAGTAAACAAAAATAGCAACCCTCGGAAAGCGCTGCTTATGAAATTCTTGTACAACCTCTTATTATCCATATCTAGTTCCCAGTGATTATTTTGTATTCCTTAAACTGAAAGAATAATTAAGGGAACTATGTTTTTAACGAAAAATATATAATTGCTGCTAACGGGGTTAAAAGGAAGTTTAATTCTATGTGTGGTAAAGGTTAGACAGGTTAGACTTAATTCTTCCATCGTTTCTGGATGTCCATAAAAAGTGAAACATCTCTTGATAATGATTTCTGTTAAAGGTTCTTATTAGTCTCTCCTCTCTTTACTCGTTCGGCGGGTAAAACCTATTCTTTTTACCGTTCATTCGTTTTTAATTTACAGAGCTGAATCTAAAGTTTTATCAGTTACGTTTTATAAATTATCAGTTAAGTTTTTTTAGTATGTCCGAACTTCAGATTCAACTATGAGATTGCGCCCTTATAGCATCAAAATTATTCATTATAGTTTGGCAAATCATCATAGAATGTTTTACATCAGACCAAAGCTTGCAAATTGTCGAAATGTATTATCAAAATCATTTATTACCAAACCAATCCAAACTAAACTTATAAAGCAGTTCGTGAATTTTATTGTGCACATAATCACACAACCGAGCAATGTACTCGCCGAATTATCGATAAATTCCTAACGCATTTCCCGCTACTCGATATTAAAACAAAACAAGACAAAAAACTGTGCGTTCCAAAGGCAATATCGCCGCTATTGTTGGCTGTGTTGATGTAGATCTATTGCATTCAATCTTATCATCAATGCTTATTATTTTCGGATTTTTGACGTTTTGGATTTTGACGAATTTGGTTTCACCACATTAAAAGTACTATTTAATCAACTCAAGAAATTCGTTTTTTTTATTATAGCAGAAACATAGAACTTATCTGCTTTCGAAGGCTATCAAAACAAAATTAAACGTTATATCAGCTTGAAATTCCTAGAACGTTACTAGAATGCTACTTTTCAAAAATGAAATCACCTTTACGATCGCACCGCCATCTAACGGAAAAGTATCTGACTTTTCACTCAACCCTCGTAAGTATATAAGTACTTAGTACTTTTTATAGCACTCTTGTAAATAATTCAGCTAGTTTCCTTTTTTTATAGCACTTTGATTGTAGACTTATATGATCTTTAATGCTGGTTCCTTTGGCTGGAATAATAAATCAATTAAAAAAGATCTGCCGCGGTAGCCAAAGAGTCTAAGGCGCTGGTAAGGTAGTACAAGGGCTGCGGTCAGGCCAGGGTTTAATCGACACCTAATGACTGTGGTTTGGAGCCCACGTTAAGCTGTAGATTCAGTTGTTTAATGACCTAAGTGGTTGACGCGACTCTAACTTAAAAATAAACTGAAGTAAATAACCCAAGTAATTTTAAAAAATCTTTATTCAAAGAATTTTATACAATATAGATTAAAACGCTATATACAAACTTAATAAATAATATAAATAAAAAATCATAAAAAAAATAAAATTAATATCTACAGTAAGTTCATTGGCTACTTCATTTTTACAAGTTATAAATATAAAAATACTGAATAAATATGATAGTGATGCGAATTTTTACAAGAAAAAAACCTGATAAAAAAGGTATTTTACATATATATTAGAATAAATTAAAATATACACAATATATGAGATGCTAGGCTGATTTATAAAAAAAATATATTTACACGGATCAAAAAATAAATAGGAAATAAGTTATTAGAGGTAAATTCTAAAATTTATATCACTGGGTAAAGACAGACCCTTTTCATTTTTTCAATTGATTCTATTAATTTTTGAGGAATTTATCACAAAAATAATTGATTTTCAATATGTGTTTTTTAGAGATGTGACTACAAGTCACATCAAACAAATAAGTTTTTTAATTAAATAGTGCAGGCTTTTTGAAGACTATAAAATCTAAAGGTTTTTCCAATTAGGTTAGTTTGACAAAAAAATATTTACAGGTCAATTGTGAGAAATTTTAAGTTAAAAAGTCAATCAGTCTTTCTAATATTCTACAAAGTAATACTGGTCAGAATGGAGGATATTGGAGAAAGTTCCAAAACATACTCCACCAAATTTCCGTGTTAATTTAAAAGCAATATTGAATTTTTTTCTTTGTTCTACAGACGTCGCATTTTACCTCGCAACACCAGTGAAAAGTACAGTTACATCTCTCTACTACGACTACTTCCTCACTATAGAAACCCCTACCACAACACATGACATCACAGTTATCAACACCTTCAGATGTTTCGTTGCACTGTCTTCCATGAGTTCCTGCGAAAAAAACAAGAAGACGAATTTAGGTTTAGTGTTGTTTAAAAATATTTCTAAAGGTTTGTCAAATAAGAATGTTAGAACTTTAAAATGAGGCAATTATAATCGGGTCATAATCCAAGTGATAATCCGGTAATTTTTATTTTTTCTTGAAGAACAAGCACTAGCATTATATTTTGAAAGTAATGTTGTTCCAAGGCCCTTCTTGGGGTTGTCTAGTGGAATGGATTCTGGAAATCCAATTTTGGACTACTCTCACAAATATCGCGTAGTATATTTTCAACTGTGGCCGAATGTTTCGTTTACGGTGCCAAACATTGTTTAGGGTTTATTTCTAGAAACTAAAGATATCAGATAACTCTACAAAAATAATTTAAGGGCGTGAGATCGCATGACCTTGGTGGCCAGAAGACATTACAATTTCACGAACTAACGCATCCAGGAAACTTCTCTTGCAATAAATTGATTGTCTAGTAATATCTGCGACAATTTCCACCGCCTTGTTGAAAGAAAATATTGGTTATATCCACATTTATCAGGTTAAAGATACTCTTCACCATTAACTGTAACATGTTCTCCATTATTCTCTTCGAAAAAATAAGGTCCTGTTTCTCCTTAAGCCCAAAAACCGCTCCATACACTGCCTTTTTGAGGATAAAGATATCACCAACCAATTAATTAAGGCAGAAGTGCGCTTCGTCAGAGAAGATTATTTGTTCCACTAAGTGGGAGTCCTCTTCCAGCTATTCTAGAGTCCATTTTTTGAATCATGTATTTTTCCATGGTGGATTGACACAATGTACTGAATACAGCAGTCTATAAGTGGAATTTATTTTTCAAATAGTGTTGCCGCTATTAGATTTTAAAGTTCTGACACTGTTATTGGAAAACTCTTTACTACTAGATTTACCTTGGATGCCATATTTAGGATTCTTCTCACACAAACCGGGTAATATTTCATAATAAACCAAATCTTTGACTCCTGGTGGTTTGTGTTCGGGATTGATCGGTTTCAGTTGAAAACCGTATTTGTGTTTTCGTTTATTTTCACGTTTAGTATGGATACTATTGGTCATCAAAGCCGTTGGATTTTTTGGTAACCTATAATAATAAAAATAAAGTAGACTTCTTGTATTGTTGTTTTTTTTTTGTAAATAGTAATCAAGGAAAAAATCTGTGAAATATCAAATGCGTTGAACCAAAAATAAAATTATAATTTTCACTAAAAAATAAGGATGATATATACATTCGCTATTTGAAAATAAACTTAATAGATGCTTATAAAAAATACGCGTGATGCTAAATATAGATTATTTTCCGAGAGTCATTCGAAATGTCTTTAACCTGTCACAGAAATGGCACAAGTATGACTAAATAACTATAATATTTATCAAGTATGTTTCGTTAAATCATATGCTATGATGTTTCAGTCGTATGTGTTTGGTTGCTTGTTTATGGCGCCGAATAAAGCAAAAAAGAAACGGCCACTCCTTTAAATAAATATTCCCCTTCGTTTTCGGCAGTAAAATAAGTGGACTGATGAATTTAAACACGATTGAAAATTCAGGGAAGATGATGAACACCAGGGACACCCAAATATTGCCATGACCGACAAAATTATCATGAAAAGCCACAATCTCGTACCAAATGATAGCCGATTACAGGTACGAGAGCTTGCTAGCATTATAAACATATAGATAGAACGTGTACAATATATTTTATATCACGTTTTGGTTTGAAAAGGCTTTCAGCTCCATGGGTGCCGCGTTTGTTAAGACTCGAACAAAGACACATTCGAATAAACTATTCTCAAATGTCTTTAGACTTATTAAAACTCCGTTCGACTGTGCTTCTTTAAGATTTTCTAACAATAGATAAAACATGGCTTCACCATTACACGCTAGAAGCAATAGTCCAAACAGTGGTAGGGTGCACATAATATACTTGAACCATCACCTGGATCCAAACTGAAGAAATACTAAAGGAACTTTTCCCAAACTAGAAGAAATTGCTCTCTCGATGAAGATTCACTTCAAATGATGAGTTCGCTTCAAAAGTGGAAATTTTGTTGTTATAAGAGTATTAAATTGCAAGTTAATATTTTTTTAATCTGAAAAATCTTGTGTTTTCTTTACCAGGCTGAGAACTTTTCGAACAACCTTTGTATTAGATCTATATAGCCCTATAGTATTTGCTGCTTTAATTATCAGAATTTTTGGTTCAATGTTATTTATATGTTTATTAAAACTGAAATACATAACTTACTATAATAACATGCATTTCTCCTTGTATAATTGTAATACTTAAAAAACATTATATACTTTTAAATTGGAAAATTTTACTTACCGATTACTTTGAGCTTTGTTGTTCTTTAATGTTCCCGAGTTGGCCGCTATTACACGTGTGGCTCCATTGTACCGATCCTTCAGAAGATCTCCGATCACTCTAAAATTCGGCAATTTCATCCAACAGGTTCTTGTGGTGCAAGAACCGGACATGCCGTGACATTTACATTCTTGTCTCATTTGTGACTGAACATGCTGAAACAAAAAGTACAATAAACAAAATGTTAATATTAACCTTGAAGTGATTTTATATTATTCTTCCTTCTTCCTTCCATTCCTTCGTAAGTTAAATTCACTACTATTAATAAATTTCATTTAACTATGACTTAATTTTTATTGCTACATCGAATATTTTTATGGATATCAGCGAACCAGCGGCGATAAGCGTTTGGCTCTTCGGGTACTCGACTATTTATGATATTTTTAGATATTTACGGCTTCAGAAAAATCGAAAAAGAGCCATGGAAGAATCATTTAAAAGCTCGCACGACAAGAATCTTGAAAGTTTTTAATGGGACTAATGAGTTTATTTCAAAGGTACTATCAGACGAATATAGCGAAACTTTCAGAAGAAACTGTGACCTTCGACAGGCCATACTTCTTTCAGTGGACAAGGCACCGGCACCGGCACCGGCACTCGTGAGTCATTTGATCTAAAACTAATCAGATAACGTGGACTTTTCTAGCCTCCTAACAATCCAAAACTAAACTCGTTGGGTTATTATGTGAGAACTTACTGAAAAGGTGACCAACAAGTCGAGATATCCTAACGTGATCTTTATGCATACCACCAGTGAAGCAGCATTTGCGATTTTAGTTTACTTTACGAAAGTATTTCATGCAATAATTCGGGCTGAAGGGGGTCGATATCGAGCCCTGCAGGCCCAACCAAGTGAGACAATTAACTTTAATAATTAAGTTTAATATTTAATATACATATTTATCCGTCTATATTTATTGTGCAAAGAATATTGTACAGGAATAGTGAAAATGTTATAAAATTGTCTATGAAACTAAAAAATAAACTGTTAAATATTTATAAGGTTTTTGTGTTTGTGGATTTGAGAGCACCTACTGTCTGCTGGTGGTAACTTTGGGTCAAACTCTGAGATTAAAATGTAATGACTTTTCACGCGTCATTTTAACATCGGACGTCATGGTTACATTCCCAGTCATAACTGAATTTCCAGATGGGTAGATGCACTTCAAATGAATGATTAATTACTGAAAATAAAGCCACGAGGTTCCTCTCGGTCGGTGCTCACATCGGGGAATGTTGATAAAGTAAGGGAAGCGATAACTCTTCTAAGCCACATGCTGCTGAACTGGGTATGAGTAAGAAAACCGTAGAGCGCATTTGGCGTAAGGATTTGGGCTTTCATCCGAGTAATTGTATGGTTATTCAATAATTGAATAAAAGGGACTATCAATCACGTATCATATTTGCGCAAACAATGTTTGACATTAATCATGAAGTCAATCTAATGTGTAGTCAAGGTCATTTATAACGTGTAGTCAGTATAGTGTAGTAATTAATACGTGTAGAATAGCAATTTAGGGCCTCAGACCAGTGACAGCTCGTGGGTTTTTAAAATAGGAGGGCGTAGAAGAAGATAGTGCTGCTGAAGATTTTTTTTTGCTTTCCCCTTCCTCCTTTTTACTTTTCATGCCATTGATACCCTATACAGGGGGTGAACCAGAAAAATTAGTTAATGGAAAGAAGCTGAACGGAAATAAAATATAGTGTTTTGCTATATGCTGAAATGCGATATATGCTATATGTTATATGCTATATGCGATAAATGCTGAAGAGGCGGCGCTCCAACACTCTCCTTCACGAGCTGCCACCACCTCAGACAATCTCCAGACAAATGAACCAGAAACCACTACACTGTGTGGTGGGGTATTGGCAAGTGTGAAATTGTCTGGCCAGTTTTTCCGAAGAAGATGGAATCCCAGCGGCCGATAATTCAATTACTCGCTACGTAACCGTATTTGAAAACTTGTTCAAACTAGAACTTCGAAGACGCGGAATCAAGAGAAGGGATGTGTAGTTTCAATAAGATGAAACCACTGTTCACACGGCTAAAACTTCCACGAAATTGCATTCCCTACTTGATCAATTTCTCGCCTTAGTGCTGTCCAGTGGCCTCCTCTGTCACGGAAAAATTGAAATCACGCTTGTGTGAGAGTAATCCTTGTACATCGGACCAATTAAAAACCACTATACGTGAACGAATTAAAAAAGTCGATGACGAAATACTAGAGCAAGTTGAGGTAAACTTTCAAAAACAGCTCCAAACACGTGTTCAAGAAAATGGCCATCACATTTTTTTCGACGCTTGAAGCTGGCAAGCATTGAAATCGGCATGTTACAAAATATGTTACCAAATAATGTTAACAAATATTTTTCATGTTTATCACAAGTCATGTTTATATTAAAAAACGTCCGTTTCCCGCGGACCACCTTGTATCATCTACATATCCCAATTTAATAACTTAAAAGTTAAATTAGTTCTGCGAAGGAATAATTTTAGATACTCTACATGCTGATGGACTCTCGCCAATACTCATTTGCCGAATAATTATTATCTAACCGAGTGTTTTGGTGAGGAAGTATCCGACCATGACCGGTTCTTCACGGAAGACTTAAAGAGAATATTTAAATTAGAGTCTTGATGTTTCGTTTCATTTTGCCGCCGCAAATTCGTATTTGATTTGACTTGAAACGAGGCCTAAACCTAATAAATTTAATTTCGCAGCAACAGATGGAAACCCAAGACGGAATTGAAACGTACAGTGTAGTCAGATTAACTTCAATTACTCTTAGAATAAAATTATTTGAATAACTGTCGCCGTATTCGAGTTTTGAAGGGGTTAATATGTTGATGCTGGCGATGACAGTTAATAATTAATTAATCCGAATGAGATTTTCCTTATCTTGTACACTGGTAAAATGTCACTGACAAATTATTTTATCGTTTCAATCATCGATCACGATGACAAATTGAACGCCATACGTGACAAATTAATCTATTTAAAAAGAAATGTTACTAAATTATGTCATGTTATGTTACCAGGTGTGACGGTTAATAATTCTTATTTTTTTAAAAAAAGCACATTTAATTTGGGAGAAAGGTAAAAAAATGGTTTATTCAAAGTATGCGCCATCGCTAGCTGCACATTTTTTCCGTCTCTCTGTCAATTTGTGGATACCCTCCCAGAACAGCTATTTTTCGATACATCCGTAATCGTTGAAGTATTTCATGCAAACTGCGTGAGACATCAATGAGAACAAGTAGTATTCGAAAGGGGCCAAGTCTGGTGAGTACAGCGGATGGGGCAAGAGTTCCTAGCCAAGTGCAGAAATGGTGTCCCTGACCGCTTTCGCCGTATGTGTTGGGACATTGTCGTGCTGTAAAATCACTTTTCCGTGTCTTACATCCCATTCCGGTCGCTTTTCGATTAATGCATGATTCAAATTGATTATTTGTTGACGGCACCGAAAAGTATTAACTGTTTTGCCTGGCTTCATAAGCTCATGGTATACGACACCCTTCTAATTCCACTAAATGCACAGCATTGTCTTCTTTCCAAAGCGATTCAGTTTTGCGGTCGATGTTGATGGTTGTTCTGGGCTAACCCATGATTTTCTGCGTTTTGGATTCTCGAAATATATTCATTTTTGTCTCCAGTCACGATTCGATATAAAAAACCTTTCTTTCATGTCGAGAAAGCAAACTTTCGCACAACTTTTTTCGCTTTTCCATCTGTCAGCCGTTCAGCTGATGTGGTACCTCCTTTTCTGCCTTCTGGATCTTTCCCATGGTATGCAGATGATCACAAATTGTTCGGCGACCAACATTTAGCCTCTCTGCCATTTGTTGTAGAGTTTGCATATCGTCTTCTTCAAACTATATTGACAAAGATTTTTAACGATTACAAAATTATTACAAATTCAATATAAACTAAAAAAACTAAATCCAAATATCTATAACATTTAAAAATAAACATCAAAAATATCTAGAGGAGTAGTAATGTATGTTTCTGAAACAACGCAATCTTATAAGCAAAGAAGAAAAAGAATTGTGGTCATGTGATATAAGTAATATGAATTCAATTTTCTATATCCACTTTGGTCCACAAATTCCTCTTAGAATAATAGAAAGTAAGATTCTGAAGTAGGATACAATGAAAAATTGCATTTAGAAGTATATTGAATGAAGAATATATCATCACCTTTATAAAAGCCCAAGATTTACATGATTGGACACACACATACGATTGGAAATACATAGATGACAAGGTGAAGTTATGGAAGATAAAGAGTACAAAGGATAGGAGTGAGGAGTTGTACAGAAAAGACTAGGTATAAGAAGAATTCTAGCAAAATAGGGAGAAAAACGAAAGTAAATGAAATTACAATGTAATATAGATTAACTAGCTCAAACAGAGAAGAATAGAGAGGGCTAAAATTGGGATTTAAACAAATAGAATGGAGAGTACATGTACACCTTATGTATATATATATATATATATATATATATATATATATATATATATATATATATATATATATATATATATATATATATATATATATATAATGTATATATGTATATATATATATATATATATATATATATATATATATATATATATATATATATATATATATATATATATATGTATGGATCCTGGAGGACCACGGGAAGTACAGTTGGAGGCGCCCATACTGATTTCATTCTTTCACTATGAGGTTTTTCCCTTTCGTCAGACCAAATTGTTCTAAGTTGTTCATTTTTCTCTCTGGCCAACCTCCCAAACGTTAACCTTGTGTCTGAAACAGTTTCTATCCTGAATTTCACTTTGTGTAATATTTGCTGATCTTAAGTCCTCTTTAATTGCAGCAATCCATTTAATTTTTTCTATTTTAGCTCTACTCCCATTTTCATAAGATTCAACTATTTGTCAAGTTAGCCTACTCGGATTCATCCGTTTTATGTGTCCGTAAAACGTTAAGTTCTTTTCATATCGCTATGTATATCTGTGCTTTGTTTGATATCTTGGTTTTCTCGAAGTCTTGGTTCTCGATGTTCTGCTATTTATTTGGTTGGGACTAAGATTTTTCTCATGATTTTTCTTTTTTTTCTTTTCAATCTTCTCAATGTCTATCATTCTATTCAAATTACCACTTCATGGTTATTTCACCCAAATATTTAAATTGAGAAGCTCATCTGATATTACCATATTTTGTTTTTAGAAATGGTATTCTTAGTCTGTTGCAGGTCATGTATTATGTCTTTTCAAAGGAAATTTGGAGTCCTACCTTTTCTGCTGTTTCTTTTAGGATTTCAATATGTTTTTTTGCCGTTAATATATCTTGAGCTAAAATTGCTAGAGCATCAGCAAATGGTACGCAATCTATTTTAATGTTGGTTGTCCCTAATTTAATGGGCTGTTCAATATTCAGGGCCGATTTTTTTTAACACCATTTCTGTATTACTTTTTCTAGAACACAATTAAATAAGAGTGACGAGGGTTCATCCCTGTGTCTCACTCCAGTTATAAATTATCACTAATTATATATATTAAATGTAAATTTATTCAAGAGGACTAACTAATCGAGCAATTGTTCTATTGAAGTAGTTCTATACCAACCAGAAAGACGCTTAATTAAAGAGAGCGATGCAAAAGATGCTTTTTCCGATGCAACGCTATAAAAAGTGATATATTTTTTTTGTTGTCTCCAAGTTGTTAAGTTTTAAGTGAAAGAAACACGAACTTTTCACAGGCTATCGTAAATGGCGAACTAGATACACGTCACCGACAATTTTCCCAACGAAATACAAGGAAAACACTTAGCGCTTTTACTTCGAGCCTCTCGATCTCGATATGTTAAAGATTCGTTATCCATATAAGACGCGTCATTTTCTCTTTTTTGTTGCGACGACACTACGTGCTTACTGCCGCAATTATTCTATACATGCAAAATCATTGCAAAATGCCCACCAGGGCAATCTGTTCGGCAGCAGTAAAAAAACCGAGTTTTACGGCGATTTGGATCGATTTTGTTTTCGATTAATGGTTATTGCCGCGAGATCCGTATGCGTAAAAGTATCTACGTGTTTCGGTGTACGGAATAATAAAGAACGTTCGTACGGTGGTTCGAAACATTTTGGTTTATTAGTCGCGTGGTGTTTTATGTAATTCCTTTTTCTGACATTGTAGAAAACGATTAAATTAGCTCAGTTACTTGAAATAATTTTTTAGGCTCTTGTTTATTTCCCATTAAAAAATGTATAATTTATCAAGTAGTATTCTAAATTCATCATCAAACATATTCCCAAAACAAATAAATTCAAGCACGCAAATTATTACTGGCCAGATATAACCATCTCTATTTATATGAGATAAAAGACAATAACAGTTATCCAAAAATTCTAAATTTTGCTTCTTCTACTTCTCTTCGTAAATCTATTAATCTAAATCTAATATTTTAAACATTAATTTCAAGTAAATAAAATGATAAGACACAATGAAGTACACTTTGTTTAAATGATTTTCCATCCCTGAAAATGTCATGTGATTATCGATTATCTATCGATCATGTGATTATCGATCATCATCATCATCAGCCCATGTCTATCCACTGCAGGATGAAGGCCTCTTCAACATGCTTCCAACTTTCACGGTCCTGGGTTTTCCTATGCCACTCGGGTCCACTATACTTATCGATGTCATCAGTCCATCGTGCTTTCGGTCTTCTTCGCGGACGTTTGCAATCAAACGGTATCCACTCAAGGATTGCCCTGGTCCATCTATCATCCCATTTGCTTTGCCCATCTCCATTTCAATTGCTTTACTCTTCCAATGATGTCGCACACTTTCGTTTGTTCCCTGATCCATGTGCAGAGCTTTGTAATACCGTGTCTCGTAATACCATTGTCTCGTCTTGTAATACCAAGCATACATTTTTCCATTCCCCTCTATACTATCCGAAGTTTCTGAATTGATTGCGATGTAAGTTCAGGTTTCAGTTCCGTATGTCATAACGGGCAGGACGCACTGATCGAAGACTTTCTTTTCAGGCAAACTGGAAGCTTGTTCTTAAACACTATGTATCGCCTTCTATTCAAATCCTCTTATCTCTCCAGATATATATATATATATATATATATATATATATATATATATATATATATATATATATATATATATATACATACATATATATACATATATATATATATATATATATATATATATATATATATATATATATATATATATATATATATATATATATATATATATATATATATATATATATATATATATATATATATATATATATATATATATATATATATATATATATATATATATATATATAAATATATATATATATATACATATATATATATATATATATATATATATATATATATATATATATATATATATATATATATATATATATATATATATATATATTGGGCTCTGTGAAACACGAAGATAGGGTGAAGAGTTAATCAAACTGGAACCAAGTGGACACGTACTCTACACTCGAGGTACGGAAAATGGGCGATGTGGCGGAATTGGATTCCTCATTAATCGAAAGCTGAACGACAGTGTGGTAAAATTTGAAAGTACATCCGACCGATTAGCCCAATGCGTCATTCAGCTGAATAAAAAGTTTAGGCTTCAAATCGTCCAAACTTATGCACCAACTATAAGCCATAAAGATGAGGAAATTGAGGAATTTTATGATGATGTGGCCCAGCTTTTATACAAGGAGAAATGTAGGTACAAAATCCTGATGGGTGATTTTAATGCCAGAATTGGAACAACAAGAACAGACGAAAATGCAACTGGCCCATATGGAGCTGGTGAGCGAGACAATAGAGGTGACAGATTAGTTGATTTTGCTGAAGGACAAGAACTATATATTATGAATTCATTCTATAAGAAAAATATCAGCAGAAAATGGACATGGAAAAGTCCATCTGGGCTCACAAGCGAAATTGACTACATCATGACCAACGATAAAGCAATATTTACCAATTGTACTGTCCTTAACAATTTTAATGTTGGAAGTGACCACCGAATGGTAAGAGCAAGGGTTCGGATTGACTGTCGAAAGGAGCGCGAAAGAATGGTAAGATCAAAGAAGGGCAAGGTGGATTCTGGAAAACTGCTGGAGAGAGGAAGCGATTTTGAGATTGCTTTGTCAAACCGGTTTGCTGCATTACAAGATCCAGAAGAGGTGGAAATATCAGTTCAATATGACGAAATCGCCAACAATGTACTTCAAACGGCTGCTTCAATAGCACCAGAAGAAAAATGTCTTAAACAAACAAAAATATCCAGTGAGACCATGATTTAATAAAGAATCGGTGAGCAATGAGAAATGCAGGTAGTCCTGTTGGCAGGGTCGAGTACACTGAGATCTGCAAAACTATAAGAAAACGTATCAGAGAGGACACGCGCCGGTTCAATATGCAGCTAGTGCTAAAAACCCTGGAAGAAAACAAAGGAATTAACAAAGCTAAACAGAAGCAGAGAAACAAAAGAACGTATATATATGCTTTAAAGCGTGAGGATGGCACAGTGTGCAGGGCGCGTACCCAAATGTTAGAGATTGTCAGAAGGTTTTATTCCCCTAGTTATATGAAGATCAGAGCCAGTCAGGGACAGCAATACCCACGGAAGAACAATATATAATGCCAGATATCCTAGTGGAGGAAGTAACAAATGCTATAGAATTGATGAAGAACGGCAAGGCTCCAGGAAAGGATAGTGTAACTGTCGAAATGCTAAAAGCTGGAGGTCGGGCGTTACATAAAACACTGGCAAAATTATACTCAAAATGCCTCAAAGAACAAAAAGTACCTGACTTATGGAAAAATGCAGAAGTGATCCTTTTACATAAAAAAGGAGCACAGGAAGATTTAAAGAACTACCGTCCAATAAGCCTCCTATTAGTGATGTACAAAGTTTTCACTAAGATAATTTCTAAAAGAATATTAAAAAAACTGAATGACCCACAACTAAGAGAACAAGCAGGATTCAGAAGTGGATTCAGTACAATGGATCACATCCAGGTTGTACAGCAGGTCATAGAAAGGCACAACGAATACACCATGCCACTGTGCTTGGCTTTTATCGACTACGAAAAAGCATTTGATTCGATCTCAAAGCATGCGATAATGGATGCACTGCTTAGCCAAGGTGTAGAGAGAGCCTATGTAAACCTATTAGAATCGATATATGATTGAGCTACAGCCACAATTCACCTTGATGATCTTGAAGTGGGAATTAATATAGAACGAGGTGTACGGCAAGGTGACGCAATATCGCCTATTCTTTTCTCGGCTGGCCTTGAAGAAGTATTCCGTAAACTGGATTGGGAACAGGATGGTGTAAAGATCAATGGTGCAAACTTAAACCATCTTAGATTTGCAGATGACATTATTCTCATTTCACAAGACCCAGAGGAGTTGCAGAGACGCATACAAGAATTGCAAAGGGCTGGCGAACCATTTGTCTTGAAAATAAACCTGAAAAAGAGTCAGGTTATGTTCAATAACTTCGCTCAGGACAGAAGAATTTCAGTTTTAGGAAGGGATTTAGAGATTGTGGACAGCTTTATATATCTTGGGCAGAGGATTTCAATGGAGGGGAATACCGCCCGGGAGGTGGAACGGCGTGTTAAATGTGGCTGGCAGGCATTTGGTAGGCGCAACATAGTGTTTAAGAGCAGACTCCCACTTTGCCTGAAAAGAAAAGTATTCGATCAGTGCGTTCTACCCGTTATGACATACGGAAGTGAAACCTGGACACTCACATCGCAATCAATTCAAAAACTTCGGGTGGCACAGAGGGGAATGGAAAGATGTAGGCTTGGCATTACAAGACGACACAGAAAGTCCTGCTCATGGATCAGGGAACAAACAAAAGTCTGTGACATCATTGGAAGAGCAAAACAATTTAAATGGAGATGGGCAGGCCATATAGCGAGGCGATGGGACGACAGATGGTCCAAGGCAATCCTGGAGTGGATACCGCTTGATCGCAGGCGTCCGCGAAGAAGACCGAAAGCACGATGGATTGATGACATCGTTAAGTATATTGGACCCGAGTGGCAGAGGAAAGCCCAGGACCGTGAAGGTTAGAAGCATGCTGAAGAGGCCTTCATCCTGCAGTGGATTGATACCATGTAATAAGAGCTGTACCATTCCATTTAAAAAAACTGAACAAACTTCAAAATTTATTGTTGAATGTAACGCCACCTCACGGTTTCATTTATAAACTAAATAATTTATCTCCCAGATTATCTGATTATCCCAGCAATTGCCTTTTAAATGAATCCAAATTGAGGAAAATCGGTTTAGGCAAACGGACATTAGACGACTTTTTATCTAAATAGGTAAAACTCCCCCCCACTTCTTTATTCGCGAAGTTACGACAAAATGTCATAAAACAAAGTTGTAGGAGACAGTTTGCTAATTATAACTGAGAATTTTTCTTACTCGGTTAACACTTGAAAATACACAAAAAAATGATTTTTAAAAATGTTTAGCTCGTCACGCCCTCTTGCGGTCGTTTTAGAGGCTTAAAAATATTTTTGGTGAATTTCTCACGGTCAGTTTTAGTATAATATTTTTTTCCCCAAAGCTGTGGGATCAATAGTTTTCAAGATACGGCCGCGATCCATCCTTAATGGGACACCTGATATATATTTGTTTTATTAGATACACATTATTAGTAGGTTAACAAATTAATAAAGCTAACTAAAAAGACAGTTAATTATCGACAAAGAGGTTTAACTCAGCATTAGCAGGAATCAAGATCAACAAACCTGAAGTATTACCAATTAAAAATTATTAATAGCTATTCTATACTGATAATGAGATCTTTAATAGTCCGAAACAAAAAGAAACTTCTTAGGCAAATAGAAGATTCATTAGCTGTAGTAGAAATGTTAAGTTTAGAAAATAATCAACTCTCAACTCAATTCAATTAACCCAAAGAAAACACGCTCTTAAATGTATTGAGTGATCTAAAGAGAAATTTAATGGTTTAGATAAAGAAGTTATCAATAAATATCAAACACTATTTTACATAAAATAAAAATGTATAAGCTAATTGTTAGAGCAACAAAGTTATATCAATAAGGAATATAGGCGATGAATAAAATCCTACAAAACAAGATTACAATATGGTAGTGGAATGTACTAAATAGAATCTAGAGCAACTAACTCTCTAGTGAGGCGACTACTAAGCCAACAACAGTAGAAGTAATGGGATCTAAAAAGTTGCAGTGGTTATATCATCTAGAAAACAATGAATTACAAAACATCAGTAATAGAAATTGTTATGAATTTACCAGAATTAAAAAAGGCGATCAAGAAGGGTGGCAAAGAGTGAAGCAATTATGGAAGATCTACTGGAAAGAAATACGAAATTAGAAGGTGGTAGCGATGGACAGATGGAAATTGAATTGCATAAATATATATTTATGAAACAAACTATCTAGGATTCTTTTATTACTCTTCTATTATCGAAAGTGTCCGTACTTAAACAATCTGCAAATTTACAGTAATAGGTTTGATAAATATTGAAGATGAGCTAAAACAACCTGGTTGTATATCAATGAACTTTAAGAACTCATTTGTTTAATAATATTTAAAAAAACTCTTTATGCACTAAGGAGCAGCAGAATCCACAAATAATTATTGTATCTACAAAATACAATTAATGATTTCAAGTTGCGTTTTTCCAATTGGCCGGCTGCCATCGTCAGTCGGATGGTGTAAAAATTATTAAATTCAGACGGTATTAAAAACCATCCGACCAGGACTGTTATCGCCCCATCCTGTTGGCCGGTGTTAATAAACCAAAATTAGTAGATTGTAAGTCACCGCCTATCGCAGAATTAATTAGGGCGGATAAAATGGGGCCTGCGATATCTGCCGAGTCATTAGCCGTATCAGCTTCAAAAGGAAAAAAAGAGGATGCTGCCCGTGTACGATCGGTTATTTATATATTTTGGCGTTGTTGGTTCGGATGTTGTGAGAAAATGTTTTGCTCTCTAGCGGCACACAGGCGGAAATTTAGGTGTAATCGAGCAACAGACCTCAATCAAAGCTAATTAGTCTTCAAGCTTTTTTTTTATTAAAAGCAGGATTTCGTTTATTATTTCATAAAAATTAAGTTAACACATTTATCCAGAAAGATGAAGATTGAGCGAACAATGAGATACTTTTCGTGCGATAAGAAAGGTGATTGTAAAGGGATATTTTTTAGTGTGTCCGAACTTCCGACAGGGGTCGCTGTCAAACGAACTGTATCTTTAGAGTCAAAATTATTCAGTATAATTTGGCAAATCATCATGGAACGTTTAACGTCAGAGCAACGCTTGTAAATTGTCGACTTTTTTACTTACTTAACTTATAGAGCACTTCGTTAATTGTACGACACACGTCAATTACGGCAAATTTATCAATTCGTGGCGGTTCGCAGAAAGTTGGGTTTTGTTATTCGACTACGTGAAAAAATTTGCGTAAAAATTTTTGTCTTACCCGCTTATCTAAGAATTCAAGACGTAAAACCATCTTTTGGGTCGTACGTTCGGTGAACCGGCTCAAAATCAATTGCAACTTGATCCAGAATTTAACCGCAAAATTTTATGCAGCCGTATTTGAAGTGAAAATAAACCGCAAATGATCCATCAATTACCGTTATATCAAGAAATACATATCGTCTGGTTCAAATTGTACGCCGGTGGCATCATTAGGCCGTATTTATTTAAATATCAAACTGGAAAGCACGTTACGGTTAATGGGAATCATACAGAGTATGATCAACGAGTATTTAATTCCGAATCTGAATGGTATTGATCTGGAGGAGATGAGGTTTAAACAGATCGGCTCCACATGTCATACAGCCAAAGCAACAATCGATTTATTGGGGGAACAATTCGCTTAGAAAATTAATTCGAGGAACGGACCTGTTAAATGACCACTAGTCATATGATTTAATTACGGACATAAGATCCCTTGAAAAAGTGGTTGGAAATTGGATTGACAGAATGCGCTTTATTAGAAGAAGCCGCGGCGGACAATTGTCCGAAATTGATTTCAAACATTAATGCCATTGACTGTTATTTCACAAAAAATAAATAGTTGAGTCATCTAATTTGGTTGTTGTTTTAGTTGAATTTAGGACGCACTAAAAATCACTTCTGAAAGTTTCAGTTCTGAAAATTTCTGAAAAGTGGCCTCCTTTCTAGTAGCAATCTATAAATTTCAAGTCTATGTGATATTTAGTTTTTTAACAGTCTTGGAAAACAGATAATTTCGAAATTCTTATTCTCAATAAAAGGCGAATTTTGTGAGTTAGTTTCGCGTGGAAAAACCATTGAACAAACCAAAGAAAAGTTGAAAAAATATTATGAAGACTCTGCTTTTTCACTTTTCACAGTTCATAAGTGGTTTACCGAGTTTTGATGTGATCCAATCAGCACGAGTGACACTCTGCACTCAGGACGTCATTATTGAGGAAATGGTCACTAGAATCCTTGATATTCTCTTAACTTTATTTCTTCCTCCAGATATGGTGTTTTCAGTTTATTTTAATTCCTTCCTACTTATGGAAATTATTAGTATTATCCGCATATGTAATTTCCTGCGCTCAGTTTTATTAACTTATTTATGCTATTGTAAAGAGTATCACAATCTCCCTGTCTCATTCTATTTTTAATTCGAATTCTGTCTGTTCCATATCCTATGTTTACGAGGGTATAGCGAAAAGTATTTTTGATCGGAAATCGATTTATTTTTCAAGGTAGTCTCCTTTTAGCTCGATAAACTTTTTCACCTTTCTACTTCCAACTCAACAATTTTGCAATTTTTTTATGCCTTCGAAAATGTACGACTTGTCGAATTGTGCAACATTTTCGGTGATTATCTCTTCATTTGATATGAATTTCTTTCCAGTCAGTCATTTAATCATTTTTGTAAACAGAAAGTAGTCTGAAAGGTCCAAGCTCGGGTGAATATGGCACCAATTCGTAGGACAAATCTCCCAATTTCGCTGTTGCAAAGACGGGCGAATAGGTGGGTGCAATGTCGTAGTGAAACACCACTTTTTCTTTCACCAGAATGATTTTCCTCAAATCCTCGTTAAATTTGGCCAATAGTGCAGCATAAGATCATGTTTCCCTTTCGAATAGTCTATGAAGATATTGTCTTGTGAATTTGCCATAATATTTGCCATGACCTTTCCGATTGGAAGCGCCTTCACCTACTTAGAGGCACGTTTGCCGATTAACACTCACTGTCATAGATCACCACCGATACTCCTTCGAATTGCGCTTGTATATATTTCAGCAAGATAAGGCAGAATGCATTCACATTACAGTTTTTAGATGAGCATGAGATAGGCATACTTGTCACAAGTGATCATATAATATGGTCTATAACTTGCAGTATTACAGATTATTAAAATAACCGTTGTGGACCTATCACCACTATTTGTATCACTTAAGAGAAATTTGTAACATTTTTAATCATATCATAAGAGCTTTATATTGCGCACCAAAAGTTCAAAATGAATTCTTCTTTTTCTTCTTTTTGTGGTACTAGAGCCCGTCAGTGAGCGTTCACCTACTTCAACCTTCGCCTCCAACCGGATCGATCTCCAGCAGCCAGTTTTTGATGTGTAGTTGTTCTTCAGCAACTATTCTTACATTGTCGTCGGTAGAGTAACCAGAGACTCGATGGGTCTCTAATCTACCTCTTTTTCTGTTACTCCCGATTATTCAGTTGTGTTCTATTTCTGAATTTGTTCTTTTTCCATCACCTTTGATTTGTCTAGATTTAATTCTAGACCGGCTCTTTTGGTATTCACCTTTATTTCATATGTCTACCTTAATAGACCGTGTTAGTACGTGTAAACCATCTGCATATCCTGCAATCTGTATTTCATTATTTATCACAGTTTAATTTGTGGTGCAAATTCATCCCCCCGTTGGAAACCTCCTTTTGTCTCCAGTTTTACCATGGTGTGTTGTAAGATTTTAATTACTCCCTTGGATCGTCATCTAGATTAATTTAACAAATTTAGCTGGTATTACCCCCTTGCCCTCGATAACACTTCTCTTTGTACACGATCGTACGCATCTTTAAAATCTATGGACACCTTCAATAAAAGAGTACCAAATTCGGTTATTTTCTCTATTATTTAACAAACTATGGACAATTAATCGATTTAATTGTTGAAAGTTCTCTTCTAAACCCTGCCTGATATTCGCCCATTCATTCTTCGATATATTGTACTATCCTCTGTCTTACTACGTTTGTTAGAACTATATAAGTTGTGCAAAGCAATGATATACCACAACACTTCTCACATTTGAGTTTATCGCCGTTCTTGTTATCAGATATCAAGTCATTATTCGAGATGTTAACCTTCAAGCTTTAGTACGGGCTACATTCATAAATTGTGGCCTATCGCCAGAGAAGATCATAATATCTTCTCTGGTGGTTCCACTCAACAACGTTTCAAAATATATCTTCCATCTCTCTAGTACGAGAGTTGCTATGTAATCGGAATAATAAATAAAAACAAATATTTATAATTGAAAATGGTATTATTGTTTTTCAAAATATTCTCCGCGATACATTTTTGCATGCGTTTGAACCAATTTTCATAACACTTTTTTCATTCCGATTGAGGTATCTCCAAAACATCCATTTTGAAGGCATCAACCTCTTCTTTTGCGTTGTCATGTTGTCGCGTTGTCATGGTAAAGAATGATCCTGCGTCGCTGGTTGTTTTTTCTTATTTCTTCAAAGACTTCTGGCAAAAAAATATTTGGGTACCATTCAGAATTGACCGTTTTATGATCTAGTGGCATTATAGCCATATGTCAATTTATCACAAAAAGACACAACCACATTTGCTTCGAAATGCTTCTTGTGCAGACAACTTTTGTTGAATAATGGCTCATTTTGAAAGACCTATACATTCGACTGCTGTTTACTTTCTTACTCATACGCATAGATCCAAGATTCGTCACTTGTGTAGATGTTATACCCACTTTGACGCACCACGATTGTATTTTTTGAACATTTCTTGGCATCAATCAACACGAGCTTTTTTGAGCGATCAATCTTTTCACGGCTCATGCAAAACTTGTGTATGACACGGTATTGTTACATGACATCAGTTCACGCACAGTATTCAAAAGTCGATCGATGTTGATCGTTCTTGAGATAATCCACGTCGAAAGTCATAGCAAATCATCGTACGAGTTAATTCCATTTTTTGATTGAGATGACATTTTCAAGTTAGTAAACAATTCTAATAGCGTCCGTATATTAAAACGTTCTGAGTACAGTCAAAAATGTAAAACTTTAGGATGTATATACAAGAAGGCGCCAAGCTATAACATTGTTAGCAATTCCGGATACATAAATAGCAACCCTCCTATGTTCTCCAAACTCGATAAAATTTTGCTATCTGATTCCTCGACCAATGTCACTCTAGAGTGAAAAATTTTGACTGCCTTAATGTTCTGGTAAGATTTTCTTGTAACAAAAAATTAATTCAGTAACATATATTTTTCAATGTTGTATTTTTTCTTCTTCGATATAATTTATCAAACTATAATTGCTATTTTGAACGTATTACTAATTAAAAACTTAAATGCATATGTCCTTATAACACAACTATCTCTACGGTTACAATTTCTATACAGCGGTAGCTTCGAGGTACGATAAAACTGTGATAAAATATTATTTCGAAAAAAATTGTATTATACCTGAGATTATCTGATACGAAACGGTGTTTGAAAGAAAAGAAGGAAGAAAAAAACAGTTCAATTAATTTATACTGTTACGAAACTGTGACGTAAGGTAACGTGGCCAGCGCGTGTGGTCCACCAACTGGCAGTACATTAAAATGCATATTAAGTCGTTCAGGGCGACCATTACTAATAAAGTGACATTCGCTCCGAGGTATCCACCAGACGCTTATTAAGCCAACGGTCTCATTTGATGTGTTTATTATTCTTACGTGGAGCAACATTTGCCGCAACATCTCGTTTAACTTCCTAAAGTTGAGATATTCGGTTGACCAGAAAAGGGTATTGATACAAAAATAATTTATTGAGTACTAAGCGTTTGCTAGAAAATATTTTGACTATAACATCCACCACAATGGGCTGGGTAAACAATTTGAATATCGATATATATATATATATATATATATATATATATATATATATATATATATATATATATATATATATATATATATATATATGTGGACAACATTTTGGCGTGCTTTGCGACGTACCATCAGTCAATTAAGTGTCTTTCTAGAATATAATCGGTGAGATGGCGTTAGTTATACATTTGTTGATATAGACTAATGATGTCTATGGTGTTTTGAAAGGTAAACGTACGCCATCAAAAGCCATTTCGTTATTAATTGTCACTGAGCAAAACACATAGTTTTTCATAGCTTTGAATATGTTGAATTATGTTCCAGAAAAAGAAATTTTGTGGGGAAGTGTAATAACCTTCTTTCATTAAAAAAAAACCGCTGTTGAAAGTTATCGATTGTTAGTTGAAACTTATGGTGAACATGCTCTAACCCAAAAAAGCTTGTATACGATGGTTTAAACGATTTAAAAGTGCCCATTTTGATGTAAAAAACAAGGAGCGTCCAGCACAGCTGAAAAAGTTGAGACAGCCGAGAAGATGCAGATTTGCAAGCGTTATTGGATGAAAATTCGACTTATACGTTGAAACAATTGGCAAGTATTGAATGTTACCCAATCCACCATTTCCGAATGTCTACACGTATTGAGAAAGACCCAGAAGGAAGGAAAATAGGTTATTTATAAATTGAAGGGAAGAGACATTGAAAGGCGAAAAAACCGATTGTGAAATTTTGCTTGGCAGATAGGAAAGAAAAGGCATCGATTGTGATCGATTTTTGGCATCGATTTGTGACAAGTGATGAAAAGTGGATCTATTTTGACAACCCAAAGCGTAAAAAATCATGGGTAGACACATGCCAGCCTTCAACATCACAACCAGTGCGCAATATACATGGAAGGAAGGTTTTGCTGTGTATTTGGTGGGTAGTAGGGGAGCTGTGTATTGCGAACTGCTGAAGCCTGGTGAAACGATGACTAGCAATCGATATCGATAACAATTGATAAAATTTAATCGAGCATTGAAGGAAATTTGACCAGAATACGCCCAAAAACACGATAAAGTAATACATGCTTGTCCCCATGTTACAAAATATGTAAAAAACTGTTTGAAAAACGTTAAATAGAGCGTCCTACCCTACTCGCTGTATTCACCGGACTTAGCCCCTTGGGATTTCCATTTATTTCGATTGATGCAGCATGTACTTTGAAAACAACACTTACATTTATAGGAAGTGAAAATGGCTTCAAAAACCCAAAAGTTCTTTTCGCGCGGAACTCAGTCTTTGACAGAAAGATGGGAAAAAGTAATAACAATGATGGCCAATACTTTCATTCTTAAGGTAATTTATTTTGTTATGAAAATAAATGCTTAAATTTTGCGAAAAAATGACATTATTAATCGATACATCTATTATTAATGCATTCCATAAAAATATTTAATTTACAGTTGAATTAGAAATAAACAACAGATTCAACAAACAATTTGAGGGATCTCAAAAAAAACATCGTTTCAAGATATTTCGCAAACCCTCTCATACAATAACAAAAACATTATATTCACAACAGCATAAATTAGTAGTTTATCAAAGTTTTATGTACAAATTGACTAATATTCCTTTATCAGATTCAGATTTTAAGAAGGATAAAGGCAATAAACAAATTCGGCTAAAAATGATTATACGGAGAGAATCATAGATAACATTTTAAAAAGAAAACTCTACAAAAATGCTACCTAAAACATATTTGCAAAAGAATGAAAAATAATTTATTTTGGAAATACAATAACATATTTTGGTTTGATTTGAAAAAAATTGAAACATTCTTATATAAAAGCAATATTAAAGAAGTCTTTAAAACAAACAAGTTTAGGAAAATTTATCAAAAATTGCCAAAAAAAGTAAACCAAAAAGGTAAATCTGGAGTATAACTGCGGATCATGATCAAAAACGCATATAGGACAAACACTTAGAAGAAAATAATAAAAGAACATTAAAGGAGTTTTCTCAATCAGAAACATAATTCTAATTATGCCTCACATTTGTTAAATGAAAATGATTGTTTTAACACTGATTTCAAAATACTACACGTCCAAATCAAAAGCAAAAGCTAAACCGTCTGGAAAGCTTAGAAATAAACCGTTTAAATGATGAGAAAAAAACATTAACAACATGTGAAGTGTACTAGATATTTGAAAACATTCTAAAAATAATTGTATAATACGAGGGTTGCTAATTATTTATTCGAAATTGGCAACAAGGGTGTTGCTGGGTGTCATCTGACATATACACCGTAAAGTTTGACATTGTTGACTTGAAAATTTAATCTTTCAAAAAATGTGTATCATTAGTTTAGTAAATTCAATCGTGGCCATCGTTCGCTCATGGACGAATTTAACGAAGGTCGTCCAAAATCGGTTGTTGTGAAATCAAAACATCGATACTGTGCGCGAACTGATAGAGCAAGATCGTCATGTGATATACCATGAGATTGAGGCATCCCCGTGCATTAGTAGGACAAGCATACACAAGATTTTACATGAACATTTAGTCGTAAAAAAGAAAAAAAGGCTCGTGTCGATTGGTGCGAGGTACTACTCAAAAATTACAATTCTGGTGCCGGCGTATAACATTTACAGAGCTGACGAATCTTGGATCGACTGTATGGGTCTTTTAAAATTAGCAAACCCAACAAACGTTGTTCGTGCATGATGTACTTCGATGCAATGGTCGCCTGTTTTTTTTTGATAAATGAGCATGTGGCTATAGTGTCACTAGAGAATCGTAGAATGGTCAGTTTTGAATGGTACACAACCATTTGTTTGCCAAAACTCTTTAAACAAATAAGAAAAAACAACCAGCGGAGCCGGATCATTTTTGACTATTATACCGCAAGCTCTCGGACATCGGACCAAACAATTCAATATTTGACCGGTCAAAAGATTGAATTGATATGTCATCTATCATACAGTTCTGATTAAGTACCAATGATTTATTTTTGTTTCCTTCTGCGAAGAATTTCGACGATTTTAATACCGACCACAAACTTATCCTAGGAAGTTCAAAGTGGCAGTGAAATAGCATCAGATATTAGCTTGTCTTCAATCGAAGAGGGAAGCGAACAGTATGGTCAGGTTAATCGCTACGACACCAGCCTGATTATTGTATTAACATACCTCAAATTATTAAACAAACAGATGATTTTTTCCTAAATATATTGTAGTTTAACAGGATCTACTGTAGATGATTTTGTTTGATTTGATATGAGCAAAAGCAAAAAAAAAATGTTCCTTTTCATATGCTCGCAAGAAAAATAATTTTTACGAAACTGCCATTTTCAGAAATAAGACAATTAAAACAAACTAGGTTATTTAGAATGATGATAGCTACAATTCTATGAAAATACAGCCACATATAGTTACTAAAAAATGCAGTTGTTTCTTCTCCAACCACTAAGCCAAGATGAAATAAGTGTATTCAACAGAATGAACTAGCAATAGCCAAGCGAGCGCATCCGAGGTTAATTAGCAGTCAAACGATATGTTGCAACTAAAGTATAGAGACCAAAAAGTAGTTTACGAGTACAGCTGTAAATAATCTATTAAAATTAATGGGGCAATATATTAGAATATGGACTCTGAAGAGGATAAGATTAAATTATGCTGCGCTCCCGGCTAGGTACTTAAATTAAGGAAGATTTTCTTGTTTGGCATTTTATGGGCCTCGTTGATATACTTAAGCGTGGAAGCTTTAAATTGTTTCGGATAAAAAGCGCAGCAGTCGCTATTTTAAAGTTGTTATTAGCGTTATGGTGGTCGATAATCTGAGTTTTAATGTTCGCAGTAAGAAAAAGGCTTTTAAACTAATACAATTCGTAAACAAGATCGTCTAGGAACGTTTTATGAATCATTGATGTTAACGTGAATGCTTAAAGTTCATCTTTAACGTTTCATATAGTTAAATGAATTAACCATATGCATGCAAAACATATTTTAAGATATCTCGCATCGTTCGAGGATAGGCTGAAAAGTTCGTGTAATGAAAAGTAAAAATCAAACTGCATTTTGCTATTTCAAATTATGTTAATTTTTCAGCATCCAAAACCTGTATGCCTAGGTAAGATTCAGAACTGTTAAGTACTTTAAAATATGCCACCACAGAGACCATAACTTTCTTCGGCTGGTAAGTGATTTATTGTCTTCTGTATCAATTTTAGAGTAATAAGAGAAATATTGTGTTCAATTAATTAGCCATATTTTTTTGATGCCCGCATTATAGCTTCAGTTCAATTCAATGTAATTCAAGCATATTTGATTTTTGTGTGCCAAAAGAAACAAAAGCATGCAGAACCATAAAAAATATATGCAGCATTGTCAAAGTGATGTAATAATAAAATATAAAACTTAGTAATATTGTTTATGTTATATTAAAAGAGGGTGCTTTTTCGATCTGTGTTAGGTTTGTACACAAAATTTTGACTAGTTTCAAAATACCAAACTCGAAAAGATTAATTACTAAACACCAAATCACTTTGGATCAATCAGAACAATTAAAGAAGAATTGTTTTTATTTAAAAGCAGATAAAGGAAATAAGGTTATAGTAATAGACAAATCTGATTATATTGAACGTGTTGAAAAAATACTTAAGATCCTTATAAACGATTAAATAGGAAAATGTTAAATGAAGTCAGAGACACTCTGACATCTTATAACAGCCATACTTCTCCTTCTCTGAAATATCAAATTACATATTTCAAATCCGAAAGTGCCAAGATTATATGCTTGGCCAACAATTCATTAACCAAGAAAGTCAATGAGACCATTTGTATCAGCCATTGATTCTCCAGCATACACCTTGACAAAATTGTTAGAAAATAAATTTGAAAATCCACCATACCAACTAACTTCCTGTTCTTCCTATAGATAAACTCAACACATTCATAAAGTTGTACATATTAGTCCAGAGCGGGGTGAGATTTCGCAAACCTTGAAATGCCTGAGACAGTTACTCGAGTTAATAACAATAATGGATTTTTAAAACAATATTGTTTCAGAGTATATCTAACAAGCAAATGTTTGCATGAAGCAAAATTGTTTTAAGCTTAATAATTGATTTTACGAACAACAAAAAGCACGGGCGTAGCCAAGGGGGGGTTTGGGGGTTCACCCCCCCCCCCCCCCGAAATAAGCCAAATATTACCTATATTATACCGAAAAAATACGAGGAGTGAAGAGAGTTAAATTATTACATTTGAATTGAATATATATCCGAACTAGTGGACGTTGCGCACGTATATTTGCGTAAGTATATTTTGGTTGTTATATTTACTTCAGACTAAACCCCTTCCCCCCAAACTAAATCCTGGCTACGCCCGTGATAAGAAGCAACGACAATGAAAACGGCAATCCTCTGTTGCTGTTCTTAGCCAATGTATTCATGAGCAATATGACACCGAAGCGAAGGATACATTAATTTACTTCCTAAGGGTATGGCTAAGATATGTGGATGATGTTTTTGAAATTTTTGTTACAAGAAATAAAAACTTAAAAAAAAATTGTTAAGAACTTAAATGGTAAATCCAAAAATCATAGCCTTCACATATGAAATCGAGAACAATGATAGATTACCATTTTGGAGATTTTTAGAAAAAACACCAACACTTCCATATATATTCCTGACGACTCGAATCATAACTTCCACAATAAGATGGCTAGTAAACAAAAATAATTATAACAAACAATTAAAATTAATTATGGTGGGTGTCGGAAGTGAATTGTTATAACACGAATATTGTAGAAGGATTAACGAAAGAACATATTTTTAGGCAATTACTGAAATAATTTTCGACTTTTCAAAGGAACAAAACAAAAATAAGTTCATGGCAATACTGCTTGATGTCCTATTAATACGAGGGCTAGACAAGCTTTTGAGAAAGTGGACATCAGTGTGAGTTATAAACCATATAATAAATTAAGAGAATTCATGGGTAATCCAAAGGATAAAATAAACGGTCTACCTTTAGGGATGATGGAACTTTGACAGCTCATGGCGGCCATATTTGTTTATCGATTTTTGACATGTCTTATTAGTTGTTTTCTGAAAAAGGTTTGCAATTAAATCATGGTTCGTTTCACATTAGAAAAACGTTTGGAAATTATCCAGTTTTATTAGACAAATTTGCGGTCCTCTCGTGATACCCAACGAGCAATTCAGTCCGATGTGGTGGTTCTTCTGAACAGGCTATTAATCGTGTTATTAGAAAATTTTAAAGTGAGTTTACTCTCCACGATAGTGTGGTGCCTGTACGATAAAAAAAACTAGAAGTGTTAAGAGTATTGCCGCCGTTCAATCAAGTGCAGCCGAAAATGAAAACGTCTCGATTGCCCGCCGCTCGCAAGAGTTAGGTCCCTCGCCAACACAACCTGGCGAATTTTGCGATTGGACTTAAGCTTGCATCCATAAAAGATGGTATTGGCATAAGAATTGAAGCCAACCGACCATCGTATTTGTCGTGGATTTGCCGATTGGGCTCTCGAAATGATGGAAGCCGACAAAGAATTTCATCGCAAAATCATTTTCTTCGATGAGGCTCATTTCTGACTCAAGCTTCGTCAATAAACAAAATTGTCAGTATTGGTGCGAATCTAATCCACACGTGATACATGAGAGTCCTTTGCATCCGCAAAAGATCACTGTTTGGTGTGGATTTTGGCAAGGAGATGTCATCGATCCGTATTTCTTTAAAAATTAGTAAGGAGCCACCATCAATACCGAGCACTACAAGGCAATGCTGAAAGATTTTTTTCCTGGAATTTGATGGAATCGATGCAGATAACCTTTATTTTCAACAGAATGGCGCATCACTGCATATTTCCCGAGTAAATAGGGGTTATTGCGAGCCAAGTTCGGTACTCGTTAATTTCACCGCGTGGCCTCCGAGATCATGCGATTTAACTCCTTAATTTTTTTTTTCTCTGGGAACATGAAAACACAAGTTTATAGCAATAAACCTACAACTAATGGCTACTTGGAAACTAACATTCGTCAAGCCCTAGTCGCCATACATCCCGAAATGTGCGCCAGGATCATCGAAAATTGGCGCGTGCGGATCCGTGTCTGAAAAAAAGAGCCGTGGTAGCCATTTGGCTGAAATCTTGTTCAAATCATAAATTGCGTGTCTGAATCTCTTAAATAAAGCAATCCGAAACAATTTTGAGCAAAAAAATGAAAAGTTCCATCATTATTAGAAAAGTCGGGGATTTATGAAATTAGTTTTCACCATTGTGAGCGAAGGTATATTGGGTAAACTAAAAGATCAGCTCTAAAACTTCAGATAGAGAAGGCAAGAAAATTATAAATCGGGGTAAAGAACCTATTTCATTCAGTCAACATTTTGAATTATTGCTGTAACGCTTAGTTAATTTCACGACTCATGATTTTTACATGCTTCATTAGGTACAGTTATCATAATTTAATTTCCATGATGATAACATGGTTGGCGAAATGCGCTTCGTAAAGTTTAAAAAATCGATTTGGTGTTTAGAGGCAAATCTCTTCGAGTTTAGTGCTTCACATCAAAAATTCCAATAGAAGAATTGATGTAGTTTCAAAATGATAAATTATTTTTTATTACGCTCTAGGAAGTCATTCTCACAAAGAGGTTTATTCCACTTACAGTTAGAAGGAAGTTTCTTTGGAACTATTAGAATTGTATGTTTTTCTGGAGAGAAATGTGGAAAATAAAGGAAGAATCTAAATTGACGTCTTGAAGAAAAGAAAAAGTGAAGCCAATAAAATCGTCAACGTAGTTTACTGGGAATAGGACGCAAACAATTTCAATTACCCACAGATTTGTCGTAGACAGCTACATACACCAAATCACGATGGAACATATGTCGTTTTTGTCACATTAAGGACGTAACACGGTGTTCTCTCAGCGGGATGCTTTAAAGACATCTGTCCACCACGGGGGGCATGTCTTGGCTAAATCGGACGGCGCATTACGTTGTACGTATGTCGAATATTAATTCGTCCGACTTTTTTTTTCTCGGCATTCGGCTTGATTTAGAATGAAGTGGAGATCGAGATTAGCGGATTTATGTACAGTGTGATTCTTCTCAACATTTTTGTTCCCTTTTCTTATTTGTTGTTTTCTCAACCAATAAATTCTCATCACAAATATGTTCAATGAAAAGTAGAGAAAAATTATCAAAAGTTAATATTACAATCTTTTTTTGGATTATATCTGAACTGATTTCCCAGTCCATCGTCCGGTACTGAAAGATAAATCACCCCATGTTTTTACGTACTTCTACATCACTCTTCAATATTCTTTATATCTTCTTAAATATTATAACTGAATTTACTTAACAAATTAACATTTTTCAGTTTGTTTACAAAATAGATGACTGCCTATGAAATGTTTACAAATATTAATTATACACTAGAATGTTAATCCAGTTCTCTTGCTTCTATCGAAGTGAAAATTAGGTAATCATCAAAGTTCAAATTGTTTAACGTCTTGTCAGAAAAAAAAACAATTTTGCAAATGCAGAAACGAATAATGTTTAATTTTTCATTTATATATAGGCGTCGATACGTTTTTTTGAATGTTTTTTATAAAGTAATTTTTGGAAAAATAAAAACTCTCCCATCTTTTTGTCCCACCTTAAAATCATTATTTGCAAACATTTTAGATGTAACACTCATCAATATCAATTCATCTGATACATTTTTCGGTAAGTATATCAAGTTTCTATATACAAACGGGCATAAATAACAGAACGTAAATGAAGAAAAATCCCAAAAAACAAGGTTGTCCTGCCTTTTTGGACCAAACATAGTCATATCTTGGAGGTTAATCAACTTGAAGATTTTTGGAAAATATTGGTATTTTAGTTCTAATATGAAGAATAGCTTATGCCCAATTTTTGGTAAGAAAGTTAGAGTGATCTGATAGAAGACAGTTTTATGGATGGGGAAGAGAACAAAGAAAATGGTATCTGGAAAGCAAACATATTGAATTGCATAACAAGAAGAACCAACCAATGGAATGGACAAAAGTTCATAACAACGGCATTTCCCGAAAAACACATCTACAAAATGGACTTAGAGCAATATGAATTTTCGATCAACAACGAGACAATGGGCAAAAAAACAAGACTGTCAAAATTGGAAAGATTCTGAATGTACTTTCAATGTCGAATATGATTGTTACGTTAAAAGACAGTAGTAACATTGATTTACCTTACAGAAAGTATTTTGTATTTCCTTCCTTTTACACCAGTAATTTGTAAGCCAAAATCATATTAATTTAATTACAAAAGACAAAATAACAATAAATTTCAGTAAAACAAAAAAAAAATTCTGTATGCGTTGACTTACCCATCTTCCAGCTTCATTGTTGTGTAGGTTCATCTTCTCCCGCAGGGTTTTTCCTCTTTCACCGGTATCCACGAACTCACGACTGAAATCGAATCCAAACCCAATGTTGTCAGAACAACCACCCCATTCAAAGTCTCTTACATTAGCTACTGCTCCGGTATTACCGTTGGCAAAAACCTGCGGCCTGCGATAGTGTTTTTCGCAGTAGCATGTCTCGATGGTGCCTTCAGAACAAGCTCGCGCTATCGAATGAGTTACTGCTGCGCTTGTGATAGCGTAGATAAATGCTGTCTCTGGACAACCTGGAAAAAAGAAAAAAAATGAACATGTTGCAAACAAGAAAATGAAATAAGTACAATTACATGGTTAGACTAAAGAAAATTCTAATAATTACATTTTCCTAAATTCTATTGCATTTTCAAATTTATGATGTACATGCACTATCGTCAACAAATTCTCTGAGGTACAGAAACTGATGCAACTCATTGAGTTACTTTCTTAATATATTATATCAGTACCATTGTTGATTTTGTGACTGATTGTCATGATATATCAGGGGTACACATCAGTAACATCGTTTTTTTTCTCATATTTTTACTTAAAACTAATGTGATAACAAAATGTAACTTAATAATAACTTAACCTATATCCAAGTTAAATATATTTATTTTGCTTATTTTTAAATTTTGAAAAAACTTAGATAAACCCTATAAAACTGGAAGAGCAAAGTGATAGATATAGTGAGGATAAGTTCCATATTAGACACTTGATACTTTATGGACTTCAAAAGCATAATACAACTAATGCCACAAATGCCATTAATGCAGCTTTATTTTGGTGCCTTGCATAGTAAAATATGCCAGTCATAATTGAAAAAAAAAATAAGAACGGTCATTTCAGTATATTTCGGTATAAAACCTAGAAGACATGTTATGTTTGTCTTTTATAAGGATCTATTGTTGATTAAAATTGAAGCTGACCCCAAACAAGTTATCCAGGAATTAACCCCAAAAGTTATTATTGTATTTGAGGCAACTGAGTAAAGTATAAAGAAAACTTATTAACAAGATTAAACGTGTAACCATATGCAGTGAATTTTTGTCCAGGTTAGACAGATATCAATATCCTTCAACAAATTGTTACTGGAAATGAAAAATGGATTTTATACAGCAATTCATAAAGCAAAAAAAATAGTTAATACCAGTACAAACACCCTTGTTGAAAGGGTTGAATATTATTGCGCTTAGCTTAATAGACTAAATATTTCATAATTCAAAAAAGTCCAAAAATGAATAGTCGAAAAGGTGTGGTTCTGTAACATGACAATGACAAGACCTCATAGTGCTAAAATTACCGAAAACAAATCAGAGTTAGGCTGGGAAGTATTTCCCCACCCACTGCATTCGCCTGATACTGCACCGTCAGATTACCATCTTTTCAGATTTATGAAACGGTTTCTTCATGAAAAGAAATGTCCTACTACGACAGCTATCAAAACTGCACTCGAAAAATGCATTACTTCAAAGTCACCCTCATTTTGAATAGAAAGTTTGTCAGAGAGATAGAGGAAAAGTGACAATTACAATGTAGATTTCATTGTAGATTAAAACTGTATTAAACATACATAGCCGAATACTTGAATTCGAGCTTATTATTTAACATCCAAGACTAGAGGGTATATGTTCTTCTGTAGCTCAAGAGGCCTGATGATGAGATAACGCGACCACACTCCGCACATTTAAACTGATCAGGATGCGCGATATATCTGTTTCTAAGCATAGATCATTGATATTGATAAACTAGTTGTCAGCATTGTGTTCTGTTGAAGGCAGTTACCTCTCAATGATGACTAGCATTAACACCCTTTATTGTTATATGGAGAGTATCCTTGTAACGAAGTTTCTGACCTCATTGCCTTCGTACACCTGAAGTCAGTTCATCATATAATATACAATTATCTAGAGGAAGCTCGTCCAACCAGGCTAAATGCCCAACCCAAACCCAATGTAAGCGCCAGAACCTCCATCGACAAACAATTCGCCTCACTAAGAACTAAAAAGTCAAATCAAATCTTATTGTAAAAAAAATTGTACAGTGTCAAAAAAGACATTACTTAGGGGTACGCCAATTTTTTCTTTCATAAAACAATTGTTTGCTTTCAACAATAGTTTGTTTTCAAACAAACACAATAGTTTGTTTTCAATAAACTCCATTTGTTTTTCATATATCTTTCTAAAAAATGTTGAACCCTCCGTTTAATATAATTTAAGAGCTTTTTTACATCAATCCAGACTCCACTAGTTCAGTTTTCTAGGATTTTTATTATATATGATACTCTAATGTGTCAAAGATATTTCTTACTACTTGGTATTAAAACAGGGTTATTTCCTTCTTGATTAGTTACTTGAAACTATCACCGGGTTTTAATTAAAATATCAGGAGAGGATACATTAAATAAATATATTACAAGATTTTAATTAAAAATCAATCTAGATACGAAAATTGAACGGATAAAGTATTTTTATAGTTCGATAAACTCAATCGTCTGCTAATACAACCTATATGGGATAATAAACTCGCAGCTCCGCTGCTTTGACAGCTTCGTATGATCTGCGTTGTTTATGGCTATGTTAACAGCTGAGTATGTCATGTCGTGTGTAGAATTATGTCCGGTATCGATAGTATTTCAATTTTTTCGATATCGACATTTATCGGCGCTCATAAATCATACAGATAGCGCGAGCTGGTGGATGGTACAGGGTGGACAAGCTATCAATAAACCATAATATATAGGGTGACTATAATTTTAATGTGTATTAGCGAAATAATTAAACCATTGGGAGAATTTACACATTATTGCTGATGCATTTTGTGAATTAATGTTGTTTGAACTATTGCTTCATCAATTTTGAGTAAATAATCCGTAAAATACTTGTTTGTGATAATTTGTCTATGCGGTAAATCCACAAAAAAAAACCTTTGACGACCAAAAACAGTCATCATGATCAACAAGGATACAATTTTCTTGGTGATAAAATTTTATTAGTGAAACTACGCTTAAAGAGAAGATTTGTATGGTTTTCATCATTTATTATTCAAAATAGTCGAGTCAGACCCCTCTGAATTATAAAATAACGCTGGAATTTTTTTGGGAATCGTATCCAATGCCGCGGTTGGATATTCGAAATCGTATCACGTCGTTTTCTTTTGATCGCCCGTTTTCCTTTTTGGATCCACCAGAAGTCGCATGGAACCAAATCAAGCGAATATTGGAGATACGAGAGAACACTATTTTTAGGTGCATCAACTAGAAATATCATTACCATCCTACCAACCAGTGTATATCTTTTCAAATAATCCACAACTCCTCAGAAATGATAATATATTTTCCATGAGCTCTACTTATGTAACATTAACCTCAAATTATTCTGTAACCCCATATTCAAATAAAAATTTTGAATTAAGAGGCGCATCAGCAACTGAGGCTATTCAACAACTAGACCTACAGCTTTACGTGGGCTCCAAACTATGGTATTCAACTATCGGTTAACCTTCCTCTTTAACGCCTCTGCTTGATTTTAAATATCTAAAGAACGGCGATTGGTCACTCACCAGTCACGACTAGAATACCTCTCAGAAGTCATCCGGCCTTACCAAGCCTCAAACTGGTATGAGCGGGGAGTAATTTCTTGTCAGATTTTACACTCTTAGCTGTTAATATATTGCGTTGTGTAAGCCTAGTATTTTCTCGGGGGATCACCCATCTAATTATTAACCGCCCCATATTGATTTCACTGTAAATCATATACTCTGCATGTATAAAAGAGCTGTTCAACTGTGAGGGGTAACAGGTCTGCCTACAACAACTCCTGTATCCCCCAAGAAATATTTATGTGTATAAGCTATGTGGCCTATTATTATTAATGCCGGTATTTTTACACTTCCTTCCTTTATAAGTATTTAATACGATTTCCATATAGTTGTTTTGTTTTATTTTAACTAAAAAACTATTATACAATGATTAACTATATTATGAAATACAGCTGGTACAACTGGACGAACTATATATCGTTTGATAATCGGTATTATGGACTACTGGGTCTGTTTCTATTACTTCCAGATAAAAAATCATCCCAGCTTAACTGATGAGTTATTAAAGAGCGAAAATGGTCTTAAGATGTAAATGAATTTTTACCTCCTAGTAATTGAACGGGATATAGTTCGTCTAGTCGTACTACCTCTATTTAGTAATACAGTTAATTATTGTATATTAGTAATTAGTACGAACAAGTAGACTTCTGTCAAATACCTTTCTTTTATTTATTAAACTATTATTTAGTTACAAGAGATTGCATTTAGTGTATTTAGTTACATTTAGTGTAAGAGATTCACGTTCGAGATTTTCAGCGGTTAGAATTCATGTGATACCTACTTTTGCGCGATTGAATAACTAGGCTCAGATAGAATGAGTCGTAAGACTCATTCAATGCCTTAAGCAGTATTTACATCATTATGAAAATGGTTTGAAATTAAAAAACATTAAATATTATAACTTTTAAGGAAGTTCATTTATTTTCATGTGAATACTTGTTAGAATTAATATAATTGAATATATAAACAATTATTTTCCATCTGAATGAATGTGTGGTGTAAATAAGCGGTTAATAAATTTAAAAAAAAAACAAAATTATAGAAGTAATGAAACGAAAATATGATTTCACATAGTGATGGATTCAAGGTATATAATAATAGATATTCTTAAAAAATTCAAACCGAAAATTTGAAAGGATTCCTTTTACATATATCAATGTTTAAAGAATATTTGTCGTAAATATATTTCGTTATTCGAGTCGATCTGAGGAGATATAACACAACAAAAAAACGCATTTTCTGCTCGAACACAACAATATGAACAGTAAGTCCATTCCTAATATTCGTCTATAATTATTTTTAGACACTTACAAAATTCCCGTAGTGTAACCAATTTAATACTTAGGCTACTGGTCTATTTAACACGTTGAATGGCATCAATAAATGTGTCAATAGCAATAAATCTGTACCGGGATTCAATGGAAACATCAGCACCTGTATAGAACGAACCCATTTGTCATCTCTGGACAACGGCTCCTATCGTAAAACTATCATAGTGGAAATCAAAGTGGAAAATAGCGATTACTTTCGGATAATTTTGGTTGAATTGCGGGCCTACTGTCACACCCAAGCTTGAAATCGTCGAAAAATAGAAAGTTCTCAGTTCATAACACTTGGGCTAGTTTTTATAACCGAATTTAATGGCTGTCTTAGGCAGAATACTGAATAAAAGAGAAGATTGTTACATATTATAAACCAGCATCATATTTGGCTAAGGTCTTACAAGGAGTGCTTTAACAATTAATCTAGTACTTATTTTGCAGATATTTTTTTACCATGTTGATATCTAAAAAAGATGAGAAGTGTTTTTTTTTGTCTTTAGCGTTAGGACACATTTATATTCAATAATAATGATGATATGGGATGAACAAAATAAATGAAATATTTTATTAAGAGGTTTTTTTTTAATTGTAATCTCATATATTCGAGGGCTGATAAAGAAGTTTCTAACCTAACAATAAAAACCAGTTTTCGAAAAAGAAGTTTAAATTATTGAAATGATAAGCGAACATTAGAACATGAATAAGTTTGAGAGAGATAGCCGCTGATCTTTCTGTTTCTCACGAATCAATTCGTACCATTTTAAGCGATTGTTTGGGCATGACATGCGTTGCCGCTCGACTAGTGCCGAAAGACCAGAATTTTCTTCAGAAACTCAATCACGTAAAGGCCGCTGAAGACATGCTAAAACGAGTAATTTCCGACCCCACATACATAAAACGCATTGTAACTGGTGATGAGAC